>JAHHUM010000090.1:0-354166 GCA_036173005.1 Crenichthys baileyi | reverse complement strand
TGCGCTGACCAGAAAAGACTCGTAGCCCATTTAGTTCTTTAAACACCCACCGGAAAAATCTGGCCCCGGTATTTTCCCAAAAATGGATCTTTCAGGAGCAAGAACCAGGAAAATGGTCACCAGGATCCCCTCCAAATTTGCCCCACAAAAAGGGAGTGGGGCCCCCGGCAGAAACCCCCTCCTTTCCCCCGGGCCCCTCCCCCGGGCCCCCAAAAATCTCACTCCTATTTGCTCCCCATTGGGGCCCCAAAGAGGAGCCGACCCTGAGGAGTTCTCGGAACAAGGGTTTTTGGGATAATAATCTGAAAAGGGAAAAAAAGGGATAAATACAAAGTTACTTTTATAAAATATGTTTTAAATAATAAAACAGTCAAATTTCAAATGATCCTGTTTATTTTAAATCACTTTAAAGAACTTTCAAAAGAGCAAATTTATTCACTTTTGGGATTTTTACTGCTGCTCTGAAGCAAAACTAAACGGTAGAAAATTCCCTTATTAAAATATTCTACCCTTTTATATTTTTAGCTTGTTCGCTAACCCAAAAGCACTAAAACCCAAAAACCCCCCAAAAACCCCGTTTTTTAGGCGGGGGCATAAAATTAATTTTTATTTTGGATATTTAAAAAAAAATTTAAAAATTATTTAAAAACAAAAAAAAAGCACTAGTTTTCTATAATTTTTTTTGCTACAATACAAAGGGTTAAATTTTTGTGATTTTGAAATTTATTTCTGGCGGGGGGGGGGGTTGAAAATTCAATTTTACCGCATTTTTTGATGAAATTTATAAAAAATTTTTGATCATAGCCCTGATCAAATAGCACTTAAACATTCTGTGGGTTTAGCCCGAGGAAAAAACCCCCATAAAACACAGATAAAACGGGTAAAACAGGGTTTAATGTACATTTAAAAGGAAAAATTTGTATTAAAAAATTTTTTAACAAAAAATTTTATGGGAAAAATTTTGGGCGCACGTGAGTTTTCTTTTAAAAAAAAAAAGTTATGCTAACAAAAAGGGTAAAAACCCAGGAAAACTATCATACCCTTTAGCCCCGTTAAAAAAAAAAATGTTTAAACCCTTTCTGCTCGCAAACGTGTAAAGGGCGGGTTTTTCAATGAAAGGGGCAGAAATCTCCAGTGCTCCGTAGTTTATAAAAAATTTTTTTTGGAAAGGGGGAAGTGATTGGTCCCAAAAATAACCAAAGAAAACCAAAGGGAAGCCACCCGCTCGGGGGGTTGGGTTGGCCCCTCAGAATGTTAAGACGCCACCGATTGGGTGGAAAGGGGTTTCTTGGGGGTTATTTTTCTCTTACATTGGGGGCTGCGGCGGAAAAAGGGGGCCCAAAAAAAAACTGGTGTCTTGGGGTTTTTTGGCCCAGGGGGCTCCCAAGACGCTGGGTTTAGGCCCCCAGTCTTGTGGAGGCATGGGTTTAAATCCCATCACTGCCCCCTGCTATGTGAAAAAGGGTTTTTTTCTTACACTGCACCCCTTAAAAAAATTTTAACCAGGTTTAAAAAATTAAGGGTTTCTTACAATTCAGGGCATTTTTCACCCAAATTTTTCAAATTCTACATTGGGTTTGTCTTTTCCCAAATGCCTTGCAAACGGAAAGCTAAAAGTAACCTTTTCTCTTTGACTGGACTCCCCCCTCACTTTCCCGTTTATTGGGGGTGAAAAAATTTGGTTTGGGAAAAAACCCAAAAATTTTGGCAACCGGGTTGGGGTTTAAAAAAGAAAGCATATAAACACAGCGAAAACGTTTGGGGTTCCCCCTAATCTAAGGGGCATGTATTTAAACCGTTCTCACCCAAGCATATAGATAAGGTTTTTTAAAACCTTGCAAAATTTTTTTTCACCACTACAGGAAACCCCTTTTGGTTTTTGTTGGACAGGGGTCCGGGAAAAGGGGGGCCTGTTTTTTACGAAAAATACATAAAACAATGGTTTTTTTCCCTAAAACTTGTCCTAAAATTTGGGCACTTTTTTTCCCAAAAAATTTTTAGTGGAAACAGGGGCCAGTAAAAAAACAATAATTTTTTTTAAAAAGAAACCACTAGTGCACCCGGGCACAAAAATCAGCTTCCCCAGGGCTAAATCCCGAATCAAATTTTTTTACAAAACTTCCCCTTTTGTGAGATTTTAAAAAAAATTGTTGCAAAATTGAAAGGCCAAAAAAGTCCTTTATCTCTTTTCATGGGCAAAAAAATGATAAAAGACACACAGGGAAAAGGGGGTTTCCCATTCGATTTTATTTGCAAAATTTTTAAAGGGCTTCTCAAAAAACAGAGTTTTAAAAAAAAGTCTAAGTCTATAGATAACATTAGCCCCAAATTGGGTAATGCAAAACCCCAAACGAGGGGTTGCCCCAAAAAACGGTAGTCCCCCGAAACCACTGTTTTATGGGGAAATTTGCCCCAAAAATGGTAGGGGCGCTTTTGTTTTTCATTGGGAGAGGTGCGGGATCGATGCCCGCATTTTTCCAAAGAAAAACAAAGTTAGTACCCTCACAAAAACAAAGGATTTTTGGGATGGATTTTTTGCCAAAGTGATGATTTAAGGAAAATCCCGAAAAAGCCCCCATTTAAAAAAAATTGTGAAACCCTTTTTCCCATCATTTAAAAACACAAACCCCGAAAATTTTTCCCTTTACCCTGTCCAAGGCCCATTGGGATTTTTTTGGGCTAAGCCCTTTTTTCCGGGGAACCCCAAAGGGGGGCCCAGGAAAAAAACACCCCCAATGCCCAAAAGGTTGTTTCAATTGTCCACTCCAAATTTACTTTCTGAAACAGTTTTTTGGTTTTTTTTTTTAAAAAAAGTACTAAAAACCCAATTTTTCCATGTATTGGCATTAAAAAAATTTTTGGGGGAGATAAAAAATAAGGGGAAATAAGTTCCAAAACCTGCAAAAACATTTGCGGTACCATTTTCACAATTTTATTTCCGACAGTTTAAAAGGGCCCCCAAAAGTTTTCATTCTCTTTTAAAAAATTTGCCGAAAAAAACAAAAAACAACTGTGCGGTTTTGGGAGTGTGGGGCCCAGTGGTTAAAAGGGGCGGGGTTTTTGGGCCCCCAGTTCTGTGGAGGGAGGGTTTTAAAAACCCCCACTGCCCCGG
Source organism: Crenichthys baileyi (assembly GCA_036173005.1). Taxonomy (NCBI): domain Eukaryota; kingdom Metazoa; phylum Chordata; class Actinopteri; order Cyprinodontiformes; family Goodeidae; genus Crenichthys; species Crenichthys baileyi. The sequence goes on along the minus strand of JAHHUM010000090.1, from coordinate 351,054 downwards.
GTATGTAAAGGGGGGTTTTAAACCCTTTCACTGGAAACCCTTAAAAAAATTTTAACACAGTTTTAAAAAATTAAGCTTGTCCCTTTAAAATTTTGGTCATTTTTAAAAACCTTTTCAAAATTCTACCTGGAATTGGGCTTTTTAAATGCCTTGCAGCAGGCAAAGCTAAAAATTTGACCCTTTCTCTTTGACTGGACTTTTCCCCCTCACTTTTTTGATTTATTTTTGGGGAAAAATGTAGTAGGAAACCCCCAAAAAACTTTCAACCGCTTTGGGTTTACTAAGGGAAAAAATAGTAAACCCCCGGGGGAAGCGGTTTGGGGGTCCCATAATCTTTGAGGCGATGTATTGAAAAAAGTTCTAACACAAGCAAACCCATAGAAAAAGGTTTTTTAAAAACCTTTGGGAAATCTTTTTCACCACCCCAGGAAAAACCCCCTTTTTGGGCCTGTTGGACATGAGTTCCCCGGGAAAAGGGTCGGTTTGTACAGGCCCCATACCCTAAAACAAAATGTTTTTTTTTCCCAAACTTTCCATTAAAAATGGGAAAAATTTTTTCCCCAAAAATTTCTTTGTGGAATCCCGGGTCCAGTTTTAAAAACCAAAACATTTTTTTTAACAAAATCCCATAGGGGACGGAAAAAAATCAAGCGTTTCCCGGTCCCAAAAACCCCCAATGCAAATTTATTTTTCCCAAAAATTTTCCCAAAAAAATGGGGACTTTAAAAAAAGTTGTTGCAAAATTGAAAACAAAGAATCTTGATTTTCTCATTGGGGAAAAGATGAATTAAAAAAACCCCAAAAAAGAGGGTTCCTATTTGAATTTTTATTTGCAAAATTTGAAAAGGTCTTCTCAAAAAAACAGGTTAAAACAAAAATCTAAGGGCTAAGATTTCAACCCTTACAATTGCTAAACAACCCATATCGAGGGTTTTCCCCAAAAACGGTATTTTGAAGGGCCCCTGTTTTTTATGGGGGAATTTGTCAAGTGGGAAGCGCTTTGCTTTTTCATTTTGAGAGGGAGCGGGTTCGATGCCTGGCCCTTCTCCAAAGAACACACGATTGTTTCCCCCCACAAAAAAAAGGATTTTTGGGATTGAATTTATGGCCCCCTGATATTTAAAGGAAAATCCCGAAAAAAACACCATTTAAAAAATTGGGGAAACCGTTTTTCCTCATCATTTCAAAAAAACACCCAAAACCCCCAATTTCTCCTTGGGCCCTGTCAAAGTCCCTTGGGTTTTTCCCTTGGGCTAAAACCCTTTAAACCCGGGAAAAACCCCCGGGGGCCCCGAATAAAACCCCCCAAGCAACATGTTCGTGCCTTTTTCCACTCCCTCACTTTCTATCAGTTTTTGGGTTTTTGTTGGGAAATAAAAAAACTAAAACTAATTTTTTCCCGGATTGTGGCATTAAAAAGGGTTTTAGGTGAGATAAACAAGGGGCAGTAAGTTCAATTTCCGCAAAAACATTGAGGGTACCATTTTCCCAACTTTTTTGGGGCCGACGTGAAAAAGGGAAAAAAGTTTTTATTCTTTTAAAAAGTTTTTTTTTTCCCCAAACAGACAACAAACCTGTGCGGTCTTGGTATGTGGCCCCCAGTGGTCTAAGGCGCCCGGTTTAGGCTCCAGGGCTCTGTGGGGGCATGGGGGTTTAAACCGCCACCCGCTATGTGAAAGGGGTTTTAAGTTTTTTCACTTGGGCCCTTAAAAACATTTTAAAAAAAGTTAACAAATTAAACTTGTCTTCAATTTAGGGGCATTTTTTCAACCTTTTTCAAATTCACATTTAAAATTTGGGCTTTTTCAACTGCTTGCAGCAGGCAAAGCTTTAAAAATAACCTTGCTTTTGACTGGACTTTCCCCCTCACTTTCTGATTTATTGGTGGGGAAAAATGTAGTAGGAAAACCCCCAAAATTTTGGCAAGGTGCTTGGGGCCCAGAAAGCATAGTACACAGCGGGAAGCCCTGAGGATCCATAATCCAGAGGTCGATGTATTGAAAAACCCCTTCTTTTAAACCCCAAACACCTATAATAAAGGGTTTTTAAATCCCTTTCAAAATCCCTTTTTCCCCCCACTACAGGAAAACCCCCCTTTTTGGCCCGTTGGGGCATGGGGTCCGGGAAAAAAAGGGCCCGTTTGTACAGCACAATTTCATAAAAAAAAGTGTTTTTTTTCCCAAAAACTTGTCATAAAAATGGACACTTTTTCCCCCAAATTTTTAGTGGAATCAAAGGGGCCCGGAAAAAAACAATCATTTTTTTTTAAAAAGAATCCACTAGTGGGACGTGAACAACTCAGCTTTTTCCCCGGTCTAAATCCCGAAAAGCAAATTTAAATTTCAAAATTCCAATTTGTGAGACTTTAAAAAAAGGGGGGCAAAATTTGAAAAGCAAAGAAGTCCCTTTTTTCTTCTCAATGGGGAAAAAAATGAATAAAAGACACAAAGAAGAGGGGTTCCTATTCGATTTCATTTGCCAAAAAATTTTAAAAGGTTTTCTCAAAAAACAGGTTAAAACAAGTTTTTACGAAACGCTTGCTAAATCTTATCACCGGAAAAATGGGAAAGGGGGTTTGGATTCAAAACCTCCCTGCTTAGTACCTGTAAATGTTGCCAAACCCGTTTTGGGGAAACCCCCCAGACAAGCCACATAAAAAAGTCCCTAAGAACACATTACAATTTCTAATGCAAAACCCCTATCGAGGGTTGCACAAAAACGGGTAGTCTTGAAGGCACGTTTTTGGGGAATCGCTCAAGTGGGGGGAAATGCTCGCTTTTCATGTTTAGAGGTAGCGAGGGGGAGGGCCCGCATTCTCCAAAAAACACCGTTTAGAAACCCTCAAAAAAAGGAAAGGATTTTGTTTGTGTTTATTGGGCCCCGTGATGATTTAAGGAACTCCCGGAAAAAAACACCAAAATTTTAAAAAAATTGTGAAAAACCCCCTTTTCCTCATCATTTCAAAAACACAAAAAAAACCGAATTTCTCCCTTTACCATGTCAATGTCCTATTTGGATTTTCTTGGGCTAAAACCCCCTTTTCCGGGAACCCCAAGGACCCAGAATAACGCCCCCAAGGGAACAGTGTTTGGCAAATTTTACCCCTCCCCCTCACTTCCCGGGTCACTTTTTGGGTTTTGGAAAAAAAAGGGCTAAAATTAATTTTTCCATTATTGGGGCATTTAATGGGGTTTTAGGGGGAGAAAACTAAGGAGCATAAATTTTAATAACCTGGGAAAAAAAATTTGCCGGGAAACCCTTTTTACAACTTATTTGGGAAAACCCAAGTGAAGGCCAAAAATGTTTTTAAATTCCTTAAAAAAGGGTTTTCCGAAACAGACAACAAATAAAGGTTTCGGGCTTTGGGAGTTGGCCGAGTTGGGCTAAGGCGCTGGATTTAAGCTGGGAACATTCGGGGCCTTTAAAAATGGGGAAGGAGGGGGGGAAAAAGGGGGGGAAAAAGGGGGGGGAGAAAAAGGGGAAAAAGCGAGAAATTTAGGGAAATATATGCAAATCTATCAAAACTCTGTTAATAAAAAAAATATAGTGTGGCCTGAAAAACAAATGGGAAAGTTTAAAAAAAGTTACCCACGTCTGCCAGCCGGAACGGGATGCGAAAACCCGGGAAAAACGGTGTCGAGGGGGAATGGAAGATCACGTGAATTTTGTCCATCCCTTTTTCACAGAGAATTTTTTAGAAAAAAAACGTTTAAATATATTTTAATAGGGGTTACTTCTACCATATATATATTTATACATATTATATATATATAAAATTTTTTTTTATTAATTTTTTATAACTATTTTCATTGTAGAATCTCAATGAAGGCCCTAAAAAAAGTGAATGAACATTATTTTAATTATTTAGCAAAACCCTTAAAATTTTAAAAAAAATTCAAATATGGGTTTTTTTTAGAAATTTTAAATTTAGCTGCCCCCTTTTCGTACTGGGTGAAATATTAACCTTTTGGGCCCTTTTTCAATGAACTGAAATTGAAATTTTTTCAAGACTTTTGGGGAAAACCCCTTTCGGGGGAACAACCCCATGAAAACTCCCTGGAGGGGGAAAAACTAAGGGGATCAAAGCAGTATTTTAAAACAAAGGGTTTATTTTTGGGAAAAAATTTAAACAATAAAAATGTTTAAAGTTATTTTACAAAAATTTTTTTTCACTAAAATAATTTCCCCCTGTTTTTTATTCATAGGTTTTTTTGTTGTTGGTGAGGAAAACTACCAAAATTTTAAAAAGTTAAAGAGAATAAAAAATACCAATGAAGTGAGAAAAAGGGGCCCAAAACCTTTGAAAGGTAGGGTAAAGTGTGTGGTTTTATGTATTTTTACATTTTTTGCGAGTGTTATAGGGAATTTTAAAAAAATTTTTTTGGGTTGTCCCAAACCCGCAATTATATTATATATTTATCAATATATCTATTGGGTTCTTTAAATTTAAGGGAAAAAACATTTTTTTTTATTGTCACAATTTTAATAGTTCTTAGCAATTTCAAAATTTTTTTTACTTTTTTCATAATGATCACCAAAAAAATCATTTTGAAAAAAACTGTTTTAAGTAACTGTCATTCAGTAAAAAGGGGGAAAAAAGGTTTTTTTTTTTAGAAAAAGGGGGAAAAAATTTAAAACTTTTTTTTTTTTTAAATTTAAAAGGGTTTAAAAAATTAAAAAATTTACCAAAATTTTTTCCCAAAAAATTTTTTGAGCTGTCAGGGCACTGTTTCACCAAAGAAAAAAATTTTGCTTTCACAAAAAACAATTGTCAAAATAAAAAAAAAAAAAAAAGGTTTATTTTTTAATTAAAAAATTTTAAAAATAAAAAATTTCAACCAAAGAACATGAACAACAAACAGAAGTAAAAAAATAAAAAACCAACCAAAAAAAAGTGAAACAAACCTTTTTACAAACCCTTATTTTAGTTAAATTTTTAAACTCCCCCAACCAAATGTTTCCCTTTGTAAGGGGCCTCAACTGTGGGCAGTTTGGGGCCCCCCCCGGTTTGTGGCTAGCCCAGTCTTGCCTTTTTCGGAAAAAAGGCCCCCATTTTTTGCAGGTGTTTGCCTGCACAGTTTTTTTATAGGGCCCCTTTGTTGGAAAGGTTTGTGGGGTTCCCGGGTTTTCCCGCAGTGGGGCGACCCGATATGGAAAACCCCAGGGTTTTCCCGCCTGTGTGAGGGGCCCGGGGAGGGGGGTCCCAGGAGTGAGGGTGCCCGGGCCCGCTGGAGCCGGAAAAACCGTGGGCCACCAAAAGGGGGGGGCTGCCTTTTAATGGCACCCTTTTTGGGGTGGACACGGTGCCCGCCTTTGTTTTTCCTGGCCAGTTGTACACTTGGGAGCTGGTATTGATGTTCTATGAGGGCACAGGGGAAAAGAAAAGGGAGCCTCTTTGGGCCATTAGTGGTTCTTCAACCCCAGGTAAAAAAGTGGGGACAGCCCAAATTTCCCCGAAGCAGCACAGGGCAAACTCCGGGTTTTTCGCCCGCCATTGTGCCACTGAATAGGGTGTTTCCCGGGGCACCTCCAAAACCCCCCCGTTTTTCTGTTCCCTGCATAAAAAACGGGCCCTTTTCCCCCCCACCAATCCCTATTGTTTCGGGTAAATCCCTCAAAAAATTAAAGGACCCCCCGTTTATTGCCCCCTTGGGCCTTTTCCCTTTTGGGGGAGTGCAGGGGCCACAAAGCCCAATAAAAAAAGGGGCTCCCCCCAAAACCCACAGCAGTAAGGCCCCCTGTGTGGAGCGTGGTGGCACCTAGCACGCAGCCGTTTTGCTCTCCACACCCCCCCAGGGTTTTTTAGGGGTTCTTTGGTGTCCGAAAGCGTTTAAATTTAAAAAATTTGTCCTTGGGGGGCGCGTGCGTAAAAAAAACCGTGCTTGTCCTGGTTTATCCCCCGGCCCTTGCAGGGGTTCTGTGATGCAGGGTTTTTTTGGGAGGTTGGGAGGAAAAGAGAGGGGGTCTGCCCCGAAGCCCCCCCAAGTTTCTAGCAAGGGATGTTCCCCATGCTGGTTTTTTTTTTTCCCGGGGCCCTTCTTTGGGCATCAAACAGCCTGTGAAATTTGAGCACAAAACAGGAAAAATTAATATTTAAAACCAAAAAAAAAAACCCAAAAGAAAATTGGGTGCTTTGGATTTAAAAAAATATGGGGAACCCTGCATGATGTTTCAAAACCAGGAGAATATGAGTTACTCACCATAGTTTAAAAAGGGTATCTCCAGCCTCCCGGGAAACATGGAGGGGAAATGTTGGGGGGAAACCCTGGGGAAGTGTTTGGGGGCAACCCTGGAGGAGTGCTGGGAGAAAAACCTGGAGGAGCGCTGGGGGCAAATTTTGGGAGGGGGGTGCCGGGGGAAAAACCCCCATATCCAGCCCTGTGGGGGTCAGTGAGGTTCTGGGGGAAAAACCCTCAATTTTTCCCAAGACCCCCGGGGATCATTGCTCTTCAAATAAGGAACGGGTTTCCTTTTGAGGGCCGGGTTCAGGGCCTGCCGTGCCTTGGGAAAATCCCGGCGGAACAGGTACTGCAGTTCCCATTTTAGCTCGCCGAGACAAAATTAAAAAAACATAAGGAACAATTTCAGGGCTGGAAAATGTAAAAACCCAAAACAGCTGTATAAAAAAAAAACCTAGAAAAAATTTAAAGAAAGGGTCAGCTTGTGTCCCCCTATAAAAAACCTTTTGGTTTATATAGAACGCAAAGATTTAAGGGTTGGGGGTCCTTTTTAAAAAAAATATTTTTTGTCCCATTTTGAAAAAGCATTTTTTATTTTTATGGGGTCAGTGCTTAAATTTTCCTGTGTTTTTGCTATGGGAAAAAATTTCCCCTCCTGTCTGTTATGTTTTAAAGTTTTTGTCCAGTTGGCCCCATTGTTATTTCTTCTAAAACAAAAATTGAAAAAAGGGAAAAAAAAAAAACCCTAAACCCCGTAAAAAAATTGAATTTTTTTATTGTTTTAATTTTACATTTTTTTTCGGGGGAAAAAAATAAGCATAAAAAGTTGTCAGAGGGAAAAGATGTACATTTTTTTTTTTTCGTTTTTCCCTTTGGGCCCGGGAATGCTGATGTATTTTTTTACCTGTGTAATGTGCGGGGGGGACAGGGGAAACCCGGGTGCTAGGTTTTTTTTCCAAAAAAGCCTCTCATAGGGGTTTTTTTGACAGAATGCAGCAAAACCAAAACCCCGGTTTGCAAACCCCAAAAGGGGGGATTTTAGTTGGAAGGGGCAGGAAAAACGCCCGGGCCTTGGGTTTCCCCCCCCATGCAGCCCTTCCAAAAGGGAAAAACCGAAAGTTCAGGCTGTTTGGGGTGCTCCCTAGAAAACAAAAACAAACCCCATTTAACCCACAAAAAAATAAAACCACCAATCAATGACAAGGGCACATCTTGGTTTAATAAAAATTTAACACCAACCCGGGGAGAAGCGGTTTAGGGCAAAGAAAAAAACTTCCCAAGGGGAAATTGAGTTCCCGGGGAAAACCAAAAAAACCCCGGGAGCCACACAACCCCCCCCCTTGGGGCAGGGTCCCCCGGTTTTTAGTGTAGAGAGCAAAAACCCATGGATCTTTTGGGGCATTCACATGCTTCCCCTTTTCACCCGCCAAAATGTGCTCCATCCTCCCTGATAAATAGAGGAAAAAACCAAGGGGGTCGTTGCCACGGGAAACCCCCTGAACACAAAACAGCCCCAAAAAGCTTTGGGGTGGTAAAAAACTCCTGCGTGCTCCGTCCCCAAATGGAGAGGCCCCCCCCTCCCCGGTAATTTGGTTTTTCCCCTTTGGAAGAAATCCCTGGGGCCCGAAAATTGCTGGGCCTTGGGTTCACCAAACAGGCTAAAATCGTGAATTCCCCCTTCAAAAATGGGAGTGACATGGTTGGGCATATAAAGTGGGTACATTTTAGGGCTTCAGTGGGGCATCAAGGGAAGCCCCCGCATAAAAATGCCCAAAAATCCAGGGGCCCTTTAAAAAAAGTGGGCAAAAGTGAATTGGTTTCAGCTAGGGTTTTCTGTGCCCCCCACAGATCCAAAAGTCCCCCAAAAAGGGGAAAAAGGGGGAACCCAAAAACCCGGCCCTTTTCGTACCCTTCCCCGGCCCTTGGGAACCCTTTTTAAACCAGTCCCCCCTGAGCCCCCCCCGGATTGGGGTTAAAACTGGCATTTTTACAGGTTTTTTCCCGAGAGGTTTTTTTTTTCCCAACCTTTTTTATCTAAGACAAACATGAAAGGAAAGAACACCCCACTTTTTGAAAAATTTTAAATATAAATTAAAAATTTTTTAAATTTTAAAAAACAATTTTTTTTTTTTAAAAAGTAATTTTTAATTTTTTTTTTTGAAAAAAATTTTTTTTAAAACCCTTTTTTTTTATTTTTTTCTTTAAAATAGCCATTCTTTGAGGTTTTGTGGGCCCTTTTTTTTCCTCAATTTTTTGTGCCCAAAAATTCCTTTTTGTTAAACAACAATTTTCTTTGAAATTTCCGCACAACTCAAAAACCTAAACCCCAAAAAGTAAAACCCCATCCCACCCCTGGGGGAAAACCCCCCTAAAACTTTGGGGTTTTCCCTTTACCCACCTTGGCCCACTCCTCCGGGGCTATCTCCCAACCTTTTTTTTAAACAAACCCTTTCTGTTCCCCGGCCCTCTCCCCCAAAGCCGAATTAAACCCCACGTACGGATATGGTCACGAAAACATTTTAGTCAAATTTTTGGCAGTTCATTTGGCTATAAAAGAAAAAAACTTTAAAAATCAACTTTTAATAATGTACCCCTAAATTTTCCTGGCCTGTTAGGGTCCAGTGGGGTTTTTTGGGGAGTTTTCTCAAAGGGGCCCGTGTGAATTTAAATTCAACCCAATTTTTTTTTTATTCCATTTAAAAATTTTTAATTGGGCCCCAAATCCAGGACCCGCCGTGCCTTTTTGTTAAGCCCCACCCCTCAAAGACTTCCCCCGCCAAAGGAAAATTTTTTTGGGGGGGAAAACCCCTTTTCCCTTTACAATTTTAATTTTCATTTTTCCCCAAAAGTAAAATCAAAGAACTCTTGGGGGAAGGTTCTTAGGAAGGGTCCAAGTTACCAGGGCTTAAAGGTTTTGGGATTGGGTTATTTGCCCCTTTTGGCCCCCATTAAAAATTTTTGTATCCAACTTTGGTTTTTGGGGGTTGTTTTGCCCCCTTAAAAAGGGGGAAGCTAGAGTGAGCAAAAAATTTTTTTTCTTGTTTAATTGAATTCTTTTTTCTAAAAAAAAAAAAAATTTTTCCCCCGGTTTTGGGTAAGGAAACTTTTAAAAAGGAAACAAATTTTACTTAGGGGTCCCCCTTCTCTTTTCTTACCCCAAACCCTTGGGGAATTTTAGAGAAGTTTAATTAGTGAAAAAACTTATTTTCAAACCCCCAAATGAAAGTGGTTTAAAAAATCCCAAAAAGCCACCGAAAAAAAATACCAAGAGAATTTTGGCCCTAGTTAACTAGAAAAGGGGATATCCGGGCCCCGGACCTGTAAAATAATCAATAACCTTGATTCCCCAACCCACTTTTATCAATTGCTTTTGATTCTATTAAACCCCCAAATCCTTTCCTGGGCCCCCCCTTCATGATTTTCTTTAACTCAAAGTAAACCGAAACTTTGGGGTAAAAAAAGGGCTTTTGGAATTTGGGAAGACCTTCGTTTAAAAACCAAAACTCCCCAATTTGGGGGCTCTAATTTTAAATAAAACCACTAACCAAATTCATGGTTTGGGGCCCCCGGGGGGGTTTAGCTCCCTTCTTTTCCCCGTGGGAAAGGCCCCGCGTGGGCAGGAACCCCACGGAAAGGCGCCGGAAAAAAAGGGGCGGGGAAGGGGAAAGGAAGCTTGACCGGGAGGAGCAGCCGTGGGCAGGGACCCTGCAAACGGACGTTTCCGTGAGGAGCCCCCCGCCCCCCTGGGCAGCCCCCTGAAAAGGGGCGTCTGCCGGTAGGAAAACAGGTTGGGCAGGGACCTGCAGGGTGAAAACCCCCGGGTTGTTTGGGAAAAGGCTTTCTATTTCCCTGGGCAAAGTAATATTATTAGGCAAACCTTTTTAAAGGGGATATTTGTTTCTAAAAAACACAAAAACCCACTGTCAGACCAAAACCTTTTGGGGTGTGGAAAAACCACACAAAAAAATCTCCTGACACCACCCCCAAAAAAAGGGAAATTCTGCCCTTGCTGGGAATTTAGGCCCCTTTTCTCAAAAAACAGTTGGAGATGTAAACCCCAATCAGTGGGCCCTGTTTTGGGGTTTCAGAAATCACCTTTAATTTCAAAACTTATTTTTATCTTTATGAAAAAAGGTCTTAAACCCCAAATTTTTTGCTGTTACACTTTTGGGTTTCCCAAATGAACTGTGAAAAATAAAAAAACCCCAAATTTAAAAAGAGGAAAATACCCTTTGATACAGCTCGAAAACTTCTTTTTCTGGGTGCCGGCCCGTTTCCCCCATTTTTCTGGGAGACCCTGTGGTGGGAAAACCCCCGGTTTTAAAACCAGACAGTATCCCGACATTGCCTGTGGGATTTTTATGCTTAGGGGGGAGGTTTATTTTAAAAAAAAGTTTTAACAACCAAAGAGCTTTATCAAACTCTCAAAAAAACCAAAACCAAAAAAAAAAAAACTTGACCCCGCATTATTAGGGCTTTACTTTTATGTCCCCGTGTTTTGGTTTAGGGGTTAAAAATTTTTTAAAATTTTTCATAAAAAAAAGTTTGGTTGAAAAACCCACGGCCTTTACTAAGAACTACAAAAAATAATTACAGTGGTTTTTAAAAATTTTTATTAAACCCCTTTTAAAAATTTTCCAAAAATTAAATTAAACCACCCAAAAAATACAAAATTTAATGTGGGAAAAAAACCAAAAAGCTTATACAAATTGGATGAAAAATGAAAATCATTTATGATTTTTTCCTTTCCCTTTTTTTTTTAAAAAATACAAAAAAGTTAAAAACGTTTTTTTTTTTGAAATTATAAAGCAAAATTTTTTTTGGGGGGTTTTTTTTTTTTGGGGTTAAGCAGGGAAAAACCGGTTTTTAACAGTTTTCCCTTTAAAAACCCCATTTATAGCTGCTAATCTTTACACAGCCAAATTTTCATGGGGAAATTTTAGGGAAAAATTTCCCTGTTGCTAAAAAGACGAATTTTTTCCGTCCAAAAACCGACCCCGATCTGTTTAAAAAAAAACTTTTCTTTTCGAACTAACCCCGGATGGATTTTTGAAAAAAGGGGGTCCCGCCCCCCCTACGCAAAGAAACAGAAAAAAAAGTTTTGCCCTTAAAAATTTTTCAAAGTTTATTTTGGGGGTCGTTTCAAAATTTTAAACATTTTTTCCCAAAAGCCCAAATTTGGGTGTTCGTTTTAAACCCTTTTCAAAAATTTTCTCAAAAAAGCATTGGCTGTAATTTCAACATTTTTTTACAAAATTTTCCCCAGGACCCTTCTTCAACGGCTGGCGTTTTTAGGCTCCCCGGGCTTTGGAGGGATGGGTTCAAAACCCATCCCCTGCCACTGCTATGTGAAAAAGGGTTTTTAAGCTTACACTGGGACCCTTAAAAAAAAATTTTTTAAAAAAGTTAACAAATTAAGCTTGTCTTTTCAATTCAGGTATTTTTTTAACACCTTTTTTTCAAATTCAAGGCTTTGTCTTTTCAACTGCCTTGCAGCAGGCAAAGCTAAAAGTAGAGCCCTTGCGTTTTTTGACTGGACTTCCCTCTCACTTTTGATTTTTTGGTGGGAAAAAATTAGTAGGAAAAACCCAAAAAATTCTGGCAAGGCCTGGGTTTGAAAAAGAAAGCATAGTAGCACAGCGAAAGGTTGAGGATTCCCCATAATCTAGAGGTCGATGTATTGAAAACCGTTCTCACCCCAAGCACCTATAGATAAGGTTTTTAAAAACCTTTTCAACTCTTTTTCCCCCCACTACAGGAAAACCCCCTTTTTGGGCCTGTTGGGGGTGAGTCCGGGAAAAAGGGGTCTGTTTGTACAGCCCATACATTAAAAACAAGTGGTTTTTTTCCCTAAGGGTTGTCCATTAAAAACGGGACATTTTCCAAAAAAAATTTTTGTGGAATCAGGGGCCCCGTAAAAGGACAAAACATTTTTTTTAAAAAAAGAAAAACCCCTAGTGCATGTGAAACAAAAAATCAGCGTTCCCCAGGTCTAAAAACCCGAATGCCAAAAATTTTTTACAAAAAATTCCAATTAGTGAAATTTAAAAAAGTTGTTTTCAAAATTTAAAGCAAAGAAAAGTCTTTTACTCTTTTTCATGGGGAAAAAATGAATAAAAGACACACAGAAGAGGCGTTCTTTTTCGATTTCATTTTCAAAAAATTTGAAAAGGTCTTCTCAAAAAACAGAGTTAGAACAAAGTTTGACGAGGCGCTTGCTAAATCTTATCACCGAGAATATGGAAGGGTGTAGGATTCAACATCCCTGTCTTAGTACCTGTAAATGTTGCCAAGCCAGTTAATGGGGAACAAGCAGACAAGCCACTATAAAAAAGTCTATAGATACACATTAGCAATTGCTACTGCAACCCATATCGAGGGTTGCACAAAATCGGTAGTCTTGAAGCCTGTTCATGGGGAATTAGCTCAAGTGGTAGAGCGCTCGCTTTGCATGTGAGAGGTAGCGGGATCGATGCCTGCATTCTCCAAAACACCACTTTAGCACCCTCACAAAAGCAAAGGATTTGGCATGTGATTTATGCCACGTGATGATTCAAGGAACTCCAGAAAAAGCACCATTTAAACAATTGTGAAAACCGTTTTACCTCATCATTTCAAAAAACAAAACACCCGAATTTCTCCTTGACCATGTCAATGTCCTATTTGGATTTGCTTGGTCTAAAGCCCTTTTTACGGGAACCCGAGGGAGCCCAGAATACACCCGAATGCAACAGTGTTCGTGCAATTGTCCACTCCACTCACTTCTGATCTTTGGTTTCGTTGAAATAAAAGTACTAAAACTAATTTTTCCATGTTATTGTGCAATTAAAAGGCTTTAGGTGAGATAAACTAAGGAGCAGTAAGTTCAATACCTGCAAATCATTAGCGGTACCATTTTCACACCTTTTTTGGGCCGACAGTGAAGGCCAAAATGTTTTCCCTTCTCTCTAAAAAGTTTGCCGAAATCAGACAACAAACAACTTGGTGCGGTCTTGGTAGTGTGGCCGAGTGGTCTAGGCGCTGGATTTAGGCTCCAGTCTCTGGGGGCATGGGTTTTAAATCCCATCACTGCCACTGCTATGTGAAAGGGTTTTAAGGCTTACACTGGACCCTTAAAAACATTTTAACACAGTTAACAAATTAAGCTTGTCTTACAATTCAGGTCATTTTTAACACCTTTTCTCAAATTCTACATGGCTTTGTCTTTTCAACTGCCTTGCAGCAGGCAAAGCTAAAAGTAGACCTTGCTCTTTGACTGGACTTCCCTCTCACTTTCTGATTTATTGGTGGTGAAAAATGTAGTAGGAAACCCAAAATTCTGGCAAGCTGCTTGGTTGAACAAGAAAGCATAGTAGCACAGCGAAAGCGTGAGGATCCCATAATCTAGAGGTCGATGTATTGAAACCGTTCTCACCCAAGCACCTATAGATAAGGTTTTCAAATCCTTGCAACTCTTTTTCACCACTACAGGAAACCCCTTTTGGTCCTGTTGGACATGAGTCCGGGAAAAACGGTCTGTTTGTACAGCACATACATAAAAAAAGTGGTTTTTTGGCCCTAAGCTTGTCCATAAACTGGACACTTTTTCCAACAAATTTCTAGTGGAATCAGGGTCCAGTAAAAGACAATCATTTTTTTAACAAGAATCCACTAGTGCACGTGACACAACTCAGCTTCCCCAGGTCTAAATCCCGAATGCAAATTTATTTACAAAACTTCCAATTAGTGAGACTTTAAAAAAGTTGTTGCAAAATTGAAAGCAAAGAAGTCTTGATCTCTTCTCATGGCAAAAGATGAATAAAAGACACACAGAAGAGGCGTTCCTATTCGATTTCATTTTTCAAAATTTGAAAAGGTCTTTTCAAACAACAGAGTTAAAAAAATTCTATGAATATCCTATAGATACACATCAGCAATTGCTAATGCAATCCATATCGAGGGTTGCACAAAATCGGTAGTCTTGAAGGCCACTGTTCGATGGGGGGAATAGCTCAAGTGGTAGAGTGCTCGCTTTGCCATGTGAGAGGTAGCGGGATCGATGCCTGCATTCTCCAAAAAACCCCGATTTAGTACCCACAAAAAACAAATGACTTTGTATGTGATTTATGCCACGTGATGATTTAAGGAACTCCAGAAAAAGCACCATTTAAACAATTGTGAAGCCCTTTAACCTCATCATTTCAAAACACACACCCCGAAAATTTCTCCTTGACCATGTCAATGTCCATTGGGATTTGCTTGGTCTAAAGCCCTTTTTCCGGGAACCCGAGGGAGCCCAGAATAACACCCGAATGCAACACTGTTCGTGCAATTGTCCACTCCTCACTTTTTGATCACATTGGTTTCGTTTAAATAAAGTACTAAAACTAATTTTTCCATGTACTGTGCATTAAAAGGGGTTTTTGGTGAGATAAACTAAGGAGCAGTAAGTTCAAAAACCTGCAAAAAACATTAGCGGTACCATTTTCACAACTTATTTGGACCGACAGTGAAGGCCAAAATGTTTTTTATTCTCTCTAAAAAGTTTGGCAGAAATCAGACAACAAACAACTGTGGGGGTCTTGGTAGTGTGGCCGAGTGGTCTAAGGCGCTGGATTTAGGCTCCAGTCTCTGTGGGGGCATGGGTTCAAATCCCATCACTGCCACTGCTATGTGAAAGGGTTTTTTTGCTTACACTGGACCCTTAAAAACATTTTAACACAGTTAACAAATTAAGCTTGTCTTACAATTCAGGTCACTTTTTAACACCTTTTCTCAAATTCTACAGGCTTTGTCTTTTCAACTGCCTTGTAGCAGGCAAAGCAAAAGTGGACCTTGCTCTTTGACTGGACTTCCCCCTCACTTTCTGATTTATTGGTGGGGAAAAATGTAGTAGGAAACCCAAAATTCTGGCAAGCTGCTTTTGGTTGAAAAAGAAAGCATAGTAGCACAGCAAAGCGTGAGGATCCCATAACCCGAGGTCGATGGATTGAAACCGTTTTACCCAAGCACCTATAGATAAGGTTTTCAAATCCTTGCAACTCTTTTCACCACTACAGGAAACCCCGTTTGGGGCCTGTTGGACATGAGTCCGGGAAACAGGGTCTGTTTGTACAGCACATACATAAAACAAGTGGTTTTTGCCCTAAGCTTGTCCATAAAAATGGACACTTTTTCCAACAAATTTCTAGTGGAATCAGGGTCCAGTAAAAGACAATCATTTTTTAACAAGAATCCACTAGTGCACGTGACACAACTCAGCTTCCCCAGGTCTAAATCCCGAATGCAAATTTATTTACAAAAATTCCAATTAGTGAGACTTTTTAAAAAAGTTGTTGCAAAATTGAAAGCAAAGAGTCTTGATCTCTTCTCATGGGCAAAAGATGAATAAAAGACACACAGAAGAGGCGTTCCTATTCGATTTCATTTGCAAAATTTGAAAAGGTCTTCTCAAACAACAGAGTTAAAACAAAGTCTAAGTCTATAGATACACATCAGCAATTGCTAATGCAATCCATATCGAGGGTTGCACAAAATCGGTAGTCTTGAAGGCACTGTTCATGGGGAATTAGCTCAAGTGGTAGAGTGCTCGCTTTGCATGTGAGAGGTAGCGGGATCGATGCCTGCATTCTCCAAAAAACACACGATTAGTACCCTCACAAAAACAAATGACTTTGTATGTGATTTATGCCACGTGATGATTTAAGGAACTCCAGAAAAAGCACCATTTAAACAATTGTGAAGCCCTTTTACCTCATCATTTCAAAACACACAACACCCGAATTTCTCCTTGACCATGTCAATGTCCCATTGGGATTTGCTTGGTCTAAAGCCCTTTACCGGGAACCCGAGGGAGCCCAGAATAACACCCGAATGCAACACTGTTCGTGCAATTGTCCACTCCACTCACTTTCTGATCACATTGGTTTCGTTGAAATAAAAGTACTAAAACTAATTTTTCCATGTACTGTGCATTAAAAGGCTTTTAGGTGAGATAAACTAAGGAGCAGTAAGTTCAATACCTGCAAAATCATTAGCGGTACCATTTTCACAACTTATTTGGACCGACAGTGAAGGCCAAAAATGTTTTCATTCTCTCTAAAAAGTTTGCCGAAATCAGACAACAAACAACTGTGCGGTCTTGGTAGTGTGGCCGAGTGGTCTAAGGCGCTGGATTTAGGCTCCAGTCTCTGTGGAGGCATGGGTTCAAATCCCATCACTGCCACTGCTATGTGAAAGGGTTTTAAGCTTACACTGGACCCTTAAAAACATTTTAACACAGTTAACAAATTAAGCTTGTCTTACAATTCAGGTCATTTTTAACACCTTTTCTCAAATTTTTACATGGCTTTGTCTTTTCAAACTGCCCCTTTTACAGGGAAAGCTAAAAGTAGACCCTTGCTCTTTGACTGGACTTCCCTCTCACTTTCTGATTTATTGGTGGTGAAAATGTAGTAGGAAACCCAAAATTCTGGCAAGCTGCTTGGTTGAACAAGAAAGCATAGTAGCACAGCGAAGCGTGAGGATCCCATAATCTCGAGGTCGATGGATTGAAACCGTTCTCACCCAAGCACCTATAGATAAGGTTTTCAAATCCTTGCAACTCTTTTTCACCACTACAGGAAACCCCCTTTGGTCCTGTTTGGACATGAGTCCGGGAAAAGGGTCTGTTTTTACAGCACATACATAAAAAAAGTGGTTTTTTTTCCCCTAAGCTTGTCCAAAAACTGGACACTTTTTCCCAACAAATTTTTGTGGGGAATCAGGGTCCAGTAAAAACAATCATTTTTTTAACCAAAAATCCACTAGTGCACGTGACACAACTCAGCTTCCCCAGGTCTAAATCCCGAATGCAAAATTTTTTTACAAAAATTCCAATTAGTGAGACTTTAAAAAGTTGTTGCAAAATTGAAAGCAAAGAAGTCTTGATCTCTTCTCATGGGCAAAAGATGAATAAAAGACCACAGAAAAAAGGGTTCCTATTCGATTCATTTGCAAAAAATTTGAAAAGGTCTTTAAAAAACGAGTTAAAACAAAGTTTTGACGAGGCGCTTGCTAAATCTTATCACCGAGAATATGGAAGGGTGTAGGATTCAACCTCCCTGTCTTAGTACTGTAAAATTTTGCCAACCAGTTAATGGGGAAACCCAACAGACAACCCCCCTATGAAAAAAGTCTATAGATACACATTAGCAATTGCTAATGCAACCCATATCGAGGGGGTTGCACAAAATCGGTAGTCTTGAAGCCCTGTTCATGGGGAAATTAGCTCAAGTGGTAGAGCGCTCGCTTTGCATGTGAGAGGTAGCGGGGGTCGATGCCTGCATTCTCCAAAGAACACACGTTTAGCACCCTCACAAAAGCAAAGGATTTTGTATGTGATTTATGCCCGGTGATTTAAGGAACTCCAGAAAAAGCACCATTTAAACAATGTGGAAACCGTTTTACCTCATCATTTCAAAACACACAACACCGAATTTCTCCTTGACCATGTCAATGTCCTATTGGATTTGCTTGGGGTCTAAAGCCCCTTTACCGGGAACCCGAGGGAGCCCAGAATAACACCCCAATGCAACAGTGTTCGTGCAATTGTCCCCTCCCCCTCACTTTTTAGTTGGGTTTGTTGAAAAAAAAAATACTAAAACAATTTTTCCAGTATTGTCATTAAAAAGGCTTTTAGGGGGAGATAAAAAAAGGAGCAGTAAGTTCAATACCTGCAAAAAACATTAGCGGTACCATTTTCACAACTTATTTGGACCGACAGTGAAGGCCAAAAAATGTTTTCTTCTCTCTAAAAATTTGCCGAAATCAGACAACAAACAACTGTGCGGTCTTGGTAGTGTGGCCGAGTGGTCTAAGGCGCTGGATTTTGCTCCAGTCTCTGTGGAGGCATGGGTTCAAATCCCATCACTGCCACTGCTATGTGAAAGGGGTTTTTTAAGCTTACATGGGCCCCTTAAAAACTTTTAACACAGTTAAAAATTAAGCTTGTCTTACAATTCAGGTCATTTTTAACACCTTTTTTCAAATTTACATGGCTTTGTCTTTTCAACTGCCTTGCAGCAGGCAAAATAAAAGTAGGCCCTTGCTCTTTGACTGGACTTTCCCCCTCACTTTCTGATTTATTGGTGGTGAAAAAAAGTAGTAGGGAAAAACCAAAATTCTGGCAAGCTGCTTGGTTTAACAAGAAAGCATAGTAGCACAGCGAAGCGTGAGGATCCCATAATCTAGAGGTCGATGTATTGAAAAACCGTTCTCACCCAAGCACCTATAGATAAGGTTTTTAAATCCTTGCAACTCTTTTTCACCACTACAGAAAAACCCCCCCCTTTTGGTCCTGTTGGACATGAGTCCGGGAAAAGGGGCTGTTTGTACAGCACATACATAAAACAAGTGGTTTTTTGCCCCAAGCTTTTCCATAAACTGGACACTTTTTCCAACAAAAATTTCTAGTGGAATCAGGGTCCAGTAAAAGACAATCATTTTTTTTAACAAGAATCCACTAGTGCACGTGACACAACTCAGCTTCCCCGGTCTAAATCCCGAATGCAAAAATTTTTTTACAAAACTTCCAATTAGTGAGACTTTTTAAAAAATTGTTGCAAAATTGAAAGCAAAAAAGTCTTGATCTCTTCTCATGGGGGAAAAAAAAATAAAAGACACACAGAAGAGGCGTTCCTATTCGATTTCATTTGCAAAATTTGAAAAGGGTCTTTTCAAACCGAGTTTAAACAAATTTTAAGTCTATAGATACACATCAGCAAAATTGCTAATGCAAACCCTATCGAGGGTTGCACAAAAATGTAGTCTTGAAGGCACTGTTCATGGGGAATTAGCTCAAGTGGTAGAGTGCTCGCTTGCATGTGAGAGGTAGCGGGGGTCGATGCCTGCATTCCCAAAAAACACACGTTAGAACCCTCACAAAAAACAAATGACTTTGTATGTGATTTATGCCACGTGATGATTTAAAAGGAACTCCAGAAAAAAGCACCATTTAAAAAAATTTTGAGCCCTTTTACCTCATCATTTCAAACACACAACACCCCAATTTCTCCTTGACCATGTCAATGTCCCATTGGGTTTTGGCTTGGTCTAAAGCCCTTTACGGGAACCCAGGGGGGCCCAGAAAAACCCGAATGCAACAGTGTTCGTGCAATTGTCCACTCCACTCACTTTCTGATAAAACATTGGGGTTTCGTTTAAAAAAAAGTACTAAAACTAATTTTTTCCCTGTACTTGCATTAAAAGGCTTTTTAGGTGAGAAAAAAAAGGAGCAGTAAGTTCAATACCTGCAAAATCATTAGCGGTACCATTTTCACAACTTATTTGGACCGACAGTGAAGGCCAAAAATGTTTTCATTCTCTCTAAAAAGTTTGCCGAAATCAGACAACAAACAACTGTGCGGTCTTGGTAGTGTGGCCGAGTGGTCTAAGGCGCTGGATTTAGGCTCCAGTCTCTGTGGAGGCATGGGTTCAAATCCCATCACTGCCACTGCTATGTGAAAGGGTTTTAAGCTTACACTGGACCCTTAAAAACATTTTAACACAGTTAACAAATTAAGCTTGTCTTACAATTCAGGTCATTTTTAACACCTTTTCTCAAATTCTACATGGCTTTGTCTTTTCAACTGCCTTGCAGCAGGCAAAGCTAAAAGTAGACCTTGCTCTTTGACTGGACTTCCCTCTCACTTTCTGATTTATTGGTGGTGAAAAATGTAGTAGGAAACCCAAAATTCTGGCAAGCTGCTTGGTTGAACAAGAAAGCATAGTAGCACAGCGAAATCGTGAGGATCCCATAATCTAGAGGTCGATGGATTGAAACCGTTCTCGCCCAAGCACCTATAGATAAGGTTTTCAAATCCTTGCAACTCTTTTTCACCACTACAGGAAACCCCTTTTGGTCCTGTTGGACATGAGTCCGGGAAACGGGTCTGTTTGTACAGCACATACATAAAACAAGTGGTTTTTTGCCCTAAGCTTGTCCATAAACTGGACACTTTTTCCAACAAATTTCTAGTGGAATCAGGGTCCAGTAAAAGACAATCATTTTTTTAACAAGAATCCACTAGTGCACGTGACACAACTCAGCTTCCCCAGGTCTAAATCCCGAATGCAAATTTATTTACAAAACTTCCAATTAGTGAGACTTTAAAAAAGTTGTTGCAAAATTGAAAGCAAAGAAGTCTTGATCTCTTCTCATGGGCAAAAGATGAATAAAAGACACACAGAAGAGGCGTTCCTATTCGATTTCATTTGCAAAATTTGAAAAGGTCTTCTCAAACAACAGAGTTAAAACAAAGTTTTGACGAGGCGCTTGCTAAATCTTATCACCGAGAATATGGAAGGGTGTAGGATTCAACCATCCCTGTCTTAGTACCTGTAAATGTTGCCAAGCCAGTTAATGGGGAACCAAGCAGACAAGCCACTATGAAATAAGTCTATAGATACACATTAGCAATTGCTAATGCAACCCATATCGAGGGTTGCACAAAATCGGTAGTCTTGAAGCCACTGTTCATGGGGAATTAGCTCAAGTGGTAGAGCGCTCGCTTTGCATGTGAGAGGTAGCGGGATCGATGCCTGCATTCTCCAAAGAACACACGTTTAGCACCCTCACAAAAGCAAAGGATTTTGTATGTGATTTATGCCACGTGATGATTCAAGGAACTCCAGAAAAAGCACCATTTAAACAATTGTGAAACCGTTTTACCTCATCATTTCAAAACACACAACACCCGAATTTCTCCTTGACCATGTCAATGTCCTATTTGGATTTGCTTGGTCTAAAGCCCTTTACCGGGAACCCGAGGGAGCCCAGAATAACACCCGAATGCAACAGTGTTCGTGCAATTGTCCACTGCACTCACTTTCTGATCACTTTGGTTTCGTTCAAATAAAAGTACTAAAACTAATTTTTTCCATGTATTGTCCATTAAAAGGCTTTTAGGTGAGATAAACTAAGGAGCAGTAAGTTCAATACCTGCAAAATCATTAGCGGTACCATTTTCACAACTTATTTGGACCGACAGTGAAGGCCAAAAATGTTTTTCATTCTCTCTAAAAAGTTTGCCGAAATCAGACAACAAACAACTGTGTGGTCTTGGTAGTGTGGCCGAGTGGTCCAAGGCGCTGGATTTAGGCTCCAGTCTCTGTGGAGGCATGGGTTCAAATCCCATCACTGCCACTGCTATGTGAAAGGGTTTTAAGCTTACATTGTCAATGTCCTATTTGGATTTGCTTGCCCTAAAGCCCTTTACTGGGACCTGGAGGGAGCCCAGAATAACACCCTAATGCAACTTTGTCCTGACAGTTGTCAACCTTGCTCTTTAACTGGTCTTCCCTCTCACTTTCTGATTTAATCTTGTAGTTAAAAATGTAGCAGAAATCCCAAAATCCCCAAGCGGGGATGGAAAAGATGAATCGAGTTGAATAGACTAAGGACAGAGTTACAAAGGTGGACAGGGGATGAAGTTGAGCCGCGAAGGTACTGAGGAAAATGAGACAGCAGAGGCATGAGAATGATAGGTCAAGCCATGAAGGCGTTGAAGATGATGAATGAATTGTGCTGCGAAGGCAGGAGAGTGCTAAATGGATGCTGGTGAGGGAGCCTGCGAAGGCAAAAGAATGATAGATGAATCTACATAGGCAAGAGAATGGTGACAGAGTCTGCGTAGGCGTGAAATGATAGATCATGCAGCGATGAAGAATGTACTGAGCCACGAAGGCATGAAAATGATAAATGGATGCAGGTGAGTGAGCCTGCATAGGCATAAGAATGGAGAATGGGTCGCATAGGCATGCGTGTGGTGAGTGAGCCTGCGTAGGCATTCATGTGGTGAGTGAGCCTGGGTACGCATGAGCATGATTTAGACAGAAGGACGATGACGCAGCTGAACCTGATGAAGGGGAGAATGAAGAGATGATGAGGTGCTGAGAGAATGAATGAATGAGGATGACAGATGCTGACGAAGGACCTTGGAGAAACAGGGATAAGAGACATGAATTAAGATAAGACGATCTGTCTAAGATGATAAATACGATTTAATGAAGGGCCATCCATCACCAGATAAGCTCTTACCCAATAACTGAGAGATCTTTGGGCAGCTAACACAGAGAAGAAGGCTGAACAGACATAGGATAAGAAGGATGAAGATAACCAGCGGAGGGGTGTGTTGAAGGGAAGCTGTTGAGACTCCTTGGCTGGCTGCAGTAAAGGCTGACCCTATTCAAAATGAATGGCTAGAAAACTGACCGGGGGCAGGTTGCATTGGATTAGAGTCTGTCTAAAATATATGAGGAACCAGGAGGCAGACATGGGGCTCCTACTGGAGTGAGAAAGAGGGGCATTATGGGTGATGTTTGAGTGCGAATTTGAGCATCGCTTGAAATTAGCTGAACGGGTCATCGAGGCGAACAATAGAGATGAAACGTGGGACTTCTCTTTGGTATTTTGAGATGGCGTTTGAAATTATCAGGATAGAACTTGAAGTCTGAGACAACTAAATATCTAGATGGAACGAAAGTTATTAGAGGAAGTAAATACACTTAACCTGAAACCCATTTGAACATCATGGAGTTAGGATTAGATATGTCACCCCCCAAAAACCGAGGCCAAGGCCAAGCAAAGAGAGGTATGAATGGAGGAGAAGGGTGGGGAGGAAAAGGATGATAAGAGCCTGACAGGCGAAGAGGGGGAAGGACATGAATCTGGCTAAACTCAAGGGAAAGGAAACATAACGAAGTGTTGAGTAAGAGCTAAGCTGGGTCTAACGAGTGAAGGAGAAAGATTAAGCAGACTGGCTGGAGAGGGAATGGAATAAACTGCTTAGGCTGAAACGCGCCTGATGAGGCGTGGATGGGACATGATAAACCTGACTAGACTTGGCGGATGCGCATGTGGGCGAGCCCGACAGGCGAAGGGAGAAAATAAGTGATAGCTGACAAGCAAGAGGAGGGGAACTTGGTAAACCTAACGAGGCGGGCAGAGAGAAAGACTTGGTCGTGCCTAACAGGCTATAAGGAGAAGCAAGGATACGTTTAAACTGAAAAGGCCAACCATCACCAGTTAATGCAGAAACTCTTACCTAAGAGCTGATAGATCATTGAGCAGAGCACAGAATGGAAGTTTGGGCGGACATATGAAGAGAATGCTGAAGTCGACCAGCGGCTGAGTTGTTGTAGGGAAGCTGTGGAAACTCCTTGGGTAGCTGCTGAAGTGGCTGCCCCGATTCTGAACGAGTTACCTGAGAACTGACTAGGGGGAAGGTTGCATTAAACTAAAGTTTGCCTCACAAATTTGAGGAACCAGGAGGCGATCATGGAAACTCCTTCTGGAGTAAGGAAAAGGGGCATGAAGGGTGAGCTGATTTGTGAACAAAAGAGAACAAAAGAGAACATGGCTTGGAAAGGAGAAAACAGGCCATCGAGGCAAGCTATGGAAATGAAAATTGGACCTTTACCTTTCATGTGTTTGAAGTGTAGATCCATGGGTGGAGGTCCTTAAAAGCGAAGCCTTGAAGGGTGATTCGCTGAGGAGGAATGCAGACTTGATGCTGATTGGTTGGAGCGAAGACGCATGATGGAGTCATAGTACGGAGCCGGTGGTGGAGGTGAGTCTTCCAGATTGAATTTTCGTCAAAACTCCATTTGGTACATCAAGTGACCTTTGGCAAAAAGCTGCCGCTGAGTGTGGATTTTTTTTTAGCATTCAAGGAGAGACTGTTTCGTGTGCAAGAAAAGATCATTTTGTACATGAGGACAGGTTGTAAAATATGTTTTTTGTGCAACATTTGGTGATTTGTGTGCAACATGTTTTATTTGTCTGGAACACGTTTTGTTTGTGTGCAACATGTTAGCAGGAAATAAACTCTATAAGCCAGTTTCTTTATCAACTTTGACAGTGAAGTCAAGTCTTTTCCATGATTTTATACTGTATAACATTGCCATAACAGTATCTTTCTGCAGTAATATATTGGTGTTAAATAATACTCTCATTTTCTGAGAAGCTGAACTTTGGTTTTTCCATCACTTGACAAGGTTTCTAGGATTTGATGTTAATTTGGTTTTTAAACAGTTACCCACTGCTGCCATGTGGGGCTGCCAGTGTGCTTAGTTACTAAGTAGGAAATTCATAGCAAAGAAACAAATCTCCTGTCATTCTTTGATAAATCTTTATAAGACCAGCTTAAATGCAGTCTTCATTAACTGTTCCTTCTTTTTCTTCTCAAGGTCATGTGAATGGGTGTTTGTGTGTGTGCGCGAGTCTGCCAGAGGCCCGTCCGGTTGGTATTCAAGCCGTGTGTAGTCATTCACATGCACTGATTGAGCTTGTTGTCTAAATGAGGAGGAGTTAATTACCCCTCACAGCAGCTCTGTTCACCATGCAGCTTACCCACCAAGACCACAGAACAAAACACAATACCACACCCCTGGTTAACAAATTGGACAGAGAGGCAGGAAAAATGAGAATGTAGATCATCAGAACACTGTAAGGGAACATGTAGGGATTCGATTTAATAATTAGTTTATGAAAAAGCAAGGAAACTCAGATGAGTAACAGAAGAATGGGAAGAATAGAGTAAAAGGCGAAGTTAATATATAAAACAGGATAGATGAAAGAAAAATGACAGGACATTGGTGAATAAATCAAAAGCCAAAACAAGACAGTGAGAAGTTAAAACATGATTTAAAAAAGTTAACCCACATGACAGAAAGATATTCAGACAAATAGGAGATAGTGAGAGAAACAGATTAAAAGAGGCAGTGAAGGAACTAAAATTACACCAAAATCACAAGAAGCTACTTTAACAAATGGGGATGTGCCATGGCCTAGCAGCAGTGCACTGTGACATGGACCATTTTTCATTAATGCCGTGATTTATTAACAAAGTGCAGAGAGAATCATAGCAGGGGCTTTTGATTAAGGCCATTAGATATCAGACATTAGCCGTAAAATTACTCACGTTGGTGGGGTGTGTTTGAATTCTTTTATATCAGAGCCTGCCTAGGGGTTGCCACCATACAATGCTGACTCCTCTTTGGGAAACAGCCCTCAGTGAATCAGCAGGTGAAGGCGTGTACCATAGGGTAACTTGGTTGACTTTGAAGTTTTTTGCTGTCTTTTGATTTTTTATGTATTTTGTTACTATATTTTACTGAAGAGATCACATAAGCATTTTCTGACCCTAGAAAGTGCTGATAAGGATTTCTGTAATATGTAGACAAGGTCAGTGTTAGATTCACACAGTATACCTGTAATCCTAGGACAAATATTTAAGGCATAAATGTATATGACATGATCTAACTGCTTTTATTTAAAAACAGAAAAGAAACACCTATCTAGACTGCTGGTATGACAGCTATAATTATTTGAAACATTTATTTATTATTGATATTTTTATAGTATATAAACCCCAGTTAGATTCAATTATTTTTGTATCAAACTAGTTTTGTTTTCAGGTAAAATGGAAACTTTAGTTACAAAAAGCAGTTTTTAAATAATGATTTCATTTGTTAAGGGAAAATGAAAGTTAACAAAGCCTGTCTGGCCCACCAAACTATATGAAAAAAAATCCCCCTATGATTTGGAAATCAAAGTAAAATTTCACTGTCCACTCCCACACATGAGAATCAAGAAATCACTTAAGCAGAACCTGTCTGATAACATGAAGTAGGCTAAAAGATCTCAAAAAGCAACACATCATTTACAGGTCTCAATAAAGGTCTCAATAAAAGTGATGGGAAACAAAGTCACTGACATCTATCACTCTTAAAAGGGTAACAAAGCCTTTCCTAAGACTTTTGACCTTCAGCAAACCTCACTGAGATTTCCATGTTTCCACAACTGAAGAAATCATGTAAAAATCATTACCAAATTTGCTTCAAGAGCGGATTAGCAGCTCATCCAGAAGCTGAAAAAGGAACCCAAATAAATATTTAAAGCATGATTCACCAACAGGGGTGGAAAGTGATGGGTAGATTTGAGCAATGCACAAGCCACAGTGGTTGGTTTGCAATTTGAAAATGCGTTCTATTTACACAACTGAACTATTTGGGGCAGTAATACCCCTGAGTTGCTGCTAGTCTGCTTTCAATGCCATTATAAGTAAAAAAGATATATATATACATATATATATATATATATATATATATATATATATATATCTATATATATATATATATATATATAATAATATATATATATATATATATATATATATATATATAGTGCCTTGCGAAAGTATTCAGCCCCCTTGAACTTTTCAACTTCTTGCCACATTTCAGGCTTTAAACATAAAGATATAAAATTCAAATTTTTTGTGAAGAATCAAAACAAGTGGGACACAATCGTGAAGTGGAATGAAATTTATTGGATGTGTCAAACGTTTTTAACAAATAAAAAAACTGAAAAGTGGGGCGTGCAATATTTTTCGGCCCCTTTACTTTCAGTGCAGCAAACTCACTCCAGAAGTTCAGTGAGGATCTCTGAATGATCCAATGTTGTCCCAAATGACTGATGATGATAAATAGAATCCACCTGTGTGTAATCAAGTCTCCGTATAAATGCACCTGCTCTGTGATGGTCTCAGGGTTCTGTTCAAAGCGCAGAGAGCATCATCATCAAGGAACACACCAGGCAGGTCCGAGATGCTGTTGTGGAGAAGTTTAAAGTCGGATTTGGATACAAAAAGATTTCCCAAGCTTTAAACATCCCAAGGAGCACTGTGCAAGCAATCATATTGACATGGAAGGAGTATCAGTCCACTACAAATCTACCAAGACCTGGCCGTCCCTCTAAACTTTCATCTCAAACAAGGAGAAGACTGATCAGAGATGCAGCCAAGAGGCCCATGACCACTCTGGATGAACTGCAGAGATCTACAGCTGAGGTGGGAGAGTCTGTCCATAGGACAACAATCAGTCGTACACTGCACAAATCTGGCCTTTATGTAAGAGTGGCAAGAAGAAAGCCATTTCTCAAAGATATCCATAAAAGTCTCGTTTAAAGTTTGTCACAAGCCACCTGGGAGACACACCAAACATGTGGAAGAAGGTGCTCTGGTCAGATGAAACCAAAATCGAACTGTTTGGCCACAATGCAAAACGATATCTTTGGCGTAAAAGCAACACAGCTCATCACCCTGAACACACCATCCCCACTGTCAAACATGGTGGTGGCAGCATCATGGTTTGGGCCTGCTTTTCATCAGGAGGGACAGGGAAGATGGTCAAAACTGATCGGACGATGGATGGGGCCAAATACAGGACCATTCTGGAAGAAAACCTGTTGGAGTCTGCAAGAGACCTGAGACTGGGACGGAGATTTATCTTCCAACAAGACAATGATCCAAAACATAAAGCCAAATCTACAATGGAATGGTTCACAAATAAACGTATCCAGGTGTTGAAATGGCCAAGTCAAAGTCCAGACCTGAATCCAATCGAGAATCTGTGGAAAGAACTGAAGACTGCTGTTCACGAACGCTCTCCATCCAACCTCACTGACCTCGAGCTGTTTTGTAAGGAAGAATGGGCAAGAAGTTCAGCCTCTCGATGTGCAAAACTGATAGAGACATACCCCAAGCGACTTGCAGCTGTAATTGCAGCAAAGGGTGGCGCTACATGGTATTAACCCAAGGGGGCCGAATAATATTGCACGCCCCACTTTTCAGTTTTTTATTTGTTAAAAAAGTTTGCCACATCCAATAAATTTCATTCCACTTCACGATTGTGTCCCACTTGTTGATTCTTCACAAAAAATTAGAATTTTATATCTTTATGTTTAAAGCCTGAGATGTGACAAGAGGTTGACCAGTTCAAGCGTACTTTCGCAAGGCACTATATATATTTATATATGTACTGTATATACAGTATATACAGTACTAAATGGAATAATCTGCCTTGGTCATGTGTTAACTGCTTTTATATAAATAAATATAAAAGCTACTAATGTGGTATCCAAATCCATCCATTTTCCTCCCAATGCAAATGTTTGAATTTTATAGCTGGTCAGAACACTATTGTCTCAGTCTAACGGTGCGTTTCAACTGACCTCGAATGACGCGATAGAAGCGAGTGATTTACATGTTAACCCTATGTAGAGGCGCGTTCAGGGGCGAAGCGATGTGAAGGACGCGAATAGAGCAAAGCCACGAGCAAACCCACGATGGACGCAAATCAAATTTTGCTTGAGTTGAAAAATCTGAACTTCTCTGTCAATACGCGTCACAGATCAGTCAGTGCAGTCCCTGGAGAGAAATAAGGGAAAGCCATACCTACAATCCGCAAACATCACATATATAAAAAAGACAGAAATATTCATGTACACATAGGAAGAATGAAGGTTTACTCTGAGAGGTTTGTGAATGCCTTTGAAAAAAGCCATTGAAATTTAGTCCTGAAAAGGACTGGTTAATAAGTCACGCATGAAGTTCTTAATCACACATGTGGCCTTCACACACAGCTTTCTATTGAGCGGAGATGTATTTACTCACCAAACAGATGGACAGGCGTTCTTCAGAAGGGATACAGTGTCTGTAGTTGGTGTTCCGGAGGCTGATTCGTCCCCCAACACGGAGCAGGAGGTCCTCACACTGGGTCCTGGATAGACGCTGAAAACGACCGTCATCCAGATGCTGCCCCTGGAGTAGGTGGTGGTACTCTCCTAACCGGTTCTGTCTCTGGAGAATCTGGCGAACCCAGAGACATCGACAACAGCAGCGTTTTTCGGCTTTCCATATATAAAGCGCGAGACACGCTCTGTAAAGTTCAGATCCCCCATGTTGAGTTGAAACCGGCAAGCAGCAGATAGAAGCTTCTCCTATTTGCTGATGCGACGAAGGGAGTGGAGCGAGTGGTGCGTTGTCAGGTGTTGGCCATGCAAATTGCTGGCGAAATGTCAGGTGAGCGACAGCACATGAATGAGGTGGAAAAATTTGCTGAAATCGCGGTCGGTCTAAACGCACCATAAGTTGACAATGATGCTCAGCCTCTATCCACAGTGAGAACACAGAGTCTGTTTAATTTGCTTACTGATCAAACCGTAACAGACATCTCAATTCTTTCATCAGCATGATGGGTGGGTTTGATAACCACCATCTCCTGAAGAGGAGGACAGAGCTGTTCCCATAACAATAACCCTGATACACAGAATAATGGTGTCCAAACCCCAGCTATTCACAGAATCTAGGCATGACTACAAATCAGCCAATACACCACTGGTATCGAAGAAGTGAATGTTGAAGATACAGACAGGACTCTTGATTTCATTGTTTCATCCAGTCTTTTTCTGACATTTTTTTTCTGTTTGATCTTTTCCCTCCTGCACCCATTTGCCTTGCTCTAATTCAATTAGTCCTTTGTCTTTTGTGACTCTTCATTGCTCTCTCTAGCTAATCAGATTATAAAGGAGAGCTGGCAATTAAAATACAGATATGAAAGATTATCTCCTTCATGCTTACTGGCTTAATGAGATCCAGCTTCATGCATCTCATCCAGCCCAAGTTGAATTAGGTGACACACTTGAGAAAGTAAGAGGGTCTTTTTATGGAGAGTACAGTGCGGTGTCAGCCAGTTGTGACTGTTTAGATTCCGCCCATTGGCAGCTGCTTGCCAACATCTCGCAGAAACTTTGTAATTTACAGTCAGGGTAAAAAGAAAGTATGCCGTTTTTCATTTCTCTGCTATCAGAAGATATAAATATTCTGGTCTTTACCATGTTCTAAACTTGTTTAATTTTAAACTAGTCTTAGTGCTGCATAAAAAAATGAGAATCAAAATCTTTATGGATTAAAAAAATGCTGGCATGACAAGAATGACAGGATGTTAAGTGAATTGGTCTCTCACTTGGTCTGGATATCTCAGTAGCATTCAGTAGCATTCCAACAGTGACTTGTTCCAGTAGCCCATTTCTTGTCAAAGTACCCGGGTTCCTTGACACTTGATGAGGTTTGCAACCTGGGCTTCCATTACACCACAGCAATGCTGATTGCCTTCAGTCCATGTTGCTTTAATGCAGTGATCCATGCAAAAGGACCCCCAACCAAGTACTGAGTGCATAGAAATTAACATAGTTTTCCGAAGCCTGAAATCTCTATTTAAAGTATTCTTTTTTATTGATCTTATGTAATATTCAACATTTTGGAGACACTGAACTGTAGGTTTTCATTATAAGGTTGTGTGGCATCGTAATCAGTACGATGACAAGAAATAATGGTTGGAAGTACTTCACTTTATGTGTAATGAATCTATATGATAAGTGAGTTTCACTCTGAAATGAGGGACAAAAATTATTGAACTTTTTCACGAGATTCAGATTTCTTTAGATGTACCTGTATGTGCAGAATACTTATGTACCGAACACAGTGCACAATCCAACATTCTGTTGAGCAACTTTAAAAAGTGACAACAAAACAAAACAGAGAGGACTCTCAGCTGTCACTAAACTCTACCATTTGTGGACCTAAAGGTTTCTCATGCAGCTCCACTGGACCAAGAAAGTTGGACTGAATCAAAACCTTCAACAGTGGTATGTACATTTGCTCTCTCTACACTTAACTGAATTACTAACCTGAAACAACGTCAAGCTGGAAGTAAACATACCAGATACTGGAGAAAAATCAACTAACCTTCTGCCATTTTTTTCAACAGCTGTGCATAGTGCATTCAGGTACAGGGACACTAGGCTGCAGAAAAATCAAAACAACTACAAAGTTATTTAAAATGGACAGGAATACGACCTGTCTTGAGTACTGATGACGTTGTGTTGCTGTTTGATGTAGTATACATGTTGTGAACACACAGAGACAAGAAAGGGTAGTAGATATGAGGATGAATACCTGTTGTTTAATTGAATTGGAAGGAATACAAAACTCAATGAACTCTGTTCTGTAGAAGAGCAGTGTTTTACCAAGTTAACTGTATTTATGTTTATGTTTTTTAAAACATATGTTTTACTTCTATTTTAATGAGTAAATTGAAGCTGATGGATAGTAATTAAAAAAAAATTAGGACAAAACTGTTAGTTTCAATTTTTTGACAAATCAGAGACAGGAAATTCAAAATAATTCTCTGAGTTTTTTTTTTTTTTTTTGCTTGACTTAAATTACTGCCACTGTCTCAAGATCATATAAATAATTATTTTAGAAGCTTTTCCCACTTTTATAACACAGTTAATCTCACTCAGACACAGGGTCTTTTCCCAGACAGGTGTTAAAAACAGCTATAATGTAATATAAAGGACATTCAATGGGTGTTGGTGAAAGTTATGTAATTATGATAAAGTGGCGAACTGCTTTGTTATAACTAATTGAGGAGTTGTCAATCTTTGGCTGAATTAGGCCAGGTTCTAAATGTGGCATAACAAATGAGAACATTTGAGTTTAGCTGAATATTTTTTTTGATGTTTTTGTCTATACATTCTATACCACTCTAAAGCCTGTTTTTATGATAAATGGTGCCATATTTGTAAGAATTCTTACTGTCAGCAGTAAAGATGCTGATGATACGTGAGTTGTGCCCCAAAACTCAGCCGAGTCCTGTCCTCAAACGCCAAACAGCTTTTAGTAGCAGCAGTATGATAGTATGGGGTGGCATATCCCTCACTGGAAAAACAGGTTTTTTCATTATAGATGCAGTGTCAATGCAGAAATATTGAGACATGATTATGCATCAATTTGCAATCCCATATCTCCACTCTTTGGGACCAAACTCTTTCCTCCAACATGTCAATACTCGCCACCAAAGAGAAAGCCTTTTAAGAGACTTCCTTTGGAATTTGTGAGTTAAGTGGATTGATTACTTTCCACAGGAGTGTTTGACCATGCTGGTTGTGTTGTCATATGCGTACTGAAAAAAATTGTTAAATTGCCAATATGTTTTGTTTGTTGAAACTTCAATCATGGAATCCAAAAAAGAAGCACCAACTAAGAGCCAGAAGCAGAATAAGCTGTTTGGCTTGGCGGAGAAGATTTGGTTCATTCTCATGAGATCAACTGAGTAAATGTGAAGGGTTTTGCAAAAGATATTTATGAAATACAATACAGAGTGAAATGGATCAGAAGAAAGAAGGAAAAAAACCTGAGAGATGAGAACTTATCTTGGGGTTCTAGACATCTGTTTTATCATTGTGTTGATATCTTAACAAAGGCTAATGTTGTCGTTCTGAGTCGAGCTTTGTTTGCAACCATCAGTTCAGCATGAATTAAACATCAACGTGTTTCTACCATGCATTCTACTAAATGAGAAGGCTGCATTAACATAGCAGATGGCTTGATGCGTTGAGTGTAAATTCACGTAAGGAGCATTGACTGTGCTCCTTCTCACATTCTTCACAGTTTTTTTTTTTTACCACACCTACAGTTATGGATCTCCAGTTATGGTTTCTTCTACTGTGCCAATCATTTTCCACACCTTTATATCACAGTTTTTTTCCACAACATCCTGCATTCAGTGACACGTCAATGAAGTTCTGATAGAGTTGTGGAAATAAAGTGATAAAGCCTTTCTTCCAGCTAGCTTGGAAAAATAACATCTCACCAAATATCTCTTTATGACTGTTTTAGATGAGCTCTTCATTTATATGATGTGTGGAACCCTCAGTTTAATATTCTTCCGGTTGTCCCAAATGCTATTTAGTCATTTTCCAATATTTATTTAATTATTTTTATCAGCTTTGGGATGCTGGGAGGAAGTTTATTCTGATCCCTGTTACTTCATGTTCATTGTTAATATGACTCTGGTTAGTTCCCCAATCAGAAATACCTCTCATTTTATGGATATTGAAAATGTTCTAATCTAAAGCTCATGCTGGTGTTTTGTTCTGATCTCATTTGTGATGTGTTTCAACTAACTGCAAACACAGTAAGGTCTGAAATTGGGCACATATATTCAGAATGTTATGACAAGGAAAGAAATCACAGTCACAAGTACATGTACATGTATTGCATAAAAGTGCAATATTTTTTGCCAGTCGTCTCAGAGAGTGAAACTCATATATTTCACATTTAAAAGAAATTCATGAAGACACAAAAATAGAGTAAGAAAATGATTTAAAACTGTAATGGAACTCAAACAGGCTGTTCATCAGCTAATTAAAAGTTTGAGGCCACAGCCATACACAGTACACACTAGCACACAATGACCCTCTGATGGCAAAGGTAAAAAGGCTTTCTGTCTTCGAACATGGCAGGATTGTTACGCTGTGCAAGCAAAGCCTCTTGTAATGCCCCTTTGCTGTCAAGTCAAGACAATCACTTAAAAGTGTTTAAAGATCCTGGGGACTTTGGAACAAAACAGTTTATTGTAAGGTCACAGGTTGATCCTTGACCCAAATTAAGGCCTTTACTGATGGTGACGGCATGCCAATAATTATAAGACAGCATCTGCAAGAGAAAGGCAAAAATATTGAAATTTTGTCCTCAAAGGTCCTGTGTCCTCCAATGCCACTGTTGTGATTATTGTTATGAATATATAATATAATATTTAATATTAAATTTTATTATTTCAATATTTTATTAACTTGGTCTGTTAAGGGTTGTCCTGTGAGATCCAGCCCAATAAGGCGGTGATATTAGGACAAAATTGAAAGGTGTGACCCAAGCTCTGAAATTACTGAACAGTAAAACTCTGCACACACATGGAATCAAGTCACACAATTTCTTAAAATACAAGAATTTATTAACAAAAACAAGTCAACTCAAAGTCAAACATATTTGACATCAACAAACTCTTTACTATACTAGAACAATCCAGCTAAACTACCAAGCCAAATGAAAGAATAAGGAAGACCAACTATGTACAATATGAACAAGTGAATCAAAGATGGTTAAAAACCATGGTCAATAAAATGATGCAACATTATCATTCAGTGTTATTAATGTTTGAGAACCAAGTATTATCTTGAGGAATCTCGAAATGAAGTTAAGTTAGTCTTGGAACTAACTTAAGCAATAACTGATATACCTTCAAACAACCATTCACAATGCAAGATCAGATAAAACATTATTTTAATAAAATAATATTTTAAAGAATAATTTGCTGATCAAAACCAACCTTCTGGATAACTAATTCTCAATGGTGTTTAATTAGCTGCCTTTATTTAGTACAATAAATAATTAAGGAAATATTATTTTGAATAAGAACCAAACCTTTCTGGATAAATGGATCTTAATGGTGTTATAAATGTGTCTTAATAGACTCATAAAATGGCAGTCATAAGCAAACATGTAAATTTAAAATACAATCAATAAAATGATCAAAATGGGCTGAAGTGGAAGCTAGTGTGACACTGAAATTTGTAGAAATGTTCATACCAGCAGGTGTACAGTTCAGAGTCATCCATGGCTGGGGTCCCAACACCACAAACCTGTTTGTTTAAAGGAGCACCAAACATGGGACATTAAAAGGGTAAATAAAGTTTTATTGTGATTGTGGTAGAATTTTCTTATCAAAGTGAGAGAGAAGTTAACTCATTTAATAGACAAAGGCCGGACTTTATCTTTAAAAGGTTTATTCAAAGGCATACAGCGTTTGAAGACTCTGTTACCAAGCATGTCAGGTTGAACAGAGCCCCGAACACAAAGTACAGATCATATTTATAGCAGAATGAGGGTGTTGTCTCAACATCAAAGAGTTTAACCTTATAGCCCCTAAACCTCCCCAGGACAGCGATAAGACAACTATGAATGATGACCTCATCTGCCCCCCCTCCTTAGGGAGTGTTGACCATCATTCTTCAACAAATGACTAGAAGACAGACCACTAATCAAACACATAGGTCAGAGGAGAAAGGTGAATGAAGTCCACTGCACCTAAGAAAGAATGTTCACAGCACTTAAGAATTCCCACTACAGTGATGATAAAAAATTCACATTTGACGTCTTCCTTTAGTGGAGTGGAGTCTGTCATGTCTGGGTATGTTTTCCTTCAGTAAAAAAATTTGAATTTTTGGTTTTGGAGTGGCGATTAGAGGAGTTTATTTACAAATATTTGTTTGGCGCTCGGACCCCGGAGGAAGACAGGAACGCTGAGAATGACGTGAACTTAAATGAACAACTTATGAATAGAATTAGAGATGCCTTCCCCCTGGGATCCGACTGGTGGTGGAGTGGAGGCCTGAGGAGGTAGTGAAATCGGGAGGAGCTAGGAAGCCAGATGGTAGAGGTGGGGAGGAGGAGGGTCACAGCTCAGCTTGAAGAGCGAGGAAGTCCGTGAGTGAAGATCTTTAAAGCAGAGCCTTAGATGGTGATTGGCTAAAGAGGAAATGCGGACTCGATGCTGATTGGCTGGAGCGGGGACGCATGGTGAAGTCATTGGACGGAGCAGAGGAGGGGGTGAGTCTTCCAGATTGAATTTCTGTCAAAACTCCATTCCAACTGAACATGCTTGAGGATTGAGCACCAAAGAGAGGTTACGTAATATTACAGATATGAATGTTTTAGACTATGGATGCAATTCATAAAGGCATTTCAACCCCATACAGCAATTTTCCCACCAGCCTACTGGAAACCCTCGTTTTGAGCATATCTAAATACATTTTCTAAGAGATCAGAAGAACAGCATTACAGTGGGACCTTTGACAGTTTTAGCTCTGGTTTTGGGTATTTTTGCCCAGTGGTCTTAAACCTTTGATCAGCTGAAGAACAGCCTTTTCGATTTTACATTTCATTTTCAAAAAAATTACCTACTCTATTTGTTTTGTCTCTTGTTCCTATTTTATCTTTTTGCATTTTGAAGCTCAACTTCTGCCTCTGATCCAGCTGCATTAAATGTGAATATTTGCAGCATAATAAGCAGTGAACATGAGTTGCTGTCAAACATCGCTATCAAGTACATGGAATCTATACATGCTATATGTTGATACAAGTTAGTAATGTGCGCTCCTAACTAGGGTGCACCAATTAATTAGCCAGCTGATCAATCAGCCCCGATTTCCTTAATTTTGGAAGATCGGTGATCAGCCTACGCTTACATGTGCAACCGTTCTTATCCACCGATCTTATCCACTGATCTCATCTACTTTTTGCACTAATTGTGAAAGTTTTATTTCTTTTTAAAATGTGAAAAATTAAAGACTAAAGGAACAGCAATGCTTTAAACGTTTAATTAATATTTGAGAGCACTGCCTCATGTTCATTTAAATCAAGTTTGTATTGTTTCACGACGATTGTTCAATGTTTTTCAATAAAATAAGATTGGAATTTTGAAGGTGTAAACTGATCTTATAACACCTGACAGTGTCAGTGTCAAAAAAATCAGTATCGGCCAGAAAACTGCAATTGGTGCACTCCTACTTCTAACCCATGAAAAAACAAAGGAGAAGAAATCATCGTGTCGCTATTTTGGTCAAACATTTGGAGCACAGCATTATAGCATAGGGTGGGCTAATGATTCTCTGATTTTTAATCTGAAACATTTTCACATTTGAAAGTGTTTCTGAACAAGACAATAATGTCTATAGAGTCAGCAAAAAACTTCTGTTTTTCTTTTAGGTCTGGTTTTGTCTGATCTGATTTTCTTTCTAAGCAGTTTAAAAAAAAATAAATTCTGTAATTTTTTTAAAATTTACATCTCACAAACACTGAACATACAGTGCCGTGATTTTATATTTTTTATAGATAAAAAACTGAAAAGTGAGGGATGAATTAGTATTTAGCCCCCTAGAGTAAAGTCTTGGTAGAGCAACCTTTCTCCGGAGTTACCGATGTAAGTCCTTTTCGGTATGTCTACAACATGTTTTCGCATCCAGAGGCAGGAGGTCATGCCCAGCATCTTCTTTGTAAAATCACATTTAAGTCTGATTGGATGAAGGGCATGTGTAAACTTCAGCTGAATCATCGTTCATATCTTACCAGGCCTAGACTTTGACTAGGTCATACCAACACATGAAAATGCTTTTATCTCAGCCTTTCCATTGCAACAATGAGTGTATATTTGGGGTTGTTGTCCTGATAGAAGGTTAACCTTTTGGGGTCTCTAACATATTTTTCTCCAGTTTTGCCTTCAGAACTCATTAAGGGAAAACTGTCTGATTTTGATTTGTCCCACTGTTAAAGGCATCACTACCACAGGTGATCTGCTTTTTCTCCATGTTATCATGCAACCCTTTATGATAGTTCAAGACCTTTGAGTTCCACTGACTGGCAGTGGAAGCGTTCAGTTGTGATTTTTTCTATCCAAAGATAAAAAAATGAAAAAGTATATTGTTGGTTTGTCAAAATTCACCAACTAGAACTACTCAGAACATGTAGTCATGATCCACAAGCTCAAAGACGTTTATGGAAAGACTGTTCTTGTAGCTGAAGAGTTGATTGCTTCAATTTGTGTTTGGCAACTACTGCTCTCTTGCCTTTTCTCTAAAAGCTTTGTGCCAGTACCTTCCATGTGTTTATGTTTGTCTCAGTGAAAGCCTCCCTATTACCTATCTTTAATGGCAGCAAACACCATATAGACAGAGGTTTTTACAGTTGTATGCTCTTGGTAGTAGCCGAATCAAAGGCTTCCCAGTCAGTAGTCAGAAGCCGAGTACTCATCTCTTGTTTCTCTTGTTCGGTACAGCCAAATAGAAAAACCTTAACATAATCTAACACAAAACAACAAGTTGTAAAACAAAAATCTGCCAAGTTGAGCTGCAGGTGGTTCACAAGAGGACTAAACCAAGAAAACGTGTCCTGGTGAGGCTAGGAAAGGACCCAAATGCAGAGACTGGCTATAGCAAACAGAGTTCCTTAATGATGAACAACAAATTAGAGTTTAGAACTGTGGGGAACCACAGGAAAAGCTGGTCATGGAGAACTAGCAGAGAAACGGACCGGAAAACAGCAAAGCTGAAGAATCCAGCAACAAATAGTGAAAAACTAGGAACTTAAATACTAAGCGAAGGGGTGAAAAATGACAAAGAATCCAGAAGAGCTAATCAGTGGAGATGTGGATCAGCTTTGGCAGAATAAAAGCAGGAAACTGTAGAGAGGGATATTAATAAAGCTGAACTGAAGACACAAAGAGACCACTAACTAAGGCATTTTTGTCAATCTCAACACATCCGGCCCGGGAATAAGTTATCACTGGCCCGTGTGATAATATTTAATCACTATTAGAACTGAGGTTTTGCACCCACCACTATATTACTACAAGTCCCACAATGCAATGCCCCTGCATTGCATAAGGAATATGTGGTAAAGCTTTGAAAATGGAACATGTGATGAACACTATAACACGAGTAGTTATTACATCAGAGCCAAAAGTTTAAATCACCGCCATTTCAAGTCTTTTCTGAAGGAGTTAAATTCAGAATATGTGACTTGCCCTATCACTCAGAGGTGCGTTGGTTAAGCCAGAAAGAGGTGCTGAAAAGGTGTTTCTAGTTGCGTGAGGAGATACGTGAGTCCATGGAAAGAAAACGAGAGATCAAAAGTTTCTGTGTGATGTGGCGTTTCTGTGTGACAACTCAAGCCATCTTAGTGCACTTAACCTGCAGCTTCAGGGGTGGGGCTGTGTCATCACTGATATGCATGCTACAGTGAGAGCTTTTAAAACCAAACTGCGCCTGTGGGAGGCGCAGATGCTACAGGAAAACTTGAGCCATTTTCCATGCTGCCAGACTATGAAGAAGCAGTTCTCTGTTGATGTTTTCCCAAGTGAACAGTTGGCTAAAAAACTCGGTACACTTGGTGCTTACATCACACGTCGATTCGCAGATTTTGAAGCCCAATAAAACAGGTTTTAACTGTTCAGCAATCCCTTGCAATTGACGTGGAAAGTGCACCATCAAGCCTCCAAATGGAAGTGATCGAGCTCCAATGTATAGTGACACTCTGAAGGCAAAATATGAGTCTGGGGGCACTGCAGAGTTTCCATGCTCCATCCCCGACACAATGCCCCAGCTGCACACCCAGGCAGCTCAAACGCTCTCTATGCATGGCAGCACATACCTGTGTGAGCAACTGTTCTCTTTGATGAAGATTAACAAAACATCACACAGGAGATGAGATACTAAGTATCTGGTTCAGACAAGTGAGCATCACAGAGCAGCATACTGAGTTTTAACACATATTAAGTTTTTAATTCAGTTTCGTTTGGTTATTTTTTTTCAATAGCTACAACAGGACATTTGATTTTTCTACTTTTTGTTTGTCTGTAGAAAAACGTGTTCACTGGAATTTTCTCTGGAAAAGTTGCAGATAGAGCCGTAAGAAATGAATGCACCTGATTATTTTTGACATGTTATTATTTAAAAGCAGTGATTGATGAGAATCTTTCAGACATCACCCACAGATTTTGAAATAATACACCAGGATTTTGAGTCTTTGTTATTTTATATCACCCCAACTGGCTTTGTTAGTTCCAGGTTCAGCATGTGCAATAAGGTCATTTCAATAAGTTTCCAATAAACATTGAAC
The DNA here is from genome assembly GCA_036173005.1 of Crenichthys baileyi. Taxonomy (NCBI): domain Eukaryota; kingdom Metazoa; phylum Chordata; class Actinopteri; order Cyprinodontiformes; family Goodeidae; genus Crenichthys; species Crenichthys baileyi. Next base: position 311,501 of record JAHHUM010000090.1, on the reverse strand, counting down.
AAACCTGGCCCTCGACTTGTGCCATTGTTTTGATTGTTGGCCCTGTGTGTATTTGAGTTTGACACCCCTGAACTATAGGGAACAAGACTAACAATAAATACAAGAGTAAACTAAACTCGAATACACAAACTAGAAAAAACGGAACACAAGAAAATAAGAAAGAAGCTAAAGCTAAAGGAGTTAACTATTTTGGCAAGATCATATAGAACATAAATAAAAAACAAGGAACTAAAACAATTACAAACACACAAGAAAACCAAAACACAAACACCTGTGGATGGTAGCAGAGATTGATTGCTATCTCCTCTTCCAATAATAAAGAAACTGCTAAACAATTAAAAAAAAAATCATCATTAACTGTCATTATATTAAATTGGAACATTTGTAATGGAACCAGATGATGAGAATCAGATGATATTTTGTGACAAACTAATTCACCAAAATTATAAAAGTACTGCAAGTAGGGTTAGGTTATATGCTGGACTTAAACCTTAGTCTACTGGGGTTGCAAGTTTCTTGCTCTGATAAATTTGGGGTCGTGGGCTGGGCATGTGAGGACCAGGGACTCTGGGTGATCTAGAGAGATTGTGGAAAGGTGAGTAATCAAAGACCCTTACTCTGTATGCTCTACCCTCGTAAATGTTACAGAATACTACTGTTCAGCTAACACCACTGCAAAAGCAGATTACACTAAGCATAACATGAATAAATGTCAGACTTTTTTCTACATTTTGTGGGAGATTTTGCCACTGCAATAAAAAATGTATTTATTTCAAGGCTTTTTAAACATCTTTAACGAATGTGATCATAAATGTCTTACCCCCAGTACATCTGCCTGGGTTTTATATGTAATGTGTTGATTGGCTTAGATCAGGGCCAGCGAGGGACATAATTAATTCCATCTGATTTGCACTAACTCAGGAACTTTATTAATGTGGTAGATGTCACGCCACAAGGAAAAAAAATGTTTTACCCTTTGCCTAGTGAGTTTGACCCCTGCCCCCCATGTGTTTTTTTAATCTTCTTCTGTAGTCTGTCAAACTGAAGAAATGATCCCCTTCACACAGGCAGAAAAATGGTAAATAAGACCTTACTTTGGCTTGAATTCAAACATAGTGTTTAAAAGGTGCTCATATTCTTTTGGAGGAATACAAACTTGGCATCACATTTGATTTCCTGCATTATATTGTCTTTCACCACAGGACAAGGAAACAGAAACAAACAGCTTGGTCAATTGAAACAATACAATTTGTGAAGAGCAGTGTAACATGCAACCAGATCCAGGCCTGTTTGATTCAGAGCCATTATTTAAATGTTATTAGACTCGCTCATGATTAACAGTGTGGTGCTTCCCCTCATTTTCAGACTTTAGTTTCTGTCACTGCTGTTAGTAGCTGGCACTGAACCAAGAAAGGCCTTTATATAGTAAATCATCTCCGTTAGGCTCTAGTACAGCACTGAGCCAACAGCACATCCTTCATCTGAGGCAAAACCTTGCTGTGAAGGTCCAGAGCTAATCAGAGAATTTACATACTCCAGCCTCAATGAAATAAAGCCAGTTTAATTTAGAAGCCAATAGCTCCAAAACCACAGCATGAGGTTCCCATTAACCACAGCATGCCAGTCATCGTGATGAATAGTTTTGTTCAGCAGGTTGGTGGAACACTGACATGACAACATCTTCTGTTTTTGTGTTTCAGATCAAACCAATGTATTATGAGACAAAAAAACCTAAATAAATACAGAACGTAATTTTCAAAGGACGGTTTATATATTCAGCAAAAAAGCTACCTAAATCAGTAGCACAGTTATACATCTGTGCAGATAAGTGAGTCCCAGAATAGTATTAAGGATTGAAAGAGTTTAGAACAATGCACATTGGTGACATAGAAGTGCATTACAAGTATGTTTCTAACTGGCCTGTCATCAACACTAAGGCACGTCATCCAGTGACCCTTTTAGAACCTGTCCCATCGGTAATGTTAACATTTCTAATAAAACTACCCAAGGCTGAAGACCTGAAATCTTTTCTGTCTCTCACCCTTGAGAGAAAGAGATCCAGTTGATGTGAGTCTATTGAAATGCCACACTGCAGAAAACCCAATCTGCAAGGCCCTTTAGCCAGCTTTGTGGCTTGAGATTTCAATGTAGCAATGAGAGCGACGATCAATGAGGCTAGCCCGCCAGCAGATTTAGGATGAAAGCACACAGAACTTCATTCAATTCAATTCAATTTCAGTTCAGTTTCTTTCAATCGAATCAGATTTCAAGTCAGGTACATACATCCTAATTGATCAAAATCATCAAACAGTGCAGTCAAATTCAGTTTATTATTCAAATTGGTTAAATGTTTTTCTGTCTAAGGAAACCCAGCCATTGCATCGAGTCAGTCACTTGCAGCATTTACTCCTCCTGGATGAGCAGGTAGAGACAGTGGACAGTCGCTTGCATTGACTTTGCAGCAATCCCTCATACTGAGCATGCATGTAGCGACAGTGGAGAGGAAAACTCCCTTTTAACAGGAAGAAACCTCCAGCAGAACCAGGCTCAGTGTGAGCGGCCATCTGCCATGACCGACTGAGGGTTTGAGAGAACAGAGCAGAGACACAAAGAGAACAAAGAAGCACTGATCCAGGAGTACTTTCTATGGGAAGGAAAAGTAAAAAAATAATTGCAGTAGCTCCTTTAGAGGCTTCATCTAGGAGAGAAAGAGCTAAGCAGATTAACTCTGAGCCAGTTTTGAAGTCTAAAAAATGCTGTAAATAAAGAATGCTTTCATAAATATTAATGATGATTGTTTATTTTTATCAATTTACAAAATGCTAAAGGAGCGAACCCAAACATACAGCCAAAGTCATTAAGAACTATCATCAGCATAAAGAAGAACAAGACTTACTGGAAGTGATGGTATGGCCCCCACAGAGCCCTGATCTCAACATCATGGAGTGTGTCTGGGATTACATGAAGAGACAGAAGGATGTGAGAAAGCCTGCATCCACAGAAGATCTGTGGTTAGTTCTCCAAGATGCTTGGAACAACCTACAACCAGAGTTCCTTCAAAAACTGTGTGCAAGTCTACCTAGAAGAATTGATGGTGTTTTGAAGGTAAAGGGTAGTCACACCAAATATTGATTTGATTTAGATTTCTCTTCTGTTCATTCACTGCATTTTGTTGATTGATGAAAATAAATGATTAACACTTCCATTGTTGAAAGCATTCTATGTTTATAGCATTTTTTCACACCTGCCTAAAACGTTTGTACAGTACTGGGTCTTTAAAAATATGTTTAAATGACATAGAATTAATTATTGTATTAGGATTGGGTTTATTCTTTGGAAGAGTAGATATCCAACAGAAATATAATGCATAGATATGAGATTCACATGGTATGATGTCTTGAGTAAATGTTGCTGTACTGTGTTAATATTGCTAAATATATAAATACTAATTGCCTTTTTTTAAGCAGAAATGCTGGAAATGTTAATGTTGCTGCAAAATATTATAACATATTGATTTTTACAATTTGAACAACATTATCTAACCCATTTATTGACTGTATATGCTTTTTTGTCGCCAGAAATGTTACCATGAAGCCAGATATGGGTTTCTTGGTAGCATTGGAAAAGTGTAAGTGCAGCCTTCTTTAGGTTAGCTACCTGTCAGGGCGCAGCAGCAGGTTTGATGGAGGGGGTAGTAGAGCTGTAGTAGGGTTTGCTCAATATTGTGGAAGGAATCTGTAGTTGTTCCAATGCTCTCTCTGGACTCTCATTTAAATAATTTTAAACAGGAGGAACAGTAAAGACTTGGGCCTTTTTTTTAAACCGTAAACCCGAAGAGAAGCTGAAGGTCATGCATGTTTTGTACAATAGATAATGTGTGACAAAATGACAATTGTTTGGTTATAGAAATGTAAGGTGGACTCTGTGGGTGAGGCAGACTGGTTATCAGGGAGATGCGGAGCGAAGTCTATGGGTCGGACCTCAGACCCTCCTTTGTGGAGTTAAAACAGTCTCCCCAGGCTAATATTGATCCCAGTTGGTCAGTCTATAATGTTCTTCAGATAAATGTAGACGTCAGCAACTTTATCATATAAGGCTCAGAACTTGCGTCACAGTAAGCATCTATAAATTTAGGTCACAACATGTCATACACAACACCGTTTGACTTCAGTACTTCTTAAAACAATATTTATCTCACTGCAGTTATTCACTCACTCACTCACCCATTTCCTTTACAAGGTACATTTTTCCACCTTAACAGTCTTCACAGCAAAGCTATAGAACATATTTGTGAAAGAAGTGACAAACTGGTGCACAATCATAAATACATTTTGTGAAATGTGAAGGTGATTCTTTTTTTTTTACCCTGTTGTAGTATTGTCACCATCTAAAATAATTTGTATTTGTCATGCAGTTATGTGTGTTGCTCAAAACATATACAAGAATAGGTCAACTTTTAGGAAAAATACTTTTCTGAAGACAGTTGCTCTTTCAGCAAACACATCTCTCTAATATTATTTAGTTGTAATGAAGTGGCACATCACATTCCATTGAACAGAGCTGAGAAAGATGTGTCATGAACATCATGACAATAGCTGTGCTCCATTTATCTTCCACTATATGCAAGCATTATACATGTGACTGGCTCACTTACATCCCAACTATTCATTTTAATTCATCCATTCATTCACCTTAATTTACCAACTAAGCCCATTTAGAATCGCAGCGACCTGGAGTACGTCTTCAGCATTCTGCTGACTTTTGTATGGATGATAAATTTCTAGCAGTATTGGGCCGAGATTCAGCAACTACCTCAGACTTGTTCAGTGCCTCAAACAAACAAAAAACAGTCCTAAAAAGTTTCCACAGTTTTTTGAGTGTGACTTCAACTTAAAAACAGTATACACAGTCTAACAGTCTATTTTTCTCAACCATCAAGCAAATCTGCTTCGAGCAAAAATAACAATACAGAGAGTAAACACAATAAAAAGCCATCCATTGTATTGACATAGTTTTTCAAAAGGGCAGTCAAGGTTTCTATGGTATGATGTGCTCAGATCCATTTAGCTCATGGTAGGAGTTATTTGGTCCGAGGCTCCAAGTTCTTGACTGACCATCACCTTACAGACCACTGCGCAACCTAGCTGAGTAAGGTCAAACTTATGCTCCCAGCCGTATCTAAATAATACAACGTTGGTGCCAGTACTTGATTGATTCTAGTGTGCTAAGGTGAATTGTTTTGGTTGCAGTTTTTTGTCTATAGGTTTATCAAAATTATTTTTGAATTACCAATTTACTCAAAGACTCTGTGGTAGCACAGCTTCTCTCTCAGACAGCCCTGCTGGCACTCCAGTCCACTCAGGCTTAAGTTGTTCCTTGCCCTCCCCACCTGCTCTGCTGGTGCAGGAGCAGACCGAGCAGCTCACTGCTGGCTGATGCCCTCATGATGCCAGAAAGATGAAGGAGAGCAGTCTGGAGCCATTTTACAGCTGCAGTCAATGACACAGGTAACTGTGATGTAAAAAGGTATAGGCAGAAGCTGGAAATTGTGAACACATAAAAACCAGCAGGGAAAAATCACAAGCTCACTAAATGATGTTCAAATTTCAGGTAATAAGAATTGGTAGTAATATCAGCAATAATTGCCTATGTTTACATAGTATTGGATTGTGTTAGGGTTTGAAAACTTTGTATTGTTTATCACTCTTCCTTCCCAGGGAGAGGAGCGAGTTATGCTACTATCAGCAACATCCGGTGGCTGCTAGTACCAGTCCCCACTCCCTCTCTGTTTAAAAGCAAAACACCTGCACCCTAACCCTACTGATCCCACACACACACAGAGACACACAGACACATACACCCCCTAAATGCTTGGAATGTCTGTTGAACTGTGTATGTGAACCACATATATAAATAAAGAGAGATGGTGCCAACACTTTGTAGTTGCACTGCAGAGCGGGCTACCATCTTGCTGCAAGATTAACAGAGACTCATGCGTCGTTCCTTCTGAGCTCGAAATTTTGATAATTAATACCTAACATTGAATTGGTCCTTCGAACCGGATGTTGTAATCTAACTTATCTATCTTTTACAGTGATCTGAGGATCCCGGGGATCACCTGACGCCGAGGAAGCGCTACTGGAGGTCCGCCCCAGGACGGTGGTCCAAAGACCCGATGGGTGAATTCGCATCAGGCCGGTAGATTATTGCTTCACTCGACGCCTGGTGACTCTTGGGGTCCGAAAGAGTCACTGAAGTCAGCTCAGAGGTGAGAAATTGTGTTGTAATAAGTACTTAAAACAGTCGTTGGTAGTGTCTCGCCGTAAGGAGACAGCAATTGGATAGGTATTATTCCGCCGGAAGGGAATAGCGATAAATTAGGTAGGATCCCGCCGTAAGGGGATCAGAAACGACTAGGTTTTTCCGCCGTAAAGGGGAACTGGATAATTTGGTTGGTAGCGTTCCCCCGGAAAGGGGGAATGAAATTAAGTTGTTAAATAACAAAGAGCTCATAAAAATAAGCTAGGTCGACCATACATATTGGCTGAAAGGGACATGAATATGTCAAAAATTACTAACTGTGTGAGTGCTTGGAGGACTAAGCATTTTGAAGAATCATAGCAAATTCGCTGGTTCCTGTGTTTTTTTTACCTGAAAAGAAAGACGTACCGGTGATCTAGGAGATACAGGACGGGTTTTCATCCCTGAAAATTAACCCCGCTGCGGACTAGCCGCAGTAGAAGGGCGTGTTAATGTCCTCTCCTTGATCCTTTGCTAGTGAAATTCTAATCATGACATTCCATATTTTTTAAACTAATCTAATTTAAAATGGGGAAAAAAAACAAAGCAAAAAAAAACTTAGAAGGGGATGTAAATTTTAAAAAAAACTATGTGAAGGGTGCCGGAGAAAAATTTTGTAAACGATGGCATAAAAATAAGAATTTTCAGGTAAATTAATTACCACTGAAATCCTACAATTACAGGGGGATCTTAAAAATTGGAGATTATGTATTCAAAAAAGATCCAGAGACAGTAAAAAACTTGCTAGATTATAAATTTAAAGGGGACCTCTCAGTCCCCACTGCGTGCACACAGTTGATAAAACGTTTAAAAAAAGAAAAAGCAAGAGCAGCCTTTAACTGACAGTTTTTAACAGCTGATGCTCATCCAGAAGGAAGACAGTGGGATTGCAGTTTCCCTAGAAAAATGCAGCTCATTCATTAACAATAATTTTTTCCCCCTATAAGTGGAAGTTTTGCTGACTAATCATAGGCTGGATCTATGAAAAATTATGTGCACAGACCAAATGAAAAAGGTTCTGACTGACTTATGAACCTCACTGACCTGACAATGATAACATGACACCCAACAGACAACACTTTTAAGGTGGCCCCCCACTAAAAAACACCTTATTGATTCTTGGGGAATAAAAAAAAAATTAAAGCGTTCAAAAAACAGACCTAGTGGAAACAAAAAGGGGTTATGAGGAAAAAATTTTTGCATTTTAAGAATAATAGAAGTCAAATTTAGTTAAAATTTTTTACAAATAAAATTACTCTTACAGAAAAAGTAAGTAAGAGGGGTGTGAATGTGTGTGAAATGGGAATGACTGATTTCATTGTAATGCATCTTTGAGGGACCTTAAAAGCGCTAATAAAGGTCTGATGTTCTGATGATCATTGCCAAAAAACTTATATCTCCCAATTAGGTTTTCAGAATTTTTTCTAAAAAAAAAATCATATAAAGATAGCAAAGGGGTTCTACCTGTATTGACAATATGATAAAAAGGGGTATTTGGGACTTTTATGTGGCCAATGTCTGTATTTTGTCTGTCTGGGTTTTTGTGAAATAAATGTCTGTTTTATGTTACGAAAAAAAATTAGGGGTTTTGGTCCACAATATTTTAAAGACTACGAGGGAAAATCTGAATCATAATAATATTAGGTCAGTTCTTTATGGTAAAAAAAAAAAAGGATTTTAACGTATTTTGTTGATGTTTAGATTTTTTCCAGTCAGGTTTTTAAATGATCGAATAGTCTTAAATTTAACACAAGATTAAAAATTAACTTAACATAATTACTGGACTGGACTGAAATAGAGAAAAACTTGAGTTTAATTGAAACAAAACTTTATTTATTTGAACTAATAAAAAAGCTTACTGAAACTGTACGGTCTATCTATAAAACTGGGTAGGACAAACTAAGATTATAAGATATAATATGCCCTTCATTTTTTGGGGTTCATCATTTCATTTTTTTTTAATAAGAAACAAATCAAGCATTTTTAAAAATAATAGCAACTACCAAAATATAGTGATCTAATTTTTTTTAAATGTAATAAGGATTCCCTTTATAAGAATAAAAAAAAAAAAAAATAAAGCCCCAATAAAAAAAAATTATGATAAAAAAGAATAAAAAATTTGGAAAAACAGAGGTTTTTAAACCCCTTGCAGGAAACAGCAAGGACACACCGCTCTGGCTTTAACTTCTGCTTTCACAGCCAAATATAACCTCACAAAGATGTGGCCACTCAATTTAAGCACTCTGCTACCAACCCCAAAGATGGAGAAAACCGCATTCATGTTAAAACAAAAGTTGAAGCTCTTAAAATATTCTACAAAACTCACAAATTATTTTTGTGAATGATTCAGCTTCTAAAGATGAGTTTGGGGAAAATGAGTTGGGTTTAGCGGTAACCACTGAAACAAAATTAAAAAATCACAGGCCCTGCCCCATACATTTTCAGCACAGACTGCAGAGCTGTATGCTGTCATCAGAGCCTGTGAATTACATAAGGAAAAATGCTAACCATCTACACAGACAGCCAATATGTATTCTTTCTGTTTACCATTTTGCCAAAATATGGGGAAAATAGAGGGTTCAAAACATCATCGGAAAACAGAATTGACATTTTTAATCTGTTAAAAGAACGATATATATCATTAAAAAATAAACCAAAAATTCCCAAAAAAATAAATAATAATAATAATAATAATCTCTACAAAACTGCAGCAAAACAGTGACACACGGGAATGTGTCAAAAAGGAGGGAAATACACCTGGTTAATTCTGGTTAATTACCTGTTCTACACCATAAATTTTTCTGACTATGCAAATTTTAATGAAACTTTCAGGGTTTAACAGGGAAAAAAATACTGTTTAGGGTTTTTAGACCGTCTTTCTAAATGGGTTGAAATATACCCAGCAAAACACTGTGATGCACTCACAGGGGGCAAAGAGTTTAGTGAAAATTTTTTTTCCCCAAAATATGGTACCCCACAAAATCATAAGATCAGATAATGAGAAATAATTTTTAATAGAACTTGGGGCTCTAAAGCTTGGGGGTTTCAGTTAAAAAAAAACCATTGTTCTTACCACTGTTGAGAATTAAAATCATGTACTTTCATGATATTAGTTCAGTTCGCATGTAAAACCCCATAAAACTGAGACATAACATGTATTGTGAGCCTGAGAGGGAGAGGTCAGAGGCCACACGGGCTTCAGGTTGGAGAAAGGGTTAATCCCAGGTCAGGATGTTCAGGATGTTCTCAGCAGCTGCAAGCGGTAAATGCTCTGTATGGGCAGTAAAGGGGTAAAATGCCGACTTTTGGGGGCATGGTATAGATAATAAAACTAAAACCACAAAGGGGCTTGACTGATTTTTACAGCGCCAGACTGCATAAGGGGGAGGCTCAGTTAGTAAGATTTGAAGTGAAGGGTATAATATGCTCTGGCATCTGTGAGGAGGGTAGACAACTCAGTTAAGACAGACAGCCATGCTTTGCTGAAACCGGGCTGTCTGTCCGGGGGGGTCTTTGGTAAATCTTTCTTTCTTTCTCTGCATCTTTTTTTTGTATGGGAAATTTTGTTTAGGGAATTATTGGACTTATCAAATTAAACTTGTGTTAATCTTAATATCCTGCCTTCATCTTTTTCTTTCTCATGACATCCGGGGACTGGGGTGTTGGGGGTTTTTTTTTTAATATGGTGGAATTATTGTCCCAACACCGCCCACAATCTGCAGGGTTTGGTTGAACGAACAAATGGAAAACAATAAAAATAGATTAGCGTATGGAAGACCTTTTTCCATTGCCATCAGAAATGGATGACATAGGAAAAGCACCAGCAGGAAAAAACTTTCATTAGCTGAATGGATGAATAAAAATTTTTACAAAAAAAGGAAGTACAGATGTCCAGTGGTCCGCCGATAATCTCTGCTCCTATTCCACAGAACAACCTGGGGCCCGGGAAAGCCCGGTCCTGATTAAAGACACTCCATAGAAAGGATTGGAGCGCCCCCCTGCTGGAAAATTGCCATACTGAGTTCTCCTGACCACCCCCGCACCTCTAAAAATTGCCAAAAGAGGCCATCCTGGATCCACAAGAGCCACTGTAAGCCCAATATTACCGTTATAGGAGCCAAAACCAAAACCGAGGGGGAAAACAGCGGAAGACCGGCTACAAAGGGGCTGGTGAACCATAGGGCTCAGCATCTCAAAACCGGTGAAGAGAACAACAGACCTGTGCCCAATTAGTATGGTTTTTTTGTAACGTGGACAGGAATGATAAGTCCTGAGCCAAATTCTGGTAGCAGGACTCTTTTCTCTGTTTAAGGCAGGATTCGCAGGATACGAAATCACAGGAGAAGAGATGGACACCGGACGGCTTTCATCTCAGACCCCAAAGAATGGAGGAAGAAATCAGTTTCTGCAGAATTATTGGTATCGTTATGTGTATTACACAGCAAAAGCACAAAAAAAACAATTTTTTATTTTTATGTTCTATCATGCCAGTTCATTCCAAAAGGGCCCCTACAGTGTATGTGAGGAAAGATTAATTTCACAGAAGCAGGCTTTGTCCCTTTTTTCAATGGGGAATCTGGGGGTATGCGAAGCGTACATATTTCATTATTCCCGGTCAAAATCTGACAGAAGGAGAAGGCATCCAAAGGTAGATTAAAAAACAACGAAAAAGTACACATACTATAAAAAATTCTCTTGCATATGCATGTGACCCCCCGTAACTGCACATGTGACCCCCCAAAAAATGGGGCCTTTGCACATTAGTTTAAAAGGGAAAAGGCAACCACCATTCGGAAAACACATGCCAAAAGGAAACCCATTCCATCCCCGATTTTTTGAGTAGACAAAAGGAAAATGATTCTTCCTATTCCTATGTTGGGGAACACCACGCAGTGTGGGGGGGACATGGGGCCCCCCCGGATAATAACTACCAAAACGGAAAAATACTGGGTCCGGGGGGGGGGTTTTTTTTACCCGGGGAAAAAATGCTCATTTCTATTTTTTACCCCCCAATTTGGGAATGGGGTGTTGGGTCCCGGGTTTTTCATCTGACCACACTTTTAATACTCAGTAAAGAACCAATGATAAACCCCTTTCCCCCCAAAGGCTAAAAAGGGGACATGGAAATGAAACCACACGACCCTATCTGGGGGAACTAATGTCCCGGATGAATTAAGCTTTGGCCAGAAGGAGATAAAAGGAAAAATATCTCTCCTTCCTTGGTTAGGGGGTTGGGGGAAACTAATGGGGCGTGTGGAAACTTTAAGCTACAGATTAGGCTGTTTTTTAAAACCCATAATAGTAGAAGATGGCCAAAAAAATAGGAAAGAACGCTATGCGAGCCATGATAATTCAGAACCCCCTGGCTTTGGATATTCTTAAAGCATCAACCGGGGGCGTTTTTCGTTTTTCTGAACCACCACTTGTTTGCAAAATATATTCCAGATAATATCAAATTTCCTCAGATATAACAGGAGCACTCAAAAACCTGCGTAACCCTTTAAAACGTCATGACACACGAACACCCCACTCCCAGCTCCTCTTGGTTAGACTGGATGCTCCAAGGGGGATGGATGAATTGGGTTTTAAGATTTTCTTACTTGCTATAGCAGTATTTTCTGATCATCCTGTGCAATCTTTTTCAAAATGTATTATTCCATGTCTGCAAATGTATAGTAAAAAGGATTTTGACTCAGTCAATCACAGTCGCATATGCAGCATTGATTCAAGTGGACACCACATTGGACCCAAAAAAAGATGACTATGATTACATGTTGTAAATGAATATTCCTACAATGCCTGAGTTTTACTCATAATTTTACTTCATAAAATGACCTTATAGCAGAAAACCGAAAGAAGTTTGGTTTAAGTGAAATGAGGGAAAAGTACAATGATGACATGAACAAGCCTTGTTTTGGTTCTTTTACTTTTGTTTTCATTGTTTTAATTCTTTTACTTTTTTTAACATTTTGTTTTCTTGATTTATTAAAAGTTTTTTATTAACTCTAAACCCTGAGGTGGTCGCCAAAAGGGGGAGGGGCGTGTTTAAATATTTTTTCCCCCAAAAATAATCTGCTTTCTGCCAGTGGGGTTTTTTTTTGCTCACACAGAGTTTTTTCTTTTTTTATGTATCTAATCTGTTTTTTTCGTTTATAAAAAAAAAGGGACTGTTAGGGTTTTTTAAAAATTTTTTGTTTATCCCCTCTTCCTTCCCCGGGAAAAGGAGTGAGTTTTGCTACTATCAGCAACATCCCGGGGGCTGCTTTGTACCCGTCCCCACTCCCCCTTTTGTTTTAAAAGCAAAAAACCTGCACCCCCAAACCCCTTTTGATCCCACACACCACACAGGGGCACACAGACACAACACCCCCAAAAAGCTTGGGAAAGTCTGTTGAACTGTGTATGTAAACCACCTATATAAATAAAGAGAGATGTGGGCCAAACTTTGAGTTTCCCCTGCCAAACCCGGGCCCATCATCTTGCTGCAAAATTAACAGAGGGCTAAGTGTCGTTTCCTTTTGAGTCGAAATTTTTTATAATTAATACCCAACCCGATTGATACTAACTTTTTCAGTATCCCCACCCCCACGCTTGTACCCAAAACCCGATGTTATGATTCCTGCCCCGTATGTCTACCCTGTCCCCCCGGGTGCAAACAGCAAATGAGAAGCACCTGGGGGCGCTGCAGTGCAAACTGTGGCATTCCAAAAACACCTGTTTCTTCCTGATATTTTAAAGGGCTGACAAGCAGACCCGGGGCCAGATTGGGGGTTTTCGACCAGGAGCTGGTCTCCCCGGGGGGTAACACCCTGGAAAAAAGGTTTTGGGGCGGCGCGGGGAAAAAAAAAACAAAAAAAATATATCGGATTTGGAAAAGGTGGATTTGGGGGATAAACTGGTTGTGAAGGTTTTTGGGTTTGGAAAAGGAAGGAAAAGAGGAAGACCCTGGGTTTAGAAGGGTGGACGCCAGCGGGGAGAGGAAAAGGGAGAGGGGCGTGGAAGAAATAAAAATTTGAGGGAAGGGAAAAGGGGGTTGGTGATAGTCAAGGAGTTAAAAAGAATTTGGGAAAGGGAAGGGGTTCAGAAAAAGAAAGGATAGTTTTGGAGGAAAAGTTTTTAGGGAGGAAGTTAAAATAAATTGGGAAAATTTTAAAAACAGGGAAAAACAGGATAACATCAGGCCCCCTTTTTGGTGTCAAAAGATAAAAAAGAAAATTTTAGGGTGTTGAAATTTTGGAAAAATTTTGGGGAGATGGAAATTTATTGGTAGTCCCGTTTAAAAAAGAAAAACAAAAAAAACAAGGCTTAAAGGTGGATAATATCTGCAAAAAAATGTTTTTTGGAAAAAAAAAACCCTGGGGGAAAATAAAAAAAAAATTTGGAGTTCTTTTTTGGGGTCCCTTTTTGTGAAGATCTTGATAAAATTTTAAAAAGAAAATAAATAGGTTTCAAAGGTGAATAACTTAAGGGGGTGTCAAAAAAAAATTAAAAGGAGAAAAAAATAGGAAGTCTGTCATCCTCATCGAATTTTTTGAAAAAGGTTGCCACAAAACCCTCAAAAATGGTATCTCAGTTTCAGGGCAGACCTTATATCCCTCCACCACTTTTGTTGTTTTAAATGTCAAAGGTAAGGGGCCCCATAGCAGCAGTTTTGTAAAGGGGAAACAGAAAAATGTCCCAAAAAGTGGTGAAAATCACAAGTTAGAAGAATTAAAGAAGTACAAGAAAAAAGTAACTGTGGAAAGGGGAACAGAGTTACGTAGGAGGATGTGAAGTAAGGAAGAAGGGAAAAGAAATCATACAGATTAAAATGAATTTAAAAAAATAAGCTATGCAACAGTTAAAAATGGAAGGAACAAAACAAGAAAGGGGCTGAAAAAAAAAAAGCGAATTTAAAAATTTCCCCAGCCCAAAACAAAGTAAATCAGAAGAAAAAGTTTACAAAATCGTAGAAAAAAATAGTAAATTTTTGTAAAATTTTTAAACCCAAATGTAAATGACCAAGCCAACAAAAAAACTGGAAGAAATTAAAAATAATAGGAGAGGGGGCTGAAAATTTTTTGGGGGTTTTTAAAGGGGGGATTTATGGGAAAAACATTAATAAAAAGTTGGAGGTAGATGGGGGACAAGGAACTTTGGTGAAAGTGGGGAATGTTTAAAAATTACAATGGGGAAAGCAAGAAGTTTAATTGCAATGGAACCCAAAATTAAAAAGGTTTTTATTTTATAGTCTTTTAAAAACCCAAACCCAAAAAATTTTTTGTGTTCAGGAAAAAAATGGTTAAAAAACCCAAAATTGGATTTTGTGTAAAAAGGGTATGATGGTGTAAAAGAATCGACAGGGGGAAGTGGAGGAGGATGTGGAATATTTTTTAGGCAAGGAAACCCAAAATTTAGGGATTAAGGGGGAAAAGGGGGGAAGGAACCCTTTAATAATAGTAAATTTAGATATGGGAACAAGAAGGTAAATTTTTAAAAAAATTTAAATTTTTTTAATCCCTGTAAAAAAATTTTCCCAAATTGGGAAAAAATGGAAAGGGGTTAAATGAATATTTGGAAGGGGAAGTAAAATTTTGGGGTGGGGGTTTTTAAACCAAAAAGTACATTGTGGGGGAAAATTTAAAGTAAAAAAAAGGGCAAGTTTGATAGGAAAATTAAAGGAAATAAAAAAAATTTGTAAAGGGAAAAATGATGGGAGGGGAAAACCCAAAAAAATGTAAAAACAGGGGGTGGAAAACAGTTATTGATTTAAAAATGGTTTTTAAAAAGGTTTAGCTGGTAGGTGTGAGTGGTTTATTGATAAAAATTCCAAAAAATAGGGGAGCGATCATTATCCCATTACAATAAGAGTAGGAGTAACTTTAAATAAAAATATAAATGTCAATAAAAAACTAAATTTTTTAAAAAGGCAGACTGGAATAAATTTAAATCTTGAGTCCAAAAAAACTTAGGGGAAAGTAGATATGAGAAAAGGATATTTAAAAGATTTAAATTTAAATTTTTTTGGTAAGATGGAAATCGTGGGCTGGGGCTGCTGGCGCTGTCTGGGGGGGTTTGGGGAGGCTTTGTTGGGGGGCTTTCTCTTCTGGCTGACATGTGTGGGGGGGGCATCGGGGGGGGGGGGGGGGGTGGGGGGGGGGTTTTTCGTTTTTTTTTTTTTTTTGGAAGGGGCCCCCGCAGCCGGTGGGGGGGAGGGGTTGGGGGATTTCCCCTTCGGGATATGGAAATCCCGGCGTTTTGGGTCGGGTGGGTTTTCGATGGTGGAGCTGAGCTGCTAGTGTTTTCCCTGGGCCAGTTCAGTTTGGCCCGGAATGGTTTGGGAAAGGAAAGTTTTTTTTGTGGGTGGGGGGGCATTGTGGGGGGGTGGTAGGGACACTGACCACGGGGATCGGGGGGGTGGGTCTGTCCCGTCATTTCTGGCGGGGTTCCGGGGGGCCTTTTTTTTTTTTGTGGGTGGGGGGTCGGGGGGGGTCTTTCCCGGTTTTCCCAGTGGGGGGGTGGGGTTGCGCGGGGCCCTTGCCTTGCTGTTTTCGGGGGCCTGTGTGGTGGGGGGGCGGGAAAGCGGTGGGGGTGGCCCCCAAGCGAGGCTGTATGTAGAGCTTGCGCTTGGGGGGGGGTTTTTTTTTACCTCATCGGGGCCCCTCGGGTATAGAGTTACCGGGGGGGTGTGCCCCCTTTTTGTGTGTGTGGGGGGGGGGGGGATTCGGGGGCTTTTTTGGGGTTTGGGGGGCGTGTGGTTTGAAAATCGGTGTCCCCCTGTTTTTGGGGGTGGCCCTTTTTGGGGCCCCCGGGGTTTAGGGTTGGGGTTTTCCCCGGGGGACTCATGGGGTCGGGATCGGGGGCCGTTGGGGGGGGGCCCCGGGGACTGCTTCCCATTTCCCGGGGCGGCTCGGGGTAACGGGCTGGCTTGGGCCAAAGTGGACCCCTTCTTTTGTACAAGCCCCCTCTGGGGGGGTGGGGTGGGGGGTTTTGGGGGGGGACTGGGTTCTGGGGCGGGGGCCGGGGCCGGACCAAACCCGGGGCTGGGCCTGTTTTGCCCGGGCTCTGCCCCCGGGGAAAGGAAAAAGGGGCCCCCCTCCTTTTTCGGGGCCGTGGGGGTGGGGGGGTTTCCCCTAAAAGGGGTGCCGGCCCCCCGGGAACTTTTGGGGTATAAAATTTTGCTTGGGGGGTGTGAATGAGTGTTAAAGGACGTCCATTGTTTTTGTCTTTTTCGTTGGGAGCGAGTGATTTTATGGTGTGGATGAGGGGGGGGTGGGGGACTGTTTACTGTGAGTGCCTTTTTTTTTTTTGTGACAGGGTTGGGGCTTGGGGGCTTTCTCCCTCTCCGGATCAGCTTTTGGCCCCCCAAAAACTATTTGGGGGGCCCCATTTTTTCCCCCGCCACCCCCGCCCTTTCCCGGGGGTTGGAGTCTCTGCCCGCTGGTGTACTTGTGGGGTTTTCGGTGTCCCCCCTGGGTGCTTCGGGGTGTGCTGGGCCACTCCCCCGGGGGTGCCTGCCGGGGGCCTTTGGCCCCCCGGGCTCTGTCGGGCCCTTTTTTCTTGGGGTTGGGGTGTCCCGGGGTCTTTTTGGGGCTTGGGTCCATGGCTGGATCTGCTCGGGGAGTGGACGGCTGCCCGGCGGGGCCCCGTGGGGTTTATCGCTGCGGTTTCCCCCCGGGGCTTTTTTTTTGGCACTTTCGCGGTGGGGTGGCTCCCCTGGGACTCCGGACTCTCCACTGACTCCTTTTTCCCGGGGGGGTTGCGGGGTCCCAGGGGGTGGTTTTCCCTGGGGGTTTTTTGTGGGTTTTGGGGGGCCCTTTGTGGGATGTCTTTGCTCGGGGGGAATCTTTCCCCAATTTTCCGGGCCCCGGGGAACCCCGGGGGCAGGGTTTGGTTGGGCCCTCCTCACCCCTCGCTTTGCAAAATTTTGTGGGGAAAAACCTTGTATACAAAAAACGCCCTTCCACAAAAAGGTGTTGAAAAGATAAAACCATGAAAACTATATTTGGGCTGCACTTATCCCAAGTAAAAATTTCCCCTTCATAAATACCCGTGGGTTTTTTTGTTTCCCTATAAAACCAAAACGGGTGTTTAAACTTTTTTTTCTTATTTTCCTTCTTTCTCTTTTCCCCCAATTTTCCCCCCTCTTTTCCCCCTTTTCCCTTTTTGGGGCCCCATCTCTCTCTTTGTCAAGGGTTTTTTTTTTTCCCTTTTTATTTCAGTTCTACGTGTCCGTAACAAATTTTAAAAAAATTCCCAAAAAAAATTCATAATAAAGTTTTTTTTTAAAATATTTAAAACAGAAACCTTAAAGGGAATAGCTGGGGATGCTCCGCTTGTGAAAGTAAAAACTGTTGGGGCCCAAATTTTTTGGCAAAATCGACAACAATTCTGAGTGCTATCTGTCAGGACACGGTTAAAAAAAAAAAATAAATATTTGTAAATAATCATTTGGGAAGCAAATGAATGTAAAGAAGCAATAAAAGTTTTTAAATAAAACCTTTTTAAAGGTGCTTAAAAGGGAAAATTTTCCCTTTTTTAAAAAAATTTAATTGAATTATAAAAGAAAGCAAAACAATAGTAAGGAGAAAATATTTTAAAATGGGAAAAAGGAATAAATTTTTGGGAAAATTTTTGGGAGCCCCCAAAGGGAAAAAAACAAAAAAAAAAAGAAAAAAAGGGGGAAAAAAAATTAAAAAAATGAATGGCATAAAAGAGGGGTCTGAATAAACCTTATATTTAAAAAAAAAATTAAAAATAAATGTAATAAAAAGAGAAGATAAATTTTAAAATTTTTGGCCCAAAAATATTTAGTAAAAAATTTAATAGTTAAAAATAAATTAGTGAAGAAGGGAAAAAAAGGAAAAAAAAAATACAAAACTTATATATAAAGATGTATTCCAAGGAAACAAATAATTTTGGGGGTTTAAATGGTTGATTTTTTTAAAAAACCGAATTTAAAATTTATGCATTTGGGAAAGGGAAAAAAAATACAGCACCAGGTAAAGATCAAATTTGGTACAGAATGATAAGGGAACTCAGTGAAAAATCGAAAGATATAATTTCCCAATTAAAACAAAAAAATTTTGGGGGGAGGGGGGAAAATTTTCCCACGGGAATTTGGGAAAGGAAAATCAATTTATAGTACCAAATGCTAAACCGGGAAAAAGATAATTCAATCCAGGAAAAATTATAGACCTACCCCTTAACATCAAATCTATGTAAAATAATGGAAAAAAAGATTAATAGTAGACTAGTATATTTTTTTTAAGTAATAAAGGATATATGTCAAAATATCAAAGGGTTTTTAAAAAAGGGGGGGAGTACAAATGATCCAAAATGCTATGTCTAGAGCATGAAAATTAGAAGAGCTCAGGTAAATTAAAAGAAATTTTGTATGGCATTATTTTTTTGGGATATAGAAAAAGCATATGATATGATGTGGGTGGAGGGATTTTTAAATTTAAAAATTACACACGGGGCCATTAAAAAAAGAAAAAAATTTAAATGGATAAAAAAGACTTTTTAAAAAAATAGGAAAAATACAAGTTAGAATTTGGGGGAAAGTAATCTAAGGAAAATATTAGTAAAAAAAGGGAACTCCACAGGGGGAGTATTATAAGTCCGTTATTTGTTTTCAATTATGATAAATGATGTTTTTAAAAGATATTGGAAAAAAAGTAATGGGATGTTCACTTTTTTGCAAGAAGATGGAGCTGTTTGGAAAAGAGGGAAAAAATGTTGATTTCCCTTTGTAAAGAAATTACAAGAGGTTATTATTTGAAATAGAGAAATGGGCTTTCAATGGGGATTTAAGTTTTTCCAGTTAAAAAAAAACCAAGTAATGATATTTTAAACCGGAAAAAAATAAAAAAGGGGAAAAAAAATTTTAAAATTTAAAAACCCAAGATTTAGAGAAATAAAGTGTATAAATTTTTTAGGATAATGGTTTTTGATGAAAAACTAATTGGGAAAATATACATTTTAAAAAAGTTGTTGATAAATGTAAAAAATTTTAAATATTAGGAGATGCTTGGGGCTGGCAGGGGACTGGGGAGCAGATCGGAAAAAATCACTAAAACAGATTTACCACAGGAATGATAAGATCTAACATAGACTTTTTGGTTTTGCATAGTTTACGGTTCAGCAGCTAAAAAAATCTGGGTTTAAATTAGACACTATCCAACATCAGGCATTAAGATTTATGTACGGGAGCATTTAAAACAAACACCAAACAGCAGCAATAGAAATAGAAATGGGAAAAAAGCCGTAGAGTTTAAGAAGAATAAAACTAGAAATAAATTTAAATTGGTTTTAAATTTACAAGAAAATAACTTGGATCATCCAGTTTTTGGGAAAAAATTTAAAACCATGTTGGGGGAAAAAGAAAAAAAAAGAAATGAAGAGTTTGGGAAATGGACAATTTGAAAATAAAAATAAAAAAATTTTTAAAAATGAATGATTTAGAAATTAGTCAAACTACACCAAAATACAATTATACCACCATGGTTTCTGCCAGAAGGGCCAACAGTAGTTTGGTCAATAATGGAAAAGAAGCAAGATAAATCTTACATCGTAGATAGTTTTTCAGTACAGATACATTTAAATAATTATTTATAGATATTTTCAAATATATACAGATGCATCAAAAAAAAAAGGAAAAAATAGGAATAGCTTTTTGTATACCAGAATTCAACATAAAAAATAGGAAAACGGAAGTACAGAGGGCCTTTTATCAGTAAACAGGAGAAATGTTGGCAATATTATTACTTTACAATGGGTAGAAGACAAAAGACCATTAAAAAAAAAGTAATTTTGTTCAGATTCAAGCTCTGCATTATTAATTTTAAAATATAATCAATCAGATAGTAAAAAGGACATTTTATTAGAAATATTTCTTTATTTTAAAACCGAATAAAAAAAAATGGGCTTGATAGTTATATTTGTGTGGGTTTTCCAGCACCAATTTTGGAGTAGAAGGAAACGAGGGGGAAGATAAAATGGCAAATTTCAAGATTCTATTAGTTTTTTAAATTTTAAAACAAGTAAATCTGAGGGAAAGAGTATTGTTAAAAAAAAAAAAAAAATGGGGAAAAAATGGCAAAAAAAAGGTGGGATGAAGGAAAAACAGGAAGATGGTTTTAAAAAATTCAGAAGATAGTAGGAGAAAAAAAAGAAATGGAAGACGAAATAGAAAGGGGGAAAGAGTGATAACAAGGGGTTAAAATTTTGGGCATACGGGAAATTTCATAAACCCACTTTTTAAAACCCAAAAGCATAATACGGGAAAGGGATTACTGTGGAAACTATAAAAATGAACATGTTATATTAGAATGTCATAAATATGAAAAAGAAAGAAGATATAGAGGTTAAAAGGTATTAAGGAAAATGTTAATTTATTAATATTTTAAAGGAAGAATTTTAGGGAGTAAAACTATACAAATAGTGATTAATTTTTAAAGAAAACTAAATTATTTCATAGAATTTGATTATAGTAGATACATTTGTTAAAAGTATGGAAAAAGGATATATATGGGTAAAATACAAAGTAATGTGTAAGTATTGTATATTTGTAAATATATATATATTATATATATATATATTTTAAAATTATATATTATTATAAAATTAATATAATATATAATATAGGAAAGGTTTTTATTATTATTATTTTTTATTTTATTTTTTTTAAATTTAATTTGTAGAATTTAAATATATATTTTTAAAATAGATAGCCCGACACGAACCACACTCCATACCAGTAAGTGGCGGTAATGCTACTAAAAGTTTTTGCCAAACCCGCCAATAAAACCAACAAGAAGAAGAAAAAAAACGGGGGCCAGATTTTTGAAAGCCATTGTGTGAGTAGATATCCAGCATTCCTTCCTGTCTGATCATTGTTTTTTTGACCTTTGGGCCTTGCTTCTTGGTTTTTGGGCTCTCTGCCTGCCCCCCTTGTCGGACTGTTTGGATTTTGGTTTTTCCGACCCTTTTTCCTGATTTTGTTTTCATGCCTTCCCTTTCCCCTTGCCCCTTGCTTTCTTTGCTCCGATCATTGACCCAGTTTCTGTCCCGGATTATTGAGCCAGCCTAGCCCTTTGGGATTAATCAGCCCTAAACTCACCTGCCCTTTTTACCTGCGCTGTGGAGATTCCCTGCCTTTTTGTCCCCACTGAGGTTTCCCCCCCGGGGGTTTCAAGTTCTACCCAAGACAAAAGCAGGTTAAGGGGATTTTTCTGATCCTTGCCAGATCTGGAGAAAAACTTTAAGTCACTAATGCTTCTCTCTGCTTCATTGATCCCCAGAAGCTGTGTGGAGTTTAACCTAAGTGACGTTTTCCTGTGGCTGAAAAACCTTTTAATCTTTCAGTTCTGTGTCTGGCTGAATCTTGGGTCCCCCCTTTTTTCTGACTATAATAAAAAAAATCTGGCCCAAAAAAATGGACCCATTCCCCGGGGGTGGGCCCCCCCCGGTTGATGAGACCCTTTCCCCCGGGTTGGGTTCCGGCTTGGAGGAAATAATTTCCACATTACGGGGGGGGTTCTGGCAATTTTGTCTCCGAGCCCCCCAACCGTCACAAGGAAACCACGCCCAAGTGACACCGGACAAAAGCAGAGGGTTAGGGAGCCATGCCTATCTCCCCCTGAGATGTTCAGGGAAGACCCAGACCAGTGTCGAGCTTTCCTAACTCAGTGTGAAATCCTTTTGAGCTTCAGCCGTCAAATTCCCTTCCACTGGACGCTCCAAGGTGGCTTTTTTGTCATATTTCTGCTGGCAGGGAAAGGGCGAAGGCAGTGGGGAACTGGTGTAAAGGGCAGAAAGGTGTCAATTCGTGGCCCTATTGAGCCTTTTTCCAAGGAACTTATTCGAGTTCTTAACCCTGTTTTTTCCAAGTCATGAAGCCGCTAGAGGCTTACTGTCCCAAAAAAAAACAGGGGGATCAGCCTGTCTCTTTCCTATGTAATTGACTTTCATTTTGTTGGCCGCAGACAGCCGTTTGGGATGAAGCAGCGCAAAGGGGATGCATTTATGCAAGGGGGGGAACGCAGAGTTTAAAAGGATGAGTTAGTGACCCGGGTACTACCCCTCCCCCTGAAAACCAACTCAAGGATTTGCTGCTCGCATAGATGTTCGGGTTTGGCAGAGAGAAGGAGGGAGAAACGACATGAGGTGGGTGGGGGGGGCCCCTCATTTCAGGGTTTGCACACCGGCATGAAGGGAAGGACCCGCTCACCTCTCACTGAGGAGAATGATGATTGTGAGCCCATGCAGTTGGGCAGAAACCAAGATTACCCCTGGGGAAGAGATTCTTGGGGGAAATTTTCAAGCTCCTTTTTTTTAATGTGGAAAGAAAAGGACATTTAGCACTCAGGTGTCCATTAAAAGGACAGGCTCAGCAGAGGAAGGGAGGTCTCTACTGAGCCGAAGCCAGCTAACTGCCTCCTCCTTCTCTTTTTCTGCTTGTTTCCAAACCACTTCCATGACTCTCCAGGGGGCCGTGTTTATTGATTCAGGAGCAGACTCTGAATTCATGGATGAAGCATTCGCCAGTAAGAACGGCATAAAACTCTTTCCGTCAGCTGACACACGTAATGTGCTAGCATTGGATGGTCACAGCATTAATGTTGGAGATGGAAAACTTATGATTTGTCTTGCACTTTATCACTCATGCAAGCTATGTATATCTGACCTTTATGTGAACTTAGCAGGCAGACTGTGCGAGGCCAAGTCCCCTTTCTGTTTTTGTTTTTCCCTTTTAAAGAAATGCATACTTTTGGAAAAACCAATTTTTCTGTATCTTTCAAAACAGCTGTTACCCCCACCTCTCTGTATCCCACACTCAAACTGTCTGTAACCAACACACCCACACGCTGTTCCAAGAACTGTCTGTGTCGCCTATAAAAAAGAAGTCAAAGAGGCCTGCACATTGTAGTTGAAACCAAAAAGAGGGGGGGCACCATCTTGCTGCAAGATTAAAACCGGGACTCATGTGTCGTTCCTTCTGAGCTTGACTATTTGATAAATATCTCTAACAATGAAAAATTCACACCTCAGGATGGAGGAGATTACCTTTACAGTTGGAGGTAATCATCAGAGAAAAAAAAACCTTCATGATCATTAATTCACCTGAACTTCCTGTTGTCCTAGCGGCCTCCGGGTTGCAGAAACGCAAACCCTCACATTGACTGGAAAAAAAAAGGGAATTTCTGAGTTGGTCTGATTCGTGCTACCCCTGCCTGCCTTTTTCTCTGCTGCTATGGAGGTCAGCGTGGAGAATGAGGTTGAGGAGATTATACCCAGATTTATCCAAGGAACCCCAAAGAAAAACCATGATTTAAAATAAGTATTTAATAAGATCAAGGCCACAGCTCTGCCACCCCACAGACCGTATGATTGTGCAATTGATTTGCTGCCGGGTTTTCCTCACCCCCCAAAGGCCGGCTTTTAAACTCGTTGTCTGGTCCAGAGCACAGGTCCCATGAAGAAATATGTAGATGGGATTAAAGGCAGGGCCCAATTAAACCCTTTTCCCCCCCCCCTTCCTCTCCAGCAGGTGCGGTTTTTCTTTTTTGTGGGGAAAGAAGGATGGTTCGTTGAGGCCATGTATTGATTATAGAGGATTTTGATGAGAAAAAAGGGTCAAAAACAGATACCCCCTTTACCGCTCATGAATACAGCTTTTGACCAGATCCAGGGAGCCAAGATTTTTTTTTTAAGCTGGAACCTGAGGATTTCATATTTATCCTGGTCCGAATCAGAGAAGGAGATGAGTGGAAGAAAGGCTTTTAAAACCCCGCCTACGGGCCCTTATGAGTACAAAGTCCTGCCGTTTTTGGACTTACTAATGCTCCTGCAGTTTTTCAGTCATTGGTAAAATTACGTTCTCAGAGGGCATGGTGGGTCAAATTCGTGTTTGTTTATCTTGATGGACATACTGATTTATTCTCAAGATCTGGATACCCACAGGAAACATGTCAGAGCTGTTCTCCTGCGTCTTCTGCAAAAACCAGTTGTTCGTCAAGGCAGAAAAATTTTGAATTTCACAAAACACTACTACATCCTTTTTTTGGGGTTTATTTATTTCCCCAGATCAGGTGATTGTCGATCCCTCCAAAGTAAAGGCCTTTTGGAAAAGGGGTGGCCCCGTTCCAGCTGATCGCAAGCAGCTTTAGAGATTCCTGGGGCTTTGCAAAATTTTTCAGGAGGGGTTTTTGAGAAACCTACAGCCTGGGTTGCTACTCCCCCGGAAAACGCTCTTACCTCTTCCAAAACAAACTTTTTGTAGAATAAGGAACCCGAGAAGGCCCTTCAACAGTTTAAGGGAACTCTTCACGGGCAGCTCCAGTGCTACAGTTCCCCTGACCATGAAAAACCGTTTTTTTTTTTGGAGGTGGATCCCCAAAACCCCGGGGTTGGAGCCTTTTTAAGCCAGAGAGGTTGAGGATGATCGTGTTCACCCATGTGCCTTCTTCTCAAGGACTCTATCTCAGGCTGAGCAGAATTACAACGTGGGAGACAGAGAGTTGCTGGCCGTCAATTTGGCATTGACAGAGTGGAGACATGGGGGGGAGGGGAACTGTGGAGCCCTCTTGGGTGGGCTGAAACCAAGGGAAATTTGGAGTACCTGAAATCAGCAAAAAAGGCTGAAAAACCCGCAGGGGAAGGTGGGCCCTGTTTTTTTTTGGGCAAGGGGGAAATGGCAAAAACCTGACGGGGCCCCCCCTATCCCGGATTCAAGAGCCCCCGCAGAATCTCAGTCCCGCGGGTGAAGAAGGAGTTTTAATCCTTCCTGAGGCCATCAGGTTTTCTGTGTCCCGAGTTGAGGTGGAAAGGGGGGGGTCCAGGAGGCCATTAGGGATCTGCCTCTCCCACCATCATGGCCCCCCGGAAAACCGCTGTTTTGTTCCCTGAACGCCTTGTGCCAAAGGTACTGGGGTCTTTTCCATTGCTCTTCTCTCGTTTGTCATCCCGGAATCAGCAGAATGATTCAGACTGTACAAGCTCAGTTTTTGGGGGTCATCGCTTATGAAAAGGGGTCAAAGACTTTGTTTCTGCATGCACTCAATGTTTTTGCAAAACCCATTGCCCATCCCCCCCGCTTTTGGACTTTGTGACAGGTTTTCCCCGGTGTCAAATTGGGCCTCCCGTACTACTAACCATAATTGACAAATTTTCGAAGATGGGGTTCATCTGGTGCCCCTGGAGAAGCTTCCATCTCCAAAGGGGGAAAGGGTGAGATATTGACCAGAGAAAAGTTTTTTAGGCTCCATGGAATCCCTAATGACATTGTTTCCGATAGAGGACCCCAGTTTGTGTCACATTTTTGGAAGGAGTTCTGTTCTTTTTGTTGGAATTTTTTATTTTCCCCTTCAGGGGTTTCATCCTCAGTCTGATGGCCAAACTGAGAGAGGGAAACCAAGAAGTGGAAACCCAAAATTTGGAAAACCTTATGTGAGTCAGTCTTTTTACCAAGCGGTCATAAAATTTGCCCGGGTTGAATACGCCATGAACTTTTTGGAATCAAATGCCCCTGGTTTTTCCCCTTTTTCCATGTTTTTGTTTGGTTTCCAGCCCCCCCATGTTTTTGGTTAAGGGAAAGGCTAATGTCCCGTCTGCCCAGGCGTGGGCCCCAAAAAATGCCAAAGAATATGGAGAAAGGACAGGAGGTCGATGATCAGAATTTTCATGGGTTCAGTCTAGAAAGGCCAAACGGGGGATGGATTCCGCCCCTAAGTACCAGGGGGGCAGAAAGTTTGGCTTTTTCCGCCAAAAGACCCCCCGTTACGGGTAGAGTCCCCCCAAGTTGGCACCCCATTTTGTTGGACCTTTTTCCCATCTCCAAGATCATTTAAAACCCTGTCTCCCGTACGGCTGAGATTGCCCAATTTTTGAGGATTCACCCCCATTTCCCGTTTCCCCCCAGGTCAAGTCCTTTTTAGACTGTTTTGGATTTTGGTTTTTGGGCCCTGTTTCCTGCATCTGGTTCATGCCCCCCCTGCACCTTGCCTGACGTCTCTTGTTCCGATCATTGACCCGATTTCTGTCCCTGGATTATTGAGCCAGCCTAGCCCTTGGATTATTCAGCCTAAAGTCACCTGCCTCTCTTACCTGCGCTGTGGAGATCCCTGCCTGCTACCCACTCCCCTCTGGGTTTCAAGTTCTACCCAAGACAAAAGCAGGTTAGTGACTTTTCTGATCCTTGCAAGATCTGGAGAAACTTTAAGTCACTAATCCTTTGCTTCAGTTTACACTTTACCGATCATCCTGCAGGTAGTTCTGTTGCTGATAGCACCACTGGGAAGTGCATCATTATGTAGCTGATAGCACTACTATCAGCTACATAATGCTACAGATTTCAAAGAAATATTTGAAATCTAATTAAAAATTCATAAATATAAACATGACACTCAGCGGTCCCATATAACCATGCCTATGGAATATTTTCAATTAAGAATTATACTATATACTAAAAACATGAAATGACTGTTAATAGGATATGTGATATATTAACTTTTTGTTTTCTTTATAACAGGGAGTGTCCCAAGACAAAAAAACAACAACTTATAAACGTCTGGCTGAATGTTGGCAAAAAACTCTCATCAGTAGCAAAGGGAAAAAAACAGTACACCAAAAGATATAAACATCACCATCTAAAAAATATGTAAAGTTGTGCCAGAACCTTCTTTTCTCCTCAAATTCTTCTTTTTTTGTAAAAGATTAAGATATTTAAACAACAGTGCCAGAGTTGTGGTAAATATTCTGAAAAGGCCAACTTCCAGCTTCATTGGTTTAATCTCAGTGCAGCGGCTTTAATTCCCACCCTGTAGCTCTGCTCTCAGCCATTATAGTATCACCATGCCACATATCTGTGGGCCTCTCTCCAGGGTATGGACAATGTTTACCCAACATTCTGGTTTGGTGCAGCTGGTTTGCTGTTAGCCCCGACACAATCAGGTCTCCCAAGCACGAAGCTTCCAGCTGTGCTCAATTATTCCTCAACGAGCCTTTTGCTGGACACCAGCAGCTTCTGTCTGCTTTCGACTCAGAAGGCAGGTAGGGGGCTAAACCTTTTTAGCGTTACATGAAAACAACTTGATTGGGAGTCTAGAGAGACAATTTTGTGTCAAGTATGCTTCAGTGCAGCACTTTTCATGTAACATTTAACCTTCAGACTAATTTAAAAATTGCATGGAACCAAAGAAGAATTTACTCACTGAAGGATGGTAGGCAATATTTGCAAACAGCGGGGGTTACCAGCAGAGAAACTTTAGCTGTGAACTACAGGTATGGTCTGACAACAAATATTCAAGAAAAAGAGTCCTCCTTGAAGACGTTTATCCTTCCCAGTCCTGTAATGGCTTGTGTCTTAACAAGGAATCCTTCAATAACCTACTTCATCTGAACCCATTCTCTAAAAGGTCTTTGAAATGTATATTTATACCCATATTAAATGTAATTGCCTTCTCTGTGCCAGAGAGCTGGAACAAAAATGGAAAAAGATAATGATAAACTGAAATAAAGATGACTGTAGAGACATTAATATTACCGAGCAGGGAATTAAATTAATTTCCATCCTTCCTGTTTCTGTTCTTTCGGCCTTGAGCCCATTTCAGTTCCTTGCCTAAGTATTTCTTCGACTGACTTACAGGGAGAAGTTTGGCTTATCAGTTCTATTGAGGCAAACAATTTAAAAGGTAACAGTTTTTTTACTACAGGGAATAGAATAATAATTCCTACAACATTTCTTTTTCAAATTCTGTTTAGGGTTGGAGCTAAGGATACTTCTATTTATTTCCATGTCCAAAATTGAGAAAAATTAAAAAACCAAACAAAAGTTTGAGAGTCCTCCCGAGGAGTACACATTGACACATGGTCAGTATAAAACATCTCTCAGTAGAGAGCTCCATTTTGTATCCAAAAGTCTGATGGAAAATTACCAAAACTGCAAAGGTATGAAATGGCAAAGGGGATAAAAAAGCCCCAATCTTAAAAAAACAAAAACTGTTATGCAAAGATTTATGTTTCCTTAAGTTATGGGAAATAAACATTCATGGCAAATAATCTAAATATACCTTAAAGTGCCTGTGACACACTTTTTCCACAAATGCATAAATTGGAAGGAAACATCTGTATATTGAAGGAATTGGGCAGTAATTGACATGATGTTAGGATCGAAGATGTGATAGAAGAGAACTGTGACACAAAATAAGCATATTTCAATGTTTAATTTGCAAGTCCGAAGTCGCCCAGAAATGACATCAAAAGAGCAAGTCTCCGGTCATTCATTGTGTGAGCGTCAATGATAAACTGTTCAGGTAGAAGCCAAGTTGCTTAAAAACAGCATTGAACGTTGCATTGCTGGTGGTGGCAGCAATACTATGATAGCAGCTGTTAGTCTGCACTATTTTCCTGAAGGGAAGAGGATCAGAGCTGCCTGGATCAGAGCTGGAAAACTGACTTGGGACAAATGGGCTGGTACCACCGAGCACAGCCAGCTGTGATCGGAGGACTTCTCTGCAAACTGCTTCGATGCTATAGCCTCGCTGGTCAGAGCATCTGATAGGAAAATATCGCTAAAGAACCACCTCAACTGGCTCCTCTCGACGTGGAGAAGCAGCGGCTCTGCTCTGAGTCCCTCCCGGATGACCGAGCTTCTCACCCTATCTCTAAGGGAGAGCCCAGACACCCTGCGGAGGAAACTCATTTCTATCCGTGATCTTGATCTATCATCAAGATCTATCATCAAGATGACCCAAAGCTCATGACCATAGATGAGGGTAGGAACATAGATCAACCGGTAAATTGAGAGCTTCGCTTTTTGACTCAGCTCTCTCTTCGCCATGACAGACTGGTACAGCGCCCGCATCACTGCTGACGCAGCACCAATCCGTCCATCGATCTCCCACTCCATTTTTCCCTCATTCGTGAACGAGACCCTAATATACTGGAACTCCTCTACTTGAGGCTGGACCTCCCCCCTGACCCGGAGAAGGCACTCTACCCTTTTGCGGCTCAAGACCATAGCCTCAGACTTGGAGGCACTGATTCTCATCCCGGCCACTTTACACTCAGCTGCAAACTGCTCCAGTGAGAGCTGTAGATCACGAGCTGATGAAGCCAATAGGACCACATCCTCTGCAAAAAGCAGAGACGCAATCATACGGACACCAAAACGCCCTCAACACATTGGCTGCGCCTAGAAATCGGTGACAAAGGGCAACCTTGGCGGAGCCCAACCCTCACCGGAAACGAGTCCGACTTACTGCCAGCAATGCGGACCGAGATTTGACACTGGTCGTACAGGGACCTAACAGCCCATATCAAAGGGCCTGGTACCCCATACTCCCTGAGTACCCCCCACAGGATTCCCCAAGGGACACGGTCGAACGCCTTCTCCAAGTCCACAAAGCACATGTAGACTGAACTCCCATGCACCCTCCAGGACCCTGCTGAGGGTGTAGAGCTGGTCCAGTGTTCCACGGCCAGAACGAAAACCACACTGCTCTTCCTGAATCTGAGGTTCGACTATCTGACGGAGCCTCCTCTCCAGAACCCCCGAATAGACCTTACCAGGGAGGCTTAAGAGTGTGACTCCCCTATAGTTGGAACACACTCTACAGTCCCCCTTTTTGAATAGGGGGACCACCACCCCGGTCTGCCAATCCAGTGGAACTGCCCCTGATGTCTACATAATGCTGCAGAGTCACGTTAACCAACACAACCCCACAACATCCAGAGCCTTAAGAAACTCCGGGCGAATCTCATCCACCCCCGGGGCCTTACCACCGAAGAGCTTTTTAATCACCTCGTTGACCTCAGGACCAGAGATTGGAGAGCCTGCCCCAAGGTCCCCAGAGTCCGCTTTCTCAGTGGAAGACGTGCCGGTAGGATTGAGGAGGTCTTTGAAGTACTCTGCCCACCGACCCACAATATCCCGAGTTGAGGTCAGTAGCATACCCTCCACACTGTAAACAGCGTTGGTGGTGTTCCTCTTGCCCCCCCCACAAGATGCCGGTTGGTGGACCAGAAGCGCCTCGAAGCCGTACCGAAGTCATTTTCCATGGCCTTGCCACATGCTGCTTGGACTGCCGGTACCCATCAGCTGCTCCCGGAGTCCCACAGTCCAAAAAGACCCGATAGGACTCCTTCTTCAGCCTGACAGCATCCCTCACTGCTGGTGTCCACCAGCGGGTTTGAGGATTGCCGCCATGACAGGCACCAACAACCTTACGACCACAGCACCAGTAACCTGCCTCGGCAATGGAGGTGCGGAACATGGCCCCCTCGGACCCAACGTCCCCCACCTCCACTGGAACATGTTTGAAGCTCTCCCGGAGGTGGGAGTTGAAACTCCGCCTCACGGGAGACTCCACTAGGTGTTCACAGCTTACGATATATTTAAATAAATGTTTCTCTAAAGATTCTAATATAAAGTTTAAAAAAAAAGACACACCAGCTAGTGTCTTCAGATCTTGAATCTTCCCTTGTGTCTGCTGCTGCTGCTCCATGCTGCTCACTTAGCCTCCGGTGGTTTCACTCAGTGCCATATTTACTGTGACCCTGAATTTACACTGTATCTGCTCCGGTCCAGTTTGGTCCGGTCCACTGCGAAGCCCGGAGGAGCTCCAGGGACCATAGGCAGATTGCGCAATAAAAGCCAGTGATAAATGTGGCAGCAAGTCCAAAACAACTCATCCTGTGGAAGTTAAACAACTGCTTAATTTTTCGTTTTATGCATCCAGACATTTTCATGTGTTTTGTTCTACAACGCGTGAGTTCACTGAGTGCAGCAAAGCTATATTTGTTGCTTCATTTGGTGCATTTAATGTTTAATTGCTTAGTTTATAAAACCTTAGTTAACCCAGTAACTGAACTAATTGATCTAATGTTAACAATATATACACATTTAATATATACACATTCATATATAAATATATGTGTGTATTTTTTTGATATAGCGAGATCTAGTCCATCTTTAGTGAATCATTTAAAAAAATCCAGTTACAGGCAATGAGTAACCAACCCCTTCTTTCCTGCTCTTTGTTACCAGCATACACTGGATCCTACCTGCCTACATGCACACGTTCTGCGCAATGCAACACACACCTGCGCACAGAGATCCACAAAGGCTATTAGGCCTCCTTACCTGCTGCCAACTTCAGGGATGATTGATTGAGCCTTCACGGCTACACACAGGCTGTTTAGTCATACTGATTGCACTTCAAATGTGTGTCTAGGTGCTCATATGTAGGTGTGTGTGTGTGAGCTTATTCCATGTGGGTTTTTCTAATGTCCACTGCAGGAAGGGGAGTTGTGCATTTCATTAATATGGTTGTCTTTGTGTGTGTGCGTGTGAGCAGAGGGTAGAGAAAAATATTTGTGTTTTTGTGGGTCTGAGAGCACTTTGAGATTAAAAGTTTCAGCGTCAGGTTGAATGATAGCTTTTGCCACTCTGAGGGCAGATGGGATTGAAGAGAGTGAGCTAGTGAAGGTAAAACAACAAGAGCCATAAAAAGAGTTACTTACTGGCACCCCTATAGGCCAAAAATCCCTAAAATTTGTTGATATTTTATTCCAGCAGCATTATCACATGCTAAAAATTTTAGCATGAGTAACTTTTGAGTATACTGGTCCTCTCTTATGCCCCATTCTCTTTAGCTTACCTAGTAGGTTTTCCATAAGATTTAAGTATAGTGACTTACATGGTAACAGAAAAAGATTTATACTTGCAAAACAATGACTCGGTCATTATTTAGCTTGTATGAATACAGGTCCCCAGTAGTGTTATACATGAGGACACAGGAAACCACTAAGAAATTTTATTAAGACCTTTGTAAATGCTACGTCCAAACTTAAAGAAGTGAAAGAAGAAATGCAGGACATGATGCTAAAAATTAATGATTTGGGATCTGGTTAAGCGTAAGCTTTGTACAGTTGGGAACTCTGGTGTGATAATTACTCACCGTCAGACACTCTTTATCTGCCCCCACTCCTTTTGTTCCCCACCTTTCTCTGACTATGGTGTTTGCGAGTGTCTGCAGGTGTCTCTCTGACTCACAGGCTGAATAATTCACTCAGTCCAAATGAGATCTCGCTGGCCCTAATGAAGCTATTAATGAGACTCCACGGACCACTGACTCACAACCACACAGACACAGACAGACACACACACAAGTCCACACACACACCCAAGTACAAAGTCACTCACACAAGACCCTGCAAGTTCAATGGAAAATGGAAAAATTACATGCAAACAAAGGTTGGAACCTATTTTAATACACACAAATACAGAAGTGCTGACATGCACCCTTTCACACACAACAATGGAATATGGTAATCACCCAGTTGAGTGTGGCTTAGAGCTAAATAAATTGACAAACAGTCATCAAATGGTTGGATGGCAGCATGTTTGAAGAGAGACGGGGATGTGTGCGCATATTTGGTTTCCCAAATGTTATTCAGTAACTTCTGTTGGACTTGCTTTGCCAAATTTTTGGACAGAGAGATTAGAAAGTTTTGCAAAGATCGGTTTTTAAAAAGTAGCTTTACGCCTACCAAACAAATCATTAAAACATGCATATTGCTAATGTTTTTTGTTGTGCACAAGACTTTAATTTAATTTAGTTTTTTGCTTGTTTACTTTTATTCTCAAAGCTTTTTGGTCAACAAAGTGAAAAGATTTCTTTTATTTCTTCATAAAACTGTGATCTTAGCAGTGATTACTGTATAAAATGTATTCAGTAAAACAAGTTAAACAACTGAACGTTAATCAACAATGTCGGTTATATTTTTTAATAATTAATTTTAATAACATCACCGAGCTTCTACAAATCCTGATTTATTTGTTGGCTGAGCTTTGTTATCACAATATTCCAGGGCTTCTTCTTAATTTAGTTTTTCGTTTGTTTGTTTGTTTGCTTTTTTAGCAAAATGCTTAACTTTTTTATGCTTATACATTTTGTACTTCCTATCTATATGTGCCACAGTTTGGAAATTAGTCCAGCTAGATTTGTGTCTTTTTTTGCTAATTCAGTTATTTTCTTTGCTATGTACTGTATCTCCCATGTTGTAATTATAGATTATTGATTAATTGAATATTTATCAAGAATTATAATTAAAATCATAATCCGATAAAATTAACTCCTTAACCAAAATCCTCTTTTATGAATTGAAACCAGAGCTGTCCTCTGGTGTTGTAATTATGGCTCAGGGCCTCTGATAATTACAATTATTAAATGTCACTGTTTAATCAACCGTTTCTGCCGAAACGTGGGGAACTTTGCCTTATTTTGTCTGAGAAATCACTCTTGCACAAATTAAACACCAAACGCCTTCTCTTTCTCTACGTGAAAATTTATTAAATCAATAGGCCTGATACAATCAACTCTCCGATTCAATAATCTTCACCTACACAAACATGCAAAGTTCTACACAAAAGAGTAAAATATCTAACTAACAAAATAAAGCAAAACAGCAGTATGTGTGTATTGAATCAACCAGCAGTTATGGCAAAAGTGGTAACGGTAGAGACACAAACTTGTGAGACACGGTGGCCTCAGCCGTCAATACAGCACATCATGGTTCAATACAATGTTGCATGCAAATACAATTTCATAACATCAGACTATAAGTTGCGATTCTGATCGCACTAAAAAAAAATCCTATCTCTCTACCCTGCCCAGACTACTCCTAATAAAGAAATCAAAAAAATTTAAAAAGGGGGTATTACTTTGTGGAGCAATTCTTCAGGGGTGCCAGCGTGAGGGGGAAAGGGGGAGGGGGAAAGTTGGAAGTTAACGTGCGTCCACGGTTTAACTTCGGGAAGAGCGGTCAATCTTCGTCTTGGCCTCCTTGGAAAGGGGAAAAAATATGATTGACCGTCAGCAGTCGACTAGAACAAAAAAACAAAAGTGGCGATCCGTCTCCTTGAAACTCTATGGTTTTTTGGTTACGTGTTAAACTAAAAAACCCCCCTTCGATCGGAAAATTGAAATTTCAGGCCTTCTTATTCCAGGAATTTCCGTCATGAACGTTTTTTTCGTGGCCCAACAGGAAAGTAAGCCCACTCGGGATCTGCCTCCAAAGTTTTCTGCTCCAGTTGCGTGGTCACCGTGTCGAGGTCCCCAGCTGAAAGCAAGGTTTTAAAGCATCCCGCTTCCCCTATATAACCTCGTGTGACGTCAGACCTTTTTGTGACGTCAGACTTGGGACGTCCCCGTCCTACCAGCCGCAGTGCCCACTGGATTTGTAGTGGGACAATACTGGATACAAAATGGCCGATGATGTTGGAAGGCCTGGGGGTTCCAGCAATGTGTAAATGGCCCAATATTCCCAAAAAAAAGTGGTCCAACATTTCCCCCCCTAGGTTCAAAGGGGAGATGAATCGCAGTCTTTGAAGCTACTGGGACACCTTTTCCTTTGCTGAACAACCCGTGATCCGTTGGCGAAGCAGAACAAAACAGTCTCTGTGTTCCCTCAAAACCTATGACTGGGCAGAGTAGAGGTTAGCCTGGCATGACTAAACTCTGACTAACTCATACCTTTTTCTATTGTTCAATGAGAATAAAAAAACAATACATTCATATCATCATTAAATTCTTTGAAAGGAAAAGAAAATAATAATAATAATAAAACAAGATCATGGTTCATAGCTCATGCGTCCAACTTCCATTAGGCACTGGAACCTGCCTGTGGTGGTGCTATGAACCGTGGGGGAATGAATGTGAGGGAATCAATTCTGACTTGTAAGCGTTAACCTGCCCTTATGCGGTGTTATTTTAAAAAAACCAACATTTAAAAAACAGGTTTAGGCTTAAACCCCATTAGCTTTTTCCCAAATGGTGGGGGGTTTAATATAACTCCTGTCTCTAAAACTATCTAGATGCCGAAAATAATTGAATTGCAGTACTCAGGCTATAAGCCAGGTGTGTTTGTGGAGGTTGCAAGGTGTCTGCTGGGGTGGACTTAGGATTTTCTCTTCTAAGTTCAGCAGAACTAGGCCAGTAGATATCTGGGCCCCCAAAGGGGGACTGTCTACAGATAACCCAACCTCCTTTAAAAAGATTTTGCATGAAATCTCTGGCAATGTGTGTGTCCATTACACTTTTCTTAACCACTTCTGTGGGGGGCTGCAGTGCATGCAGAGTGTTTGGAAAATTATCGTGCCGACTTATAGTTTAACACTGTCCTAGAAGGTAGTTTATTTTTAACTGTTTCTGTTGAAGAAAGTTGTTAGTGATTAGTGCATGTTAGTGTGAGTTTATGAAACATGCACCTATTTTAACTAGTCCTACGCACTGGTCTCTCCTTTCCCGGACATGGAGACAAGCTCTGTTTTGGGGGGGGAGATTGAGGTAGAATTTGGATCTGGTTCCGCAAAAGAGCAGCAGCTGTGATGACGGTGTCAATCTTTTTAAAAGCATCCGACCATTTAAGAAGCTGCATGTCACAGTTGGGAGGAATTTGTTGCCTCGTGCTAATTTGGAAAAATGTTCGACCCAGTTGGTCTGAAGGTGGAAACCCAAGGTAATGTAACCCCCCTTCGCTGAAGCGGAGGTTGACTGGTTGGCTGGGATGGCTGAAACTGGGGGCAGGTTGATGTGGACCTGAGTGTCTTGAAAGAGGCCAGTACGCCATCTTTGGGGGGGGGTTTGGAGTGTGGCTTTGTAGCTCCTATGGCCCCTACAGGAGAGTAATGGATAGGATAATGTGACCCTCCTTGGGCTGTTGGTAACAATGCTGAAAGCATGGGGGGGGGGTTTGATGCCAATCTGCACACTGGAGGTGCACACTCTGGCTGTCTTAAGGAGAGGGCGGAGCCCCCTCGCTAAGAGCAGTGTGTGGATGTGTTGTGCCTCAGTTAAAAAAGGGGATCTTTTGGCACAAAACGGTCATACAGCTCTCTACCCCGTTGATAACTGCCCTAGCCAGCATGCTAGAAGCACTTCTGGTATGAACTGGTTTCCAGATGTACACCTTCCAACTCTTTGGGGTTTTAAGTTTTCACACCTGGGTTCTTTGAAGAGCAAAAAAATGATGCATGACTGCATCTGGGAGGTGTTTTCGGGTGGCTGGGGGCAGCTGTGTCCCAGAGGTGCCCATGACCCGCTCTGACGAGGGCCTGAGAGGCTCTTTGGGCTCCTCTAAGCTGGTGACCTGGTTGGTCACAACGGATCGTTCGCTGCTTGCACCCGTGGGTTTTGGCACTCCACCTGGATCCAGAGTTGGTCCTAGTGGCAGACAATGAGTGGGCCCGCCTGTCCAGCAGGTTCTGGCCACCAAGAAAAAAACTCTTTGTTTAATGTGCACATATAAGAGGGGGGCCAGAGTCATGTCTTGGAGTGTGATGTCCAGCTCCACCCAACTAGTGATGCATGACGGGTTTTTGGGGGGCGGCTGGTGTTGCTTACATCACAAATTTCAGCCTGAGATGGTTCATTGAGGGAGAGCATGGCTCTACTCACCTCCTCAAACAAAACCGAGAACATCAGGCTGATCTCCTTTTCCCTTTTTAAAATGGAAACTCAGTGGGAAACTTCCTCCTATAATGATCAGACAGTATAGACAACGTGCATGTCCATTTTGGTTCAGTTTACCTGAGGACCTTGGAAAGATGGTTTGTCGTGTTAAAGTGGGTTCCTGCTGAGGGCATTTCCTGACCTTCCAACGCAAGGCTGGTTTTTTCAGTCTGGACTTGTAAAACCCCAGCCTCGCCCTCTGATCCCTTGGTCGGACGAGCCCGTGTTTCCCACGCCATCTGAGCATATTTGCGGATCTCTTGCATGCTCATGGTCTTTGTTCTGCAATACATAGTAACATCGTATCGCACACTTTCATGAAGGTTGTGGAGGAACAGGGGGTTTAAAAAAATGTTCCCCCTCAATGCCCGGGGGCATTGCGTCCTTGGAAGTAAGCAGCTCTCAAGCGCCGGTAATACTCCCTGGGTGCTTTTTCTTTTCCTGCTGGATAGTGAAAGCACCAAGTGTGGTGGAGGCCCGGTCCGTGTACACAGAATATTCTTTCCCTAACGCTTCGCAAAGGGTTGAATAACGGTCTCGGACTGCGGGGGGAGGCCCCTCCATGAAAAAAATGGACGCTCCTGGTGGTTTTCTTCCAGATGAGCTTCAGTTTTTCCCCGTGCTGATGGGCAATACAAAATCTAAAAGACAGCGTTCAACTTCCCTAAAATAGTCGTCAGTGTTTGACTCTGCATTATTAGGGTCGAAACGCTCTATGTCTTTGGCCAGAGACTCAAGCTGGCGGGGTGGGCAATCCACTCTCAGGGATTGGGGCCGGCCCATCTGAGTCATTATCTGAGAGTTCACTCCCGGCTGCACTCAGGGTGTCAGTGCATCACGCCTCATCCTCGGGGAGGCAGTGGAGGCTGCTCAGGGTACAACGGTGGGCCCTGTTTCCCCCCGGACCGGGTCTGGGCCCCCGGTTTGAGGGTGGTAGGAACCCCCGGAATCCCAGGGGGAGCTCTCCTGTCGCCTTGGCAGAGGTGAGAGATCGTAGAGGACCGTACTGCGAGTCAAGTTTGAAGGCTGCTCGCCTCTAAGTTTTAAATATTTACTCCTGCTGGATCCCTAGCCAGGTATCTTTCAGGCTGCTGATTACAGTGGGGGGGGCACCGCCCACGAAACCTATTCTGACTACTTCACCCCGTTTTAGCCCCGGGGGGATGTAGGGGAACCCCATGAGCCCTGAAAGGTAATCTCTGGAGAGCAGCTTCTACATCCTCCGAACTGACCTGCGGTTTCCTCAGGGTATCACAGGTGTGGCTCACCTTCAAAAGGTTTTAAACTGTGAGGGGTTTTCTGTCCCCCCCCCCCCCCCCCCCCCCCCCCATTGGTCTGGCTACCCTCAATTGTCCCAACCTATTTTTCCCAAATTTCTTTTTTTCACCCCTAAGGACATCCACCGTCTGCAAAGTATCATTCAGCAGTTTTAACACGCTGGTCATTTTCCAACATTAAACCCTTTGCTGATACAACAGAGTTAGCTGTTCGAACATCTGAGACCCGTCTTTTTTGGTGGGGTTTTTTATTGCTTTGGAGCAACTCCTGAATCCTGGCTTCACATTACTCAATGCCATTATCACTGAGACCTTTACGCTCCTCTGAGGATAACAGAATCAATGACCCCCAATTTTTTCTTTTGCCTGCATTCCTATGGGGTCCTCTAACATACACACATCTCCAGCTGCAGTCTGGGATGTTTCCTCCCTCTTTGGCCCAAAAGCACAATGGTAAAACACGCTGGCAAAAAACACAAAACTGTTTAGCTATGAAACCACCACTAAAATTACCAGGTTTCCCAAATTAGCAGTAACACAAAAAGCTAAGCTGTTCTTTGATGAAAAAAGCTAAAAATTAGTTAGCAGCACACAAAACAGGCTAAGCTGTTCTATGATGAGCGGTAGCTAACTTAAATAGCAGCAATACAAAACAGCTAAGCTGTTCAGCTAGCTGTCTGATTCAGATATGTATCCTGCAGGGTAGGGTTTGCTTAAAATGGGAGTAATCAAGCAAACAAAACACGCAAAAAAGGGAAAAAAGGGAAAGAAAAAAACATTTTTTTTCCGAAAAAACCCAAACCCAACTTCAAAATAAAATTTTAAAAGTGGAAGACAAAACTAAACATTCAATGCTGTTCTTAGCTTCAAATAAATGTTAGCGCTTCCTAATATGGATCACTTACCTTCTAGTTAGGCAACTATGTTAGTTTTGTGAGTCAGATCAAAACATGCTTCACACAATAAAACCCAGCAAAAACGCTTAAATTTTATCCAAAAGTGGTCATGAATGATCCATGACTTCAACTTTCAACTTAAGTTATGGCCTTTTTGATCATAGGTGATGGAATTATCTGCCTGTGTTAATGAACTGAGTGATTAAAATCAAAGTAGGAACTGCAATTCTCACTAGTGACCACCAGGTGGTACAGAGTGCAGGTCTGCAATTTGGGAAATCCTACGGTGGCCCTGAAG
The DNA here is from genome assembly GCA_036173005.1 of Crenichthys baileyi. Classification (NCBI taxonomy): domain Eukaryota; kingdom Metazoa; phylum Chordata; class Actinopteri; order Cyprinodontiformes; family Goodeidae; genus Crenichthys; species Crenichthys baileyi. The sequence continues at coordinate 272,233 of JAHHUM010000090.1, read as the reverse complement.
TGCAAACCACATCAACAAGTTACTAAAAGCAACTACAAATTATAAAACGCAACATTTCAAAAAACACAACATTTCAAAAAATGCAACGACATTAACTAAACACAACAACAAATCAAAAAACACAAGTACAAATCAAAAAACACAACAACATTAACTAAAACACAACAACATTAACTAAAACACGACATTCCAAAAAACACAACATTTCAAAAAAACACAACAACATTAACTAAAACACAACAACAAATAAAAAAACACAACAACATTCCAAAAAACACAACAACATTTCAAAAAACACAACGACATTAACTAAAACACAACAACATTAACTAAACGGAAGAGGTAGGTCCCAGTGGGAAAACCTTGGAAATATCTGATTGGATGACGCCACTTTTGGCTTTTGAACCAGAAACTAGGGCTTTAGCTTGTTTCTTGTAAACATGAATATTACTGGTGATCCAGATGTAGCTACCGCTATCCACGAATATTTTGAGTCAGGACATACATATGAGGTGATACTGGACATGCTTAGGACTAACCACGACGTTTCAGTTAGTGTGCGTACGCTGAAGACGCATTTAAAAGAAGCTGGACTGTACAGACGGCGCAACTATTCACCACTTCATGAGGTGAGACATGCCTTCATGACAAAGCTGAGAGGACCAGGGCAATTGTTCGGCTATCGGACCATGTGGCAAGTTCTCAAACAAAAACACAAGCTACGTGTCAAACGTGATGGGGTTATGAGACTGCTGAGACAGCTGAATCCTCAAGGAATCGCCCTGAGGACTCGCAGGAGGTTTACGAGACGCACATATCACTCCATGGGGCCCAATTACATATGGCATGTACTGTAGATGGTTATGACAAACTGAAGCCATTCGGCTTGACGCTCTCAGGATGTAGGCCTATAGATGGTTTTTCAAGAAGAATGATGTGTCTTGTTTGTGGAAATACAAACAACAATCCTTCTGTGATTGCTCTCAATTATATAAACTGTGTTAAGAGTTTTGGAGTGATACCAATGAGACTACGAACAGACCTCGGGACCGAGAATGGGACTATGGCAGCAATGCAGTGTACCCTTCGTCATGCGCATACGGACTATTATGCTGGATCATCAAGCCACAGTTATGGATCGTCAACAGGGAATCAACGCATCGAGTCATGGTGGTCTTTTCTCAGAAGAGGAAGGTGGGTACATCTATGTTTGGTATATGTGATGTACAGTGGAGGCTGATCAGCATTGATTTTATAACATTTTCTTGTTTTGCAAACTATCATGCCATATTGAGTGTGCTCCCAAAATTACTTACCATAAGCAAATGAGTATTTTCCACTGTCTGGACAGAAGGTACACCAACATTTTTAGGCTAATTCTGTGGAATAGACGTAATATCTTGTTTAACACACATTTCTATCATACAATACCAATATGAGCAGAAATGGAAAGGGGTAGACATTTCTTTAATAACGATTAAATGACCAGGAACAGAACAATTTTGAATTTAATGTATCCCCAGGTCTCAGTTTTGGATGGACTTGTTTGGAGATCTAAGAGATTCCGGAAACTTCAATGGAAGCCACGAACATCAATGCCTGGTGAGATTCTGCTTCAGCAGTGCTCTGCAGAAAGACCTGGATGAATGCAAAGACCTCTGGAACAAACACAGGATCCGACCAAGCAGACTTGCATCATGTCCTGGGGGGATTTCAAATAAACTCTATCTCTTGCCTCACAGGTAATTGATATCTTCTCAGAAAGAAACCACCTTTTGCATTACATAATAATGCAATATTGTTATAGCACAAGTTGGTAAATATATTTTAATCATTCTACAGGATACAGTTGTTAATTTATGAGCTGTCACTTCTGGTGCTAACTTATACACATCCATTTACCCAGCAAATCAGTCTGACATTTTAAACTATTTGTAGTACATGTAGAAAATATCCTTCATAATTCTATTATTAATTCTATTCTGATTTTGCAGATATGGACTGTGGATTTGCTGTTGAGGAGAGGGAACTGGATGTGTTCCCTGAGGCAAGGCAAGCGATGGAATTGTGTGGTGATCAAAACATTGAGGAATACCTACAACAGGCTGTACAACAAAATGGACTACAACAGCCACCAAGACTGGGGAATCGGCCACAGAACTGTATTTATTGCTCAAAGACATAGCCAGGGTTTTAGACAAACTTCCTGAACCTAAGTTTTAATCTTTGGGTTCCTGTTCCTTCTACTAAAATGAAAAGGAATACTTTATTCAGAACATACAAAAAAACAAGTGGATTCAAACATTTAAAAACTTTGTATTCAGTCCTAAACCCTGAAGTCAGGACTTAACACTTCCCATGGTGAATAAAACCTGTAGCAACATGTCCAGCATTTGTTTTAACTTGCCTATACTGTAAACTATTTAGCTCTGAGAACCAAAAACAGCAAAAATGTTTAGCAAAATAGTAAATTGGCTTTTTTGCATCAATGTGTTACAATAGTACCTTACAGTGGTACTATGCCTACAGCATCTGAACTAGACTGGCCAGGAATCAGTCACTGACATTTGACCTTTGAGATTTAATAACAGCCGAATCCTGGAGCATTCTGGATCCCAAAGTCCATGTTTGCCTTAAAAACAATGTATGATTCCAAAAGTGGCAGCTTCAGTGTATTTGCACAGGTGTTTGCAACTGGAAAAGGGGAATTACTTAAAAACCCGAGACATGGAGGTGGCATTACGCCTGCTGGTGGAAGTGCTGCCAGACCTGTAGCAAACATCAACAGCTCTTCCAGAGATACAGCCGTCATTTTTTCTGAAAGAAGGTAAACATTGTAGTTGTTGGACTCTGCATTTAGGCCAATTAATTTTCTTATTTCTGCATTCCTGTCATTATAACAAAACAAAAAAATTCTAAACATAACACATTTTTTTATGATAACACAATCTGTCCATGCAAACCTTCAGAGTCAAGGAAATAATCTGCCCAAAAGCCTAGTGTTTTGGCCTCCTTCTGCCGCCTGTTGCTTCCTGCTGGGCTGAGATCTGATCTGAACATGGTCTCCAAGTCTGAAGCAGTCAGGGGCTTTTGGCAGAGAAGCATAAGACTGGGGACAGAACACTGGAATGCTGCTGCAATGCATGGAGGAAACCAAGACTTGCCAGTCCATCTTTGAATCTGTTAAGGATAAATGCATAAACAGTGTTGTATTTGATTTATACCATAGATATGAACTATTGCATATCAGTCAACATCTGTAAATGTCAATTTTAGTTTTAGTTTAATATATTTTGGACTAATTTTAAATGAATAGTGTCACACAACAAGTAAAGCTCAGGTGTTTATGTGGACCACTCATATGCAAAACCATTCACAGTGCTCAGGAATCTTTAGTAAAAAGCAAAAAAACATAAAAAGATAAATTATGATTTAAGCATTTTTTGAAATAATGTTTTCACCTGCAATAACCATTGTGGGCTTTACATTTGTTGAGAGAGACTGAAATATGTCCTTTCAAAACCAGAAAATAAATAATTTCAACATAATCTTTATCGGAACGCAAAATAATCTCCACTTGTCCTACAGTAAAATCTGTTCCCTGAGCCTAGGGTTATTTCCTACCTGTTGTTAGAACTTTCCCTATCTCCTCATCTTTCACATCTTCTACAGTGGCGCTGAAACTTGGACTTCCTATCATGTAGTTGACCAGGTTCTTTGAGAGAAAATGTGGTGCTGGTCCTCCATGTAGAATGGATACAGCAATCATCTTTCCTGCTAAAAAATACTCATCTTCCCTGGCAGCTGTTATACAGATCACAGAATTATTGTGGTTAGTTACTACTTAAATCTGCCTATAATAAAAATATGAGCAGATGTTTCTGAAAATTTTGATTTTAGTAGTACAACCACTTCACTATACCTTAAAAGACTCACCTCTTGAATTGCATACAAGATAACGGTTTTCTGGGGATCCATCGAAGATGGGGCGATTTCTCAGATGGCTCATGAGAAGTATGAGGAATCACGCCTGAGGCCCACCTGTATCCAAACCTTCTTCAAGGCAGGCCAGCATCATCATTAAACTTGATGAACATGTCGTTGTTGTCAGAATACATGCTGCGTTGAAATCCACGAACAGCTCCATCCCACACATCTGACCGACATATATTGACCTTGCTGATCTTCTTGTGGTCAATTGCCAGTGCCAGATGTGCAATAATTTCATGTGCCTGCACATTTGTTTCTCTAGGAAAAAACATTATTTTAAACACAGTGAATGTACTCTTTTATGATTGATCAAACTTTGCATAATGTGATTATGTGCAGGAAACAGGTGCTGGTTTATTTAATAAACAATGTCTAAATTATAACACAGGTTCTTCTGTGGCCAGGTTCTTTCTCTTTGTCACGAGTAAGATCTTCAACATCGTCTTCGTCACAATCACAATAGGTTCAAACAGGTTGGTGTAGTTTCTGCAGACAGAAAATGTGCACACACCATATATGAAAACAAAAATACATAAGCATGCAGTTTCTAGACTCACAAAACATTTATGACAAAAGTCTTATCCCCGGTAAGAATTACAGGAGATACTACACGACTGTAACAGGAGCTCTGGACAGTGAGACATTCAGGGGTGCCTGGGTTGTTTCTGTTATTCAAATGTATAAACATGAAAACACAAAAAATGAAGTGAGTGAAAATTAATGTTTGACCAATTTAGAACTATTTTAATATAACAGTTTAAAGGATGGAGAGGAAAATCTGTGGGTTGTGGTGCAAGATGAATGTCAGTTGAAAAAAGTTCACATTCTGCATTTTTCCGCTGCTCACATCAAAAAAATGCTGTAAATGCTACAAATTATAACAAAATTGGCAAAAAAAGACTTGAGTATTATCCTGTTGTTGGCAATCATTTTGAAAGCACAAGATCATCAACACCATTTCTTTTAGAGGGCAAAGAAAAAAGCATATAATCATTGCATTATTACAAAAATATGCGGCATTGAATAAATGATGAGAATCACCCCGTTTTCTTCTATGTTCTGGTTATCTTATTGCCCTATACAATTCCTCTGTGCATCATGTGGCTAAAAACAAAAGAGAGGAAATTAAAACAAGGAATGCCTAAAAAAGAACTGTTTTTGGCAGTGCAATATCATAGCTATTGAAATGATTTTCGGTTCATTCTCGCAATAGATTTTGTACAAAAAGTAATAGAGATAAGTGTTTCAAAGTAACCACCTATTAGCTTTTTGTCATTGTATTGCCCTAAACAAATGTACCTTTATTTGAACCAGACAGTAAATGAACAAGACGCTGAAGAAATCAAGGGTTGTCCCCTTATAAAAGATTTCCGAGCCTGTGTATTTGACACTCTAAAAAACAAAACAAGCATCCAGAAAATTAACAAGCAATACAAGCACTATAGGATATATTCCAATAACCACATACAGGACAAATTACATAGCATTAAAAAACATACTGCAATGCAAAAATACAGTAAATGCTAAAAAATATTTTGGTACACATACACACATTTGCTTTTTTCTATGATATATTCTTAAAATATAACTTACTCTGTTTCTGCCACTTTTTGTGAAGGACTGCTTTTATCCAGAGGTTCCCATGGCTGAAGTAAAGACACACAACACATTTCACATAAAAACAGTTACATAGTTTTACGGAGCTGCAGTAAAAGGTAAATGGTGCTTGTGATCATCAAACAACCAAAACAAGAAGGACAGACCAAATACATTTTAAATTGTACTTCCCAGTGTATCAGCAAGATCAAACTCTGAAGATTTTCTGAAGATCTCTGGGTCAGAGTCAGATAAGTCTGACAAATTTCCAACTGCAAAACATAAAAAAAAACAAACAACAAAAAATAAATACATTTCTACTAAGTGATAATACTATATTCGCTAAACAATGTTAGGTCGTACCCAAATGCATAAACACAGCATTGGTAAAAACTCATGACTCGGCAGATCCCAAAGTTTCAAGTTTCTAGAAAGTAACTTGACATGTAGGAGCTAATGTATGTATGCGATTGGCTTTATTGGTTTATGCCAGTGATGCTTACTTGCACAACTTCAAAATTTACATTTGTTGACGTTTAGGCAATGTGTGCCAAACTCCACAGACACACATCACAGCTTACCTTCTTCAGAATGCCTTTTCAAGCAGATGAAAACAGTAATCCTTTGATACGACTTGCCAACTTCAGCCTTATAAGCAGCAAGGGTAAAAGGTCTTTGTGTCCCAGGGATATTAATGACCTCTGTCCCATCTGGATACAGAAGAAGGAAAGGCCCATCTTTTACATCTTTGTTGAAGTCCTTCATTTTTTTAACAGCCTGACTGAGCAGAGTTGTGGCAGAGATATCTGGGTCTGTTGTAAGGAAAATAGTTCTTCCACTCTGTGGGCTTAGACCACCCTTCTGAATTACCATCAAGCCAACATTTATCTGAAAGAAAAAAGATGTGAAAGACTGAGAAATGCTTAAAAATATTGTCAAAATTGTTCTTTTTGCTTTTAATTATTGTGTTACATTTTGCAATAACCACCAAATGGACCAATTAAATACTAATATCAGTCAAAGCAGAATGATGGAAACCTTTACTTTTAAACCACAGATTTAGATACAAACAGATCATAATAATGGTTGGTAATTTATTAATTAATAGCTGATTTACTATTTTGACTGATCATGAATTGAAAATTTGCTATGACTGGTTAACAAGTATTCTGCATAGCTTTGTTATGCTGAACTTTATTCATACCAGAATCCTTGATAAAAGCTGCTTGTTTTCAGTCGGGAGTCATAGATAACCTACCCGAACTTTTATTTTTCCCTTGTGCTCTAACCCCTTTCTCCCTAGAGAATACTTTTGTCGTTCCTCGTTTTTCTTTTGTCGGTATTCTAGGAAGGTGCTGAAGGCTGGAGTCGGGCAGGGTGGGATAGCCTGTCGTGCTAAAGTCGATGGGGGAAAAAATGACAAAGGCGCACATCATAGAGATGCATAGCCATATATGCAGACATGCCATACTAACCAGAGCAACACAGATTTCCCTGGTAAATAGCGCCCACGAATGCAACGGACATTTATATTTTACCTATAAATGTTGCTGCATGACTGAAACCTAGGTAGACGTTTAATTCAGCATTTTAATTTACCAGGCTTATTTAAATGACTACGGGAACGGTCTGGACACCGCTAACGTTAACAAGGTACTATAAGAAAAATAAACTATTTTTCATGCTTATGAACTTACTTGAAGGCTGTGAAGTAGCTCCAGCACATATTTCTTGAATCCTCTTGCCACAGCTGCTGCAAAAGTTCGGTGACAGCTAAACCAACTCTTTTCCGCAGCTTGGGCAATACACAGCGCTGTGACTGTCTTCCCTCCTATCCAAACATTTAAAGAGCTATAGCCCTAGTTTCCGGTTCAAAAGCCAAAAGTGGCGTCATCCAATCAGAGATTTCCCAGGTTTTCCCACTGGGACCTCCCTCTTCCGTTTAGTTATGTTGTTGTGTTTTAGTTATGTTGTTGTGTTTTAGTTATGTTGTTGTGTTTTTTTATTTGTTGTTGTGTTTTAGTTAATGTTGTTGTGTTTTTTGATTTGTTGTTGTGTTTTAGTTAATGTTGTGTTTTAGTTAATGTTGTTGTGTTTTAGTTATGTTGTTGTGTTTTTTGATTTGTTGTTGTATTTAGTTAATGTTGTTGCGTTTTTTGAAATGTTGTTGCGTTTTTTGAAATGTTGTTGCGTTTTTTGAAATGTTGTTGCGTTTTATAATTTGTAGTAGTGTTTAGTAACTTGTTGATGTGGTTTGCACTTCAGGGCCACCGTAAAATCCAGCTGCCACTGCAATTTTATTCAATGGCCACCAGATGCAGATGTTGCTCTCTACCTGACTGGGAGGGGCCGGTCAGACCTATAATTACACCCAGCGGACACTGGAGGCTGCCTATCAGCGCTGGTTCCCCGCAGCTGGCGCAGCAGGGCTGCCGGCTGGAAATTAACATTAAATTTACCACAAGCTATAACACCTTTAACCTTGCATCCACCACAAACACTTCTGAAAGATTATTTTATCCTCTGCAGCAGAACTGAGCAAACTCCATTCAAGATACCCCTAGATCACAAACGCTCTCTGCAAAACTCGAAAATCTCACAGTAAAACGTCTAGTTAAAGGCCACGGATATCACAATTGTTTAATTCTGTGCAACAGTGATGTGATGTCTGTCTTTTTAAGAGCCGTCTAGGAACGCCAAATCTGTTGTAATTATAGATTTTTAAATAATTGAATATTTATCAAGAATTATAGTTAAAATCATAATCCGATAAACTTAACTCCTTAACCAAAATCCTCGTTTATGAATTGAAACCAGAGCTGTCCTCTGGTGTTGTAATTATGGCTCAAGGCCTCTGATAATTACAATTATTAAATGTCACTGTTGTAAACTCAGCTTAGACAAAGAGTCATAAACCTTTTGGCAGCAAGTTAGCAAGCAGTGAAGTTAGAACAAAGAAAATGGTGAATTTCACCATGAGGTTACTGTCGTAGTCCAGTATTACCGGCGCTCCGGTGTTCGCACGGAAGAGACACAAACTTGTGAGACACGGCGGCCTCAGCCGTCAATACAGCACATCAGGGTTCAATACAATGTTGCATGCAAATATAATTTCATAACATCAGACTATAAGTGGCGATTCTGATCGCACTAAAAAAAAATCCTATCTCTCTACCCTGCCCAGACTACTCCTAATAAAGAAATCAAAGAAAATTATAAAAGATGGGTATTACTTTGTGTAGCAATTCTTCAGGGCTGCCCGCGTGAGGGGGGGGAGGAGGAGGGGGAAAGTTGAAGTTACCGTGCGCCCACGGTTTAAAATTTTGGGAAGAGGGGTTCAATTTTGGGTCCTTTTGGGCCCTCCTTGGAAAAAGGGAAAAATATGATCTGGCCGTCAGCAGTCCGACCAGAAAAAAACACGGTGGCGATTCCGTTTTCCTTGAAACTCTATGGTTTTTTTGGGTTACGTGTTAAAAAAACACCTTCGATCGGTTTAAAGTTTAAATTTTTCGGCCTTCTTATTCTAGGAATTTCTGTCATGAACGTTTTTTTGTTGGCCAACGGGGAAAAAGGTAAGTCCACTCGGGATCTCGTCTCCAGAGGTTGCTGCTCCCTTTTGCGTGGTCACCGTGTCGAGGTCCCCGCTGAAAGAAAGTAAAAAAGGTGTTATAGCTTGTGGTAAATTTAATTTAAATTTTTCCAGCCGGGCAGCCCTGTCCCGGCCAGCTGCCGGGGAAACCCAGTGCTGATGGGCCCCCTCCAGTGCCCACTGGGTGTTTATAGGGCCCTGCCCGGGCCCCCTCCCAGTCAGGTAGAGAGCAACATCTGCATCTGGTGGCCATTGAAAAAAATTGCCGTGGCAGTGGATTTTCCGGGGGCCCCGGGAAATTTGAAAACCCACTTTAAAACAAGTTACAAAACCACTACTACAAATTAAAAAAAACCCAACAACATTTAAAAAAACGCAAAACTTTAAAAAAAACGCAACATTTAAAAAAACGCAACTTTTTAAAAAAACCGCAAAAAACATTAACTAAATACAAAAAACAAATAAAAAAAACACAAAAACTTTAAACTAAAACAAAACCCCTTAACTAAAACACAACAAAAAATCAAAAAAAAAAAAACAACTTTAAACTAAAACACCATTAACTAAAACACAAAAAAAATAAAAAAACACAACAACAAAACTAAAACCCACAACAACTTTTAACTAAACGGAAGAGGGAGGTCCGGGGAAAAACCCGGGGAAAAACTCTGTTTGGGATGACCCATTTTTGGGCCCTTTAAACCCGGGAAACTAGGGCTATGGGTCTTTCCCCCCTTTTAAGTCCCCGCCTACCCGGGCGTTTGGGTTGCTGGGGGCCGGCCGGAATATTTTACCGTAACTCCCCCGTGAAATTTTCGCGAAAATCTGAAAAATTACAAGGGTGACAGAGAGCTGAGAATCACGGTTTCCTGTAAACAAAATAATCTTGGGTGTATATTACGGGAAATTTAACACTCCCGAAAAAAACCGCCCCTTTGAAAAAAGACAAGAAAGGGAAAAAAGGAGAGAGAAAGAATTAGGGTAAATTGGGGGGGGGGGTAGATAACGTGATATAGGGGGTTTTTCTTTGCGTTTCTGATCTTTTCGGGTTTGTTTCTGGGGGTTTTTGGGTTGTGTTACATTTTATAAGATACATAAAAGGGTATGGAAGACCAGCAAGGACTGAAAAAACCGGCCGATTCCGTTTCATAGAGGAGGAGAGTGATTTTAAAAGGTTTCCCCTCTTCTAACTGGGGTTTATGTTGTTTTTAGCTTTAAATTTTTTGGAAGATTTTAGAACATTTTTTGGGGTTTACTAAATTTTATCTTTAAATTTTTTTTTTGTAGAGGGGTTTTTTATGTGCCCTAATGTAAAGACACATCTATCATTTGTACATATTAAATGATGGAAGTACTGTTTTGCTCCCTACTGTAAAAATTCAAGATTTTCATTTGTTATCCATTTTATTTCGGGCATTTACCCCTTTTTGGGGATGAAGAGTCCCCCGGACAGGTACTGACTTGTCGTTGTATATAATTATTTATTATGTGAAAAATTTAGGAAAAATAAAAGCACTTTAATTAAAAAAAAACTTTTTAAAATTTTGGGGAAATTTCCCAAGCATACACTGCAAATTTTTTTGAGTGTGAGACTTGAAAATTTTTTTTCCAAATTTTCTTCCATCCAGTGTTCTCTCTTCTGGAGCACCCTCCTGCAGTGGTAAAACAGCCATGGTGCCCTACATCTCACCACAAGGGAGAGGGAGATGCAGAGGCTCTGCCACAACTCAAACCCCCACATCAGCGATGGAAAACCAGGAAAAACCCCGATGAGGTAGGTTTCCCAACCCCTAGATTTTCCCAAAACCCCGGCCCCCCGGTGTAACATTTTCCCCCTCAACCTGGGTATCCCCCCCCAGGTGAATTTTTTTTTTAAGGGGTTTTTTTTTTTTTTTTATGCAGAGGTTCTCCAACATTTGGGGTTTAGTGCACCAACAAAAGCAGGGCAACCAGGGGAAAGGGAAAAAACTTCCTTTTGGGCACCGGTTTTTTGACGAAAGAGCTGAAGAATTCATTTGGGCTGCCGCTTTCATGTCTGGTTTGGGCCCCTGCCCCAAGCTGGGGTGACTACTGGGGCCCGGGGGCAATTTTTTATCAAAACTCACCCCGCAAAATGTTATGTCCCCAAACCCTTTTTTGGCTCATTCTGAGTAACCTCCAATGGTGACCCCCAAAGCGAGATACAGACAATGATGCCAAGAAAAGGGACAGAAAATTATAAACCCCCCCATCGAGCAGATCCCTCTTGGAGATGGGCCCTATCCCTGCCCGTCCTTTACCCCCCTAAAAAAACCCCCTGGGAGGGATGAGGGGGATGGGTTTTTACCAAGGCCCCAAATTGGCATAAAACAGTACATGAAAGGGGGAAAGCCAACAAAAAAGGGGGGTGAAGCTGTTTGTGCTGGCTGACGTAAATGGGTTACACGGCGGAAATTCCCTTTTACACGGGGAAAAGGGGACCACGCCCGGGCCCGGAAAGGGTCTTCCCTTTTTGTGGGGTTTTAATGCTGGTGAAGAAGGGGGATTTGGGGAGGGGCCCAAAATTATATATATGGACAGCCTTTTACCCAACCCTTCTGCTCTTCCGCCATCTCATCCAGGAGGGGATTTGGGGGTTTTTTGGCACATACCGGGAGGGGGAATCGGCGTGCCCAAAATCAAAGGGAAAATGCCCCTGGGCCCGGGAAGGGGACCAAGGGGGGGAGCATCAGAGTGGATGGGATGGTGATCTTTTGTTTCAAGTGGAAGGGAAAACTCGTGAAAGGGTTTTTCCCCTTTTCTCCGGTCCACCCAGTGGGATAGGGGGGCATGGTTGGGGCGCTGGGAGAATATTGGTGAAACGACAGCAGAGGGGGCCCCCATCCCCCGACCCACAGCGGTGACCGAAATAAAACCAAAAATATATGGGGGGAGTTGACCCCTCTGATCAATTGCTTGGCCCAGATCAGATTCACCGGAAAAAAAAGAGATGGCCCCCTCACGGTTTTTTCCCGCATCTTGTGGACATTTTTTGTTACCAACCCCCCCACATAAAACCCAAGGAAGGGGGGCGGTAACCAGCGGGAGCCATACATAAACCCCCCAGAATTCCAAGAAGAGGTGAAAGCACACCTACTTGGAACACCGCTGAAATTCTTTTCGTCCCCCTCCCACCAGTTCCCCCCCAACACCCTGACCCCCCCAAAACAGTGGAAATCCAGCTTCCCAGCGTTCGACCAAGGGGCGGCCGTATTTGCAAACTTTGCAAAAAAGGTTTTCACCAGCTGGATGTGCAAAAAACCCTTGTAATGAACCACTGTGTCTCAAACCAGACAGGAAAATGCCCTTTAAACAGTTCCATTTGAACTACCAGCTGTGGGAAAAGTATGTTGGGGTAGTTCAAAATTCTTTTGTTATAAATAAAGCGTTTTCATATTATTGTTTTTTTTTTTGACTTATGTAAATTTTTAAAAATGCACTTTTTTTTTCAGTGTTTTGTAAATTTTTTCTTTTACGGCACATGTAAAAGGGTTTAATATTTCAAGTTTCAAATCAAGAGTTCATGTGCAATGTTAATATAAGACTTGGGGAAGGTTTATAACACAAATTTTTTATATACCTTTTTAAGGGTTTTTTGGGCCTAATTTTCGCCTATGGTAAATTTTTATGGTTTTTTACTTTTTTTTTCACACCCAGAGTCCTAGACTCAAAAAAATTTACTGTGATTGTTTAGAACATGTGTTTGGGCTTTACATTTTAAAATGTCAAAAACAAAAATTCCAGTAACAATTAGAAAATTTTTTTTTAAAAGCCTTCTAAAAACAAAATTCGATATTTTAACTTTTTTCCCTTTAAAAAAAGCTGACAATTCCTTATAATATGCAAAAGTCATTAAAACCCGGGTTGGAAAAATCAAGTTCAAGTACCCTTTGGGAAAAAGGGGGGCCCCAAAATTCTTAGGGCTTTGGGGCTTTCCCCGGCCATTTTACACGCCCCAAAAAGCCAAAAAGGGGTCCAAATCAGCATTTTAGCCTTGCCTTCCATATATAACCTCGTGTGATGTCAGACCTCTTGTGATTCCCGACTTTGGGGGGTTTCCCCCCCCTACCCCTCCCCAGTGACCACTGGGTTTGTAGTGGCCCGGGCAATACTGGATACAAAAAGGGCCCCATGAGGGGGGAAGGCGCTGGGGGTGTCCCCGCAAGTGTTTAAAAGGCCCCCCTATTTTAGGGAAACCCAAAAAGGTTCCCCAAAACCCAGCAAAATATTTGGGGCATTATAGCAAGTTTAAAAATCCCTAAACCCTAAAATTTCTGAGGGCTTTTCCATGCCCCTTTAGGACCCGACACAAGAGGAAATTTTTTGATGAAAATATTCTCCCGGACGGCCACATAACTTGGGTTTTGGAAAAAAATTTGCAAAAATGTGCAAAACAAACCCAAAAAGGGGGTTTAGGACCTTTTCAAATCAAAACACAGTTTTGGGGTTCAAAACCCCGGGGTCAAAGGGGATTTTTTTTAAATTTTTAGGAAAATGGATATCCCCCGGGCCCAAAAAATAGTGCGAAAAGTCAGGACCAATTTGCAATTTTTTAAATTTTTAAAAACTATAATTTATTCTGTATTTTTAAATTTTCTGCACCATTTTTCCCCTTTTCCCAAAATGTACTTTTATTTCAGGTTAATTCTTCGCCTTCCCGGTGCAGTTTTTCGTTTTTTGTTTTGGTTCTCTATTTATTTTGGTTATTCAGGGATATTCGCCCAAAAATGTGGAAGGGAAACACATCGTCATCTGTGGCCACCTTTGGCAAGGCCCCCCTTTTTGAGGGAAGTATGGAAATTCCCAAAATTTTTTACCAAAGGAACTTTTTAATTCCCGTGAAAAGGTTTTGGGGGTGGCCAATTTGGGCGTCTGGGGATAGTTTTTCCAAAAAGGGGGAAAATATAGTAGTGGGTCCCAGAAAAAAGTTTTTTGTATTTGATCAAATTTTGGGTTGGTTTTCCCACAAGTTTTTTTTTGGGGGTATCTTTAAAGACAGGTTTTGACAAAAAATACCATTCTAAGAAAACCCTCATCACACTACTGTTACTCATACAAAATGCAGACAGATATACAACCCTAGTTTCACAGATAAGTAATGATTTGGTATCCATTCATGCAGTGTATACCCTGGACAGGTCACCAGTCTATCACAGTTCAAATACCTTTATAGTCAAATGTATTATTAGAAGAGATGTTTACAAGTAATTTTTTCTCCAGCCCAAGCCCAACTCAGGTCTGAATGAGAAACATTTTCTCATCAATGCATTCTATTTAATCTGCCTGTAACACTGAATTGCTGTAGATTGTAAATTTAAATCCTGTACCTTATGTCCTTAGGCCTAATTTAACACACAAGCTTTATTATTATATACTATTATTTTTTCATCCTTTAACATTTAACTGAATATGATAAATAATTATGAGCTGCTTTAAATTATTTTCAAAGTATTAAATTGTAGTATTTACTGTACCTCAGAAAGATAAATAAAGTAAAATAATTCAAGACAAAATTACAATGACATTAACACCAATTAATATCAGATTTTTGAATGAATCAAAATTGCATTACTTTTAATCTTTAAATCTTCATGTGGATATCGTGCACTCATTCACCATTTAGTGCACTACATAGGGTTTGGAGGGTTGTCGTCTTCTCACTTTGAGTCAGATGATTGTTATGGTTACTAGAAAAAAAATCTAAATTTTACATTAAACATCTTTAATTTCAAACAACAAACATGTTGTGAGGTATGATAAATTACAATACAACACACAGGGCAGTGTAGTGAGTTTATGAGAGAGATTGCCTGAATGAATAGAACGGGAAGTTCAGTTTAGGTAAATAAACCAGAAGTAATTTAATACAACATTGAATTGAAGATATATCTGTGTAATCATTATTAAAAAACTACAGTTACATTAAGAGAATGTATGATACATTTTTAGCCATTATAGTCCTGAACGTCACTGGCTAAAAATCAAGTACACCCTTCCACAGTGAACTATGAGTGTGAGGAACATTAGCTGTCAGAGCTGCAGTTTGTTCCTCACATACTGATGAGCTTTAATACCCAGTTAGTTGACATGCAGACTGTTTAAAACTTGAGTACCGAAGTTTTAGTTTTTGTGACTCATGCACAACTCAAGTCTGAGTCTAAAACTTGAGTCTGAATTCAGGCTTTAACTGAATTTCTGAATACTTGGAAAACACAATGTACCTTTTGAAGTATTAATCTGTGTGGAAATACTGAAACAAGCTGTTAAAGTTTGTTTTAAGGTAGATAACAGAGTCTTCCATCAATGCAGTTCTTATTCACCTCAATATATACAGTTCTTATCTACAAACTTTAATCTTTTAAATCGCTTGTTTAACTCTCAGGCCTTGTTGGACTGAGAGTTATTATTATGAGGTTTTTTAGTTCAGGAGGGTTCTTTTTGCTTTTCATTTTCTACTTTCATTTGCCTTCTGTAAAATACTAGAGATTGTAATCAAAACCCCTGTAAAATAAAAAGCATAGGAAACATAGGACCTCACATCCCCTCATTTCCTTAGTAATACATTTATGACTAAGTGAAATAAGTTAAATAAAGCTGAATCAATTTCTTGATTACATGTTTTAAGAACCAAGCTTGAGTCCCCAAGTGTATTGGCCTTCCTGGTATTACTATACCTGGATTACTGCCAGGAAGGGAGAGCAGGGAGTGGAAGTACATCAAACCAGGGCATAGAAGGTTACTGGAAATCAGGTGCACAGAAAAAAAAGCTAATCTTAGGTTTGGAGTTGAAAGAGTAAAGGAAACAGTGGTGTCCAAGGTAGAATGAACATAGAGCTTCAAGGTTTTTTTTATTTATATCTTTGGTACTTTGGCTCTCAGAAAACAAATAGGATTAGGTTTAAGATATAATTTGATATTAAGTATTTTTGATGTTCCTTATACATTAGACATCTTACAAACAAATGAAATGACAGCTCCCATTAGGAAAAAAAAACAGCATTAAGTGCTGCTGAATTCATGTACAACCAGATTCTCCTCTTGTAGTCGAGGGTCATTAGCATTTCATCAAAAATGCGGTAGAGTGTGCAACCAATACACAGACGCCTCAGCTTTCGACAGCCAGTCCAGGTTCAAATCCCAAACCCAGAGACCTATGCTGCATGTCTTTCTTCCCTCTCCACCCTACTTCCTGGCTGCCTAAATTGGAAAAATATCAAAAATAAAGGCTACTAGTGCTGCAAAATCCAAACAAAACTTAAGTAATAAAGAGTGTGATAGGTGGAATACCAGCAGTTTTGTTGTGTAACTGATGATCCAGAGAAAAGTGGATGTTATGGAAAGATTTTAGAAAGGTACATTTTACATAATTCTGAGTCATGAAAATCAATACGTGAATAATATTTACGTAATCACCAACCTAAATTTCTTTGGTACACATACATTCACCCAAATAAATAATCAATCAATCAATCCGTCCAACCCTGTCTGTCCATCCATACCACATTAAAGGGGAATTTAACCTAAATTTCTTTGGTACACATACATTCACCCAAATAAATAATCAATCAATCAATCCGTCCAACCCTGTCTGTCCATCCATACCACATTAAAGGGGAATTTATTGTGAGCAGATATCTACCTGTATACTTTGGGATTGTAGTACAAGCCAAAGTACCAGAAGAAAGCACATGCACAGGAAGAACATAAAAATCACCTACTTGGTTTGCTTTTTTAAATAAGATCATATGCAAATAAATGTAAATAATGTTTTGGCAAGAACAAACCTTTTACACTAAAACTGAAATAAGATTATCTAATCCAGTCAGTCAGTCAGTCAGTCATTTTCTACCGCTTATTCTATAGTGGGTCACGGGGAAGCTGGTGCCTATCTCCAGCAGTCTATGGGCGAGAGGCGGGGTTAATTTAATCCAGTCTTGTTTAAAATCCCTTCATTGCAGAGCTATAGAGCTATTTTGTAATCATGTAATGGCAACAAACTGTATTACTGTAGTTTCTGAGAAGTAAAGGGTATGCAGTTAAATAGAAACAAAAACAGTGGGATTGAGTAACTCCACATGTCACTTGTAAGTAGGGACAAAATTATCATTCAAGGATAGTGAATTTTTGTCATGGGCATCTACCCTTTAGGGTGAAGAGGAGGAGCCTTTTATTAATTTACTGAAGTTCTGAGCTTCGTAACAAAAGCCACTTTCTATATTAACACCAACTTCAAAGAAAAATTTAGGTGTACAAGACATGACCCGAGGTTTATTTAGCAATGTGTATCTCAGCCGGTTACACAACTGTTCAAATGTAGCACTTAAATTGTTTTAATGCTTTCAAATTTTAATACGGGGCGATACCTTTAGTAAATACAAAAGCTGTTTTCAAATGTTTATTTTATCGATTAAGAGAAATAGGTATCCAAACTAACTTGGACCTCTGGGAAAAAATAATCACACTTCTTGTTAAATCATAAATTAACTATGATGAAACTACATATTTTAGAAAGGTAAGCTGAGTTTCACAAGTTAAACCCTGGTGTGATTCTTACCCGATATGCAGAGATAATAAATAATTTAAATAGAACCTCTCCAGTGGCTGAAAGATTTCAAGAGGCAACACATCATCCAAAAAGTGTCTAAAACAGTAGAACACAAAGTCATTCACATCTATCAGTCTGGAAAGGGTTACACAGCCACCAGCAAACCAAAGCCAGTGTCACGTATTAGTAGCAAAGGAGTCGATTTCACAGCAGAACAGAAATCTGGTTTACTACTTTAATAGTAAAAATAAGAAAAAAACAGGTAGCCCTAGAAGCACAGAGGACAGTGAAGCAAAGGGGAGCATGAAATCAGTGTAAGGAACCAGTAAAGAATAAAAACAACCAGAGAGCATGAATACAGGGGGTAAGTGAGGAGATATCATGGCGACACAGGTGAGAGAGATCAAGGTAATTTGCAGACACAAGTGGGGTGAATGAGCCTTATTGCCAAGTGGCATCTGCAGAGGGAAGGCTGAGCAACTGAAGGAGGAGAAATAAACACAACACTAAATAAAGTAGTAAAAGATGAATGTAGATCTAAAGGGAATAAACTTGAATACACATGGAATAAACTAAAAAAACTAAGCACAAGGAATAACTAAGAAAGTAACCAATGATAAAGAACACTGACTACAGCAGAATAAGGAATAAACTATAATGAAAAACACAAATAAGAACCAAAACCAAGTATTATTATTATTATTATTATTATTATTACAGTCAATGCTAAAATCCACAACTGGAGAAAACATGTAGCAGTGGTGAACCTTCCCAGGCCATCAACCAAAATTACTCCTAGAGCACATTCACAAACCAACCAGGTCAGAAATGATTTACCGATAAGAAAGAGATTGGGCTCTATGGGAGAGTTCCAAGGCCAGAACCACTGCCGACCAAAAAAGGCTTATCTCATGTTGTAGAAAAATCTGTTTTTACCAAGATTGTCACTCAGAATCAGCTTTATTATAATCTTGCAAGAGAGAAGGATTTTTTACAGCATTGGAGATGCCCTCAGTAGTGCTGCCAAATCGTTCTGACTAGACAAAGCAAAGCTTCTCCTTATAAGCTACAACAGTTTTAAAGGTAACTCTCATGAGACCCAGAGAGACGAGGTCCCAGACATAATCTTAACAGTGTGGCATACATATTATCTCACACAGGTGCAAGGAGAAGGCTGAGAAACCATTACTCTAAGACTATATAAGAGAAGAATGGAACAACACTGAGGGGTTCTAATACTTTTGTCAGTTCCTGTAGGGTATCAAAGAGCAAATCAAGCAAGGCACTAAAATTTCCATTTATCAAAAAACATCTTGATGGCCCAAAGACTTGTGGGAAACAATTCTTTGGATTGACAAGACATAAGTGGAACTATTTGGAAGGTGTGGGTTATATTCCATCTGCACCCACCATGTGTCCAAATAACCATGAGAACGGTGCTGTTACGGTCCGAACCGGTTCCTTTCGGTGGAAAAACGCTACAAGAGACTGTGCCTACACACCATTAGTGATGTTTGTTGTAAATTACAGGAAACCAACAACTTCTTGAATGACATCAGTGACTCAAACCTGACTGAAAATAAAACGCTTGTCAGCTCGAATGTCTGTATCAAATCCAAACGGTGCTGTCTAGCTGCTGCACTAAGCTCATTCATTGCCCAATGCTGATCATCATAATGTCGTAAATATGCCTCCTATTTCTGTTAGGAAAACTGTCACCAGACACACTGTGTGAAGTACTTTAAGTTTTGCAAGTAAAAACACAATTTTTTGTAAATGGTGCCAAGTTGTGCCAACATGTGCCATATTGTGCCAATGGGTAAAACACCTGGGTATGTCTTTACTAAAAATCCAAACAGTGCTGTCTCTATGTAACTTTGCTCTAGTTTACCTCAGCTGCGTGAATCTTTGCACAGGTAATGTCCACAAGTGGATTTTGGGTTATCAAAAGTCAGGGAGGGAGCCTTCCTCCCTCCCTGTTGGATGGAGTAAGGGGGGAGTCAGGTTTAGCCTAAACCGGCTCAGTTATGGTTGAGGTGCAAACACACCCTCCATTTCTGCTACCTGTATGACCCCTTCTCTTTTCCAATGGTTATAAATCAGTCTGACAGGGAGAGGTATCCCAATCCTTGTGGTTTTTAGTATAACAATGACCATCAGTGGGACCCTTTGTGGGGTGTCTTGAGACGACATTGTTGTAAATAAGCGCCGTTTAACTAAATAATCTGAACAGAAACTATCTGTGTAGTTATGCTGCTATAGGCTTAGGCTGCTGGAGGACATAATGACCACTTTCACCCTCTTTGCTACATTCTCACACTACTCTCCAATTTTGCATTATTTGTTGTTATTTCAGCTTTTAACTTTGTTCTCTCTCTTTTCTCTTCCTAGAAGCTACACCTGGCCTGGCTCTGTGTCTACCTGTGACACCTTTTCTGGAGAGGGGAATCGTCCGAGCTTCTGCTGGCAACAACTTAATGCTCACCCTCTACCGATGATCCACATGGCCCTGTCTTTCAGTGTTTAACCCTTTCTCTCTCCTAGACATGGCGATTGACTGAGCTTTTACTGTAACTAATTATATGTGCTCTCTTTCAGACTCTAACCTTGAAAACTGGCTCAGAGTTTATATGTTCTTTCTTTCTAGGTGAAACGACTAAAGGAGTTACATGCATTAACATTTACTTTTCCTTCCCATAGAAAAGTACTCCTGATCAGTGCTTCTTTGTTCTCTTTGTGTCTCTGCTCTGTTCTCTCTAACCCCCAGTCGGTCGTGGCAGATGGCCGCTCACACTGAGCCTGGTTCTGCTGGAGGTTTCTTCCTGTTAAAAGGGAGTTTTTCCTCTCTACTGTCGCTACATGCATGCTCAGTATGAGGGATTGCTGCAAAGTCAATGCCAGTGACTGTCCACTGTCTCTACATGCTCATCCGGGAAGAGTGAATGCTACAAGTCACTGACTGGATGCAATCTGCTGGGTTTCCTTAGACAGAAAAACTTTTTATCCAATTTGAATCAATAACTGAATCTGACTGCACTGTTCAATGGTTAGGACTAATTGGAATGTATGTACCTGACTTTTGTGAAGTGCCTTGAGACAACATGTGTTGTGAATTGGCGCTATATAAATAAAACTGAATTGAATTGAATTGAAAGCAACAGTACTACCAACTGCACCACTGTGCAGCCCGTTATCAAAAGTTTGCAGCATTATTCATGATATTTCTAAAAGGTTTATATACTGTACAATTAAAAAAAACATCTGGCAAGAGAAAAAAATCCAATTTTTCTCTGTGTTCCATTCTCGTTATCTCTGGAACAATACCAGCTACTTTAATATTTACACTTCTGATGGAATCTCCTAAGTGTTAGCTTTAATTTGAACCAATATTACTTATTTAGAGTTTGTAATTGCTGAGAAAAATTTGGGCATGTTATTTTGAGCACAAACTTCATGAAAGCACCTTGGATTGTGATAAAACTTATATTTTCGGAATCTGTGAGGTCTGAGCTCTCTGCAGATGCTGTTGTATGTGTGCAAGCTCCCGGAAGGGCAGCTGAGACCAAGTTACGGCAGTGACTTGCATTCTGTGGAGTTTGGTTACTTTCTGATTCAACTGCTTGTAGTTTTAATTGTGTTTGGTGTTCGTAGAATTGGTTTATCAGCTTTTAGCCAAGAGTCTGACGTTTTAGAGGATACCACACATCTATGTTTACTTAAGGGGCGGTAAAGCAATGAACTTAGAAAAAAAAAAAGTACAAAAAGTACACACCCTCGCACAGCGCTGGTGGTGTAGGGGGATAAGCGTGTGACCCATATAGGGAGGCTTTAGTCCTTGACATGGCCATCCTGGGTTCCAGCCCCAGCCACGTTTCCCACATGTCCTCCTTCTCTATCCCTGTTTCCTGTCTAACTACTGTCAAAAAATAAAGGCCACTACTGCTGCAACAAAAATCTTTAAAAAAAAGCCCACCCTCCCCAATTTGCAGGGGATGGGTAGGAAGAGGTTAATAAGCTTTTTTTAACATGTCTAAAATAGTTCATTTTAACATATTCTTTTTTAAATTACCAACATTTATTTTCCATTTTAATAAAACACGGAGAAACTGTTCTCTTTTGCTCCAACAGCATTCACATTCACTGACAGGCACCCTTACGCAGAACAATAAATCGAGTTTGGTTGGTCCAAATTGCACAGACGACCCCTCCTTTTAATCCGTAGAGCCCATAGAATCAGATTATACTAAACACACTGATGTCAGTCCCACCAATTAACAGCTGTAAAAAGAAACAGACCTGTGATGCAGACTTATCCTTTCGTCGAATCAACAAGACTATGGAAGTTCTATGGAACAGCAGGCAGGAAATTTACTACTTAAAAAGCACACTGGGAGATGTAGTTACCTGATAAAAATAAAAACGAAACAATGGATTATACATTTAGGAGAGAACATATGAAGGTAAGTAAGTTTTTAGATTATGTTTTTCATTCGTGAGTGATAATTCTGGTCTTTTGCTGCTGGTTTACTAAATCCTGGGTAAATAGTGATAAAAAGTCAGGTTTGATGCTCCATGAATTAAATAAAACTGAATGGAGTTATATTTCAATGTATTTCAGTGAGTTTTGGTTCTTTGTAGTTTATTATTGTCGATTGAAAAGGTTTGCGTGGCTACCGCACATTTTCATGGCAGGTCAAAAATTTGCATGGATTTCTGCACACTGTCATGCAACATTCCAGTCTTGTTACTGTATTTTTGCCAAGTTGTGCATAAAACATTGTGCTGCAAGGTTTTTGTGCGTTAGCACGGTTCATACATGAGGCCCCAGGACACAATACTTCACACAGGCCTCACCTTATCAATTTACTGCAACTGCTCACCACCCAGGACCCTGATATTATGCCAATAAACTCCAGCAACCTTGCTATCGACATTTAAGCATGCTCAGAACTCAAGAAACTTTCACAGTTTATCAAATATAGAGGTGAGCCTATTGTGTTCCTAACATGCGGAAAGGACCTTGCTGAGAACCTCCAAATATCATTAATGTTCTAGCTGATTTTGTACGGCGTGGCAGGGTCTACATCCAGTGGGAAGGCACCCAAACGTCTTTATAAAGTAAGTTGATAGAAACTAGAAACATTTCAGTTAGGCACTTTCTAAAACTTGCAAGAGGAAGGTTTCCTGCTCTGTTTGCAGCTAATGAAAATTGAGTTTCTGGTAAGAAATACTGGACGTTTAAAAAATAAACATTTTCAAAGTACAGATTATTAAAATTTTAATTTGTGGTCATTACATGTGGACTAGATATCCAGAGAATATTAAGAACAATGCTATAGAAGACCACTTTGTTGCCCTTACAGAGCAACAGTTTGTACATCTGGAGAATCTGGAGGAGAATGATAAAAATTCTGATTAAATTCAGCTTTTCAGACTTGAAAAGGGCATATTTCAGCCAGTTTGTAACAGTGTAGAATGACACCTAAAAGCTGATACTAAACCTTTATAGCTGCAGCATGTTTTCATTAAAAAAAAGCAGCAGGTAACCTTTAAATTTATTGTTTTGACATCAAGGTGAAGGAACAGTTACTTGTTTGAGATGTTATCCACAATGTGCAGAATTAGCACCTTATTAGTAATGTCATTGTATTCAAAAGATGGATTTCTGCTATAATATTTGAAGCTTGTGTTTGATACGACTTGATGTGGTAATTGTTCGTTTTCTGCTATGTAGAGGCTTTGTCTAGCAGGTTTTACATTCTGGGTGTCAACTGTCCTAGTGTTGCACTGAGTTTCTCTGACTGAGGTAGCCAAGCCGAGGGATAAGCTGCTCAAGCTGCTCTGGTTTTTGACATGCACACACAGGTGCTCAATATATAAATAAATAAATAATTAATAATAATCAAGCTTGTGTTCAAGCAAACTGCTTCGTGTCTTTCAGTGTTGTTGTCAACCAGCTCAAATGCATGCTTAGTGTGACTGAACACTCCCAAAGAGACAGTGTTAGACCTTGTCTTGGTGTACTGATGAATATGTGCTTAATTCTCTGTGGTCTGCTGCCTCCTTCTGCTCTATGTGATTAAAGAGCATCTCAAAGTCTGTAACAGTGCTGACAAGATAGCCGATAAGGTGAAATTAATCTAACTCTGTGTCTGCCTTTAATCACTATTTAAGTGAACATGCCACACACTGAGGCAGCTGCACTGCTGGTAGATTACAAGAACTCTGTGTCCACAAACACCAGTCTTGTTACTGTATATTTGGGGCTTTCTATGTGTATTTAAAAGTTACTGACTGAAATGGAGAAATGCACTTAGCATTACATTTTTCATAATCTAGGCAACATGAAAGCATTTTTAATCATACCATACACTCATGGTCACAGGGGGCAGCAGACTTAGTAGAGACGCCCAGTCTTCACTCTCCCCAGACGCCTCCTCCGGCTCCTTCGGGGGGAGCCCAATGCATTTCTAGGCCAGCCGAGAGACATAGTCCGTCCAACGTGTCCTGGGTCGTCCCCTGGGTCTCCTCCCAGTCGGACAGATCTGAAAAACCTCCCGAGGGAGGCATCCAGGAGGCATTTGAAACAGATGCCCGAGCCACCTCAACTGACTCCTTTCGATGTGGAGGAGTAGTGGCTGTACTCCAATCTCCTAGATGGCCGCCTGGAAAGAGCATATCATACAATTTTGTCTATATATACAGTCAAATTTAATACATTGGAATATTGCAATAGTGTTCCAATAAGGATTGTTTGTCATATTATTTTTTTGAAAATGTCAATATTTAAGCATGTGTAAAACAGTCCTTTAAAAAAGCCTACATTTCTGTAATAAAAAAGTTTTCTTTTATTGGATGTAATATTATAATCTCCTCATACTTAACAGAAATAAAAGCTTGAAATCAGTCTGTGTGTAATTAATTTATAATGCGTTAATTATGCAAAATTTGTCTATACAGACAGACAAACAGTGGGGAGAACAAGCATATGATACATTGGCTTGAGATCCTTAGACAGCAACCTGTTGGAGTCAAGTAGATTTAGCAACAGTTGGCTGGATGAGGCACTAAGGTTTAACAGAGTGCTGATACTGCTGCTGTGGGTGGTGGGAATTGTAATCCTGCTGACCTGGTAAGGCTCTGTGGTGTTGCTGGATGCATGAGATGGGCAGAAGGGCACGTGAGCAGCCAACTGTTCCCCAAATGCTGATATAGGAGGAGAGGCTCATAGAGGTAGGTGATGCTACAGATAAGTATTGATCATTTGTTTAATGTAGTAGAGCAAACACAGTGTTCACTGAAGCACAAGGCGACAGAATACGTAATACAATGGGAATGAATACATAGAACAATAGTGCAGATTTACCATGTGTTAGGGAACAACTGGCAGCGAATGAGCAGATCTTTCATACTGGTTTCTTGATGAGCAGCAGGTGTAAGAGGAGACAAAAGCAGTGGCCACACCCATGCCACCTAGTAAACACCACAGAGCTAAAGAGGAAGCAGAAATAAGAACTACCTTGCCACGTCAGACCCAGGACATGCAGGAGAACAAGTATTTGAGACAGTGCCGTGGAAGTTAAAATTAAAGACTTTTACATACTTTGCAAGTGGGAAAACCTGCAGTATATACAGTACTGTCCAAAAGTTCAGGCAGGTGTGAAAAAATCCTGTAAACAAAGAATGCTTTCAGAAATATAAATGATGATTGTTTATTTTTATCAATTTACAAAATGCTAAGGGAGCGAATCCAAACATACAGCCAAAGTCTCTTCAGGGTAAAGAAGAACAAGACCTACTGGAAGTGATGCTATGGCCCCCACAGAGCCCTGACCTCAACATCAAGGAATGTGTCTGGGATTACATGAAGAGACAGAAGGATGTGATAAACCTACATTCACAGAAGATCTGTGGTTAGTTCTCCAAGATGTTTGAAACAACCTACCAGCCGAGTTCCTTCAAAAACTGCGTGCAAGTGTACGTAGAAGAATTGATGCTGTTTTGAAGGCAAAGGGTGGTCACTCCAAATATTGATTTGATTTAGATTTCCGTTTTGTTCATTCACTGCATGTTGTTGATTGATCAAAATAATTAACACTTCCATTTTTGAAAGCATTTTTTGTTTGCAGCATCTTTTCACACCTGCCTGAGTACTGTGTATATATATATATATATATATATATATATATATATATATATATATATACACACTCACCAGCCACTTTATTAGGTACACCTGTCCAAGTGCTCGTTGACGCAAATTTCTGATCAGCCAATCACATGGCATGTCGGGGGTCTGGGAGTCTCATGTTTGTTTTTGCCTGCTATTTACGTTATCTTACCACTAGATGCCGCCTGAGCTCCGGAGGTGAGAAGGAGACAGGTGCTCGCAATTCTCATCAGGTTTGAGGAGTATAAGAGAGTAGCCCGCCAGCAAATCTACGCCTGAGTGTTTGCCAATTGTGGTAACAGATACCGGCCATCTTACTATAGATTTTTCAGCCCTTCTGGAAACTATAGTAACCTTCCTCGTTTCTGTGTTCCTCTCTAGGCTCCGCTTCAGCCCGGTTCTGATTAGCTGTTTCCTCATTTGAACTGATCTCCAAGCCTCAAGATTTCAAGGGAAGTTTTTGTATCCCATTCCAGCTGGCTGCTACTCGCTCTCCAACCTCCGGGCTTCAAGGTCTAGCGAAGCCTGTCCACCCTCCAATGTTTCTCACTTCCAAGCCCGGCATCTGGAGCTCACCACCTCAGTAAGTGAGCTGACCTCAGGGAAACCTCACCATTGCACACTGTGTGAATGACCAAGGGGAGAATTACTTCAGGCAACTGCTGTGCTCATTGTTTCGGCCCCGCTCCGGCCACCTCCTTGCAAGCTTCTCCGACTCAGTAAGCCTGAAGGAAATCTTCTTAAGAAAGTCTGGTTACTGTTCGCCTTCACCTTACCTAACCTTCTATCCATACAGTGGGTGTGATCAAGATCCAGTCCCAGTCCACATTTCCTATCTGTAAAAATAAACTCATTAACCTTTTCTCTGTCTCCTGAGTGTTCTCTGCATGTGGGTTAAATTGGTGAATAAAAAGATGACATGGCAGTACTTTAATGCATTTAGGCATGTAGACATGGTCAAGACGATCTGCTGCAGTTCAAACTGAGCAACAGAATGGGGAAGAAAGGTGGTTTAAGTGACTTTGAACGTGGCGTGGTTGTTGGTGCCAGACGGGCTGATCTGAGTATTTCAGAAATTGCTGATCTACTGGGATTTTCACGCACTACCATCTCTAGGGTTAACAGAGAATGGTCCGAAAAAGAGAAAATATCCAGTAAGCGACAGTTCTGTGGGCACAAATGCCTTGTTGATACCAGAGGTCAAAGGAGAATGGCCAGACTGGTTCGATCTGATAGAAAGGCAACAGTAACTCAAATAACCACTCGTTACAACCAAGGCATGCAGAAGAGCATCTCTGAATCCACAACATGTTGAACCTTGAGGCGGATGGGCTTCAGCAGAAGAAGACCACACCGGGTGCCACTCCTGTCAGCTAAGAACAGGAAACTGAGGCTACAATTCGCACAGGCTCACTAAAATTGGACAATAGAAGATTGGAACAACATTGCCTGGTCTGATGAGTCTCGATTTCTGCTGCAACATTCGGATGGTAGGGTCAAAATTTGGTGTCAACAACATGAAAGCATGGATTCATCCTGCCTTGTAACAACAGTTCAGGCTGCTGGTGGTGTTGTAATGGTGTGGGGGATATTTTCTTGGCACACTTTGGGCCCCTTAATACAGATTGAGCGTCGTGTCAACGCCACAGCCTACCTGAGTATTGTTGCTGACCATGTCCATCCCTTTATGACCACAGTGTACCCATCTTCTGATGGTTACTTCCAGGAGGATAACTCGCCATGTCATAAAGCACGAATCATCTCAGACTGGTTTCTTGAACATGACAATGAGTTCACTTTACTCAAATGGCCTCCACAGTCACCAGATCTCAATCCAATAGAGCACCTTTGGGATGTGGTGGAATGAGAGATTCGCATCATGGATATGCGGACGATATCAATATGGACCAAGGAGGAATGTTTCCAGTACCTTGTTGAATCTATGCTATGAAGGATTAAGGCAGTTCTGAAGGCAAACGGGGGTCCAACTAGCAAGGTGTACCTAATAAAGTGGCCGGTGAGTGTACACACACACACACACACACACACACACACATATATATATATATATACATATATATATGTATTTTATACAATAAAGGGATCTCACCGGGTACTCCGGCTTCCTCCCACAGTCCAAAGACATGCCTGTTAGGTTGATTGGTCACTCTAAATTGCCCTTAGGTGTATGAATGAGTGTGTGCATGGTTGTTTGTGTGTTGCCCTGCGATGGACTGGCGACCTGTCCAGGGTGTACCCCGCCTCTCGCCCATAGACTGCTGGAGATAGGCACCACGTGACCCACTATGGAATAAGCGATAGAAAATGACTAACTTACTGACAATAAAGGGAACACTTAAACAACACAATATAACTCCAGGTAAATCAAACTTCTGTTAAATCAAACTGTCCACTTAGGAAGCAACACTGATTGACAATCAATTTCACATGCTGTTATGCAAATGGAATAGACAACAGGGGGAAATCTTTGGCAATTAGCAAGGCACACTCAATAAAGGAGTGGTTCTGCAGGTGGGGACCACAGACCACTTCTCAGTACCTATGCTTTCTGGCTGATGTTTTGGTCACTTTTGAATGTTGGTGGTGCTTTCACACTCGTGGTAGCATGAGACGGACCCTGCAACCCACACAAGTGGTTCAGGTAGTGCAGCTCATCTAGGATGGCACATCAATGCGAGCTGTGGCAAGAAGGTTTGCTGTGTCTGTCAGCGTAGCGTCCAGAGCCTGGAGGTGCTACCAGTACACCAGGAGACGTCTCCTAGGAGGGCAACAACCCAGATGCAGGACCGCTACCTCCGCCTTTGTGCAAGGAGGAACCGGACTGCCAGAGCCCTGCAAAATGACGTCCAGCAGGCCAAAAATGTGCATGTGTCTGCACAAACGGTTAGAAACCGACTCCATGAGGATGGTATGAGGGCCCGACGTCCACAAATGGGGGTTGTGCTCACAGCCCAACACCATGCAGGATGCTTGGCATTTGCCAGAGAACACCAGGATTGCCAAATTTGCCACTGGCGCAATGTGCTCTTCACAGATGAAAGCAGGTTCACACTGAGCACATATGACAGACGTCACATAGTCTGGAGACACCGTGGAGAGCGATCTGCTGCCTGCAACATTCTTCAGCATGACCAGTTTGGCAGTGGGTCAGTAATGGTGTGGGGTGACATTTCTTTGGAGAGCCACACGGCCCTCCATGTGATCGCCAGAGGTAGCCTGACTGCCATTAGGTACCAAGAAGAGATCCTCAGACCCCTTGTGAGACCATATGCTGGTGTGGTTGGCCCTGGGTTCCTCCTAATGCAGGACAATGCTAGACCTCATGTGGCTGGAGTGTGTCAGCAGTTCCTGCAAGATGAAGACATTGAAGCTATGGACTGGCCCGCCCATTCCCCAGACCTGAATCCGATTGAGCACATCTGGGACATCATGTCTCGCTCCATCCACCAACGTCACGTTGCACCACAGACTGTCCAGAAGTTGGCGGATGCTTTAGTCCAGGTCTGGGAGGGGATCCCTCAGGAGACCATCCGTCGTCTCATCAGGAGCATGCCCAGGCATTGTAGGGAGGTCATACAGGCACGTGGAGGCCACACACAATACTGAGCCTCATTTTGACTTGTTTTAAGGACATTACATCAAAGTTGGATCAGCCTGTAGTGTGTTTTTCCACTTTAATTTTGTGTTAGACTCCAAATCCAGGCCTCCATTGGTTAATAAATTTGATTTCCATTCATGATCCCCATGTCAGAACCATGAGATAAGGTTGTCTTTTTGCCTATTTATTACATTCAGAAAGCATCAGAAGTCACAAAAAATGGAGACCAGATCATAACAGATTTGGATATAAATAGGAAAACTTTATTCTTCAACATCATTTATTAAAACAACAGACATAATTGTTTTACCTCAGCATTACAAAATGTACAAAGCACCACAAAATAGACAGATATCAGACACAACTGTCACATGATAATTTAACTGAAGCTGTCACTTTAGACAGAGTGAGCAGTCATAATGAAGCGGCTCATTTTAAATTGTTCATTCCACCTGCTCTTCATGCTGTTGGCCACCAGATGCCACTGAATAGAACTGTGTTGAAAACCTTTGGGTAATGAACCTGTTATTTGATACAACCCTCAATGCTTCAGAAAGCTTAATTTGGTCATCACCACTTTACTGTTTGGTGAAACCTAAGCAAATATGTGTGTGCAAAGTCTAGAGGTAAAAGTGTTAGTGTAAAGTTGCTCTCTGTATCATCTTCAAGGCGTTTGGAATAAAGCTTCCCTGGGGACACCATGTAAAGGTTCAGGAGCTTGAGGGATTTCTGTTCATGAGGACTTTGGTGTTTTCTTTATGATGGTGCTAAGGTGTAAGATTAAGTTATCTGATAATTTATATGAAATTGTAAAATGTATATATTTGTAATTTTCAAAATATTTTACATATAGGGTAGAATTCTGGATTTTGCTCAGCTTACCAGAGAGTAAACACTGGTTCAGTCTTTTAAGAGCTTAGACTATTTTAGGCTTGTATTTATCATTAGACAGTGATTTCGCTGCTGTTGGAAGGATTGATATTGAATGTGAATTTGTGCCTTCATCCCTATTGTAAATCCAGTCACTAAAGGTCGCCTTTTCACACTGGATATTATAGCATATGTCTATCTGCATTCAAGCTTTCCATCTCTCTCTATTTAATGGTGCTGTATAGCAAGCCTGATTAAGCTGTACTCTCACCAAGTGGTGTGTGTTAGCAGCAGTCCTATTTCAACGTCTTCATCCTAATTCTATAATGTGCTTAAGGCTTGTGAGCTGTCCATGTAATTAAACTGTGTTGTCAATCATCAATGTCACAGTAAAGCCTGGCTGACAATCCAATACATGCACCAAAACTGTCTTGTGTTCATCCATCAAAGCTGACTGGCATACTACACACATCACTGTGGCAGACACACACACAGATAAGAATAAAAAGTGAATATATATATATACAGTATATATATACACACACACACACTGGTCAAAAGTTTTAGAACGCCTTCCTCATTGAATGGTTTTCTTTATGTTTATGACTATTTATATTGTATGTAGGTTCTCAATACAGGCATCAAAACAGTGAATGAACTCATATGCAATTTTGTAGCAAACAAAAAGTTGAAAATAACTTTAAATATGTTATATTTTAGAATCCTTAAAGTAGCCGCCCTTTTCTGTAATGACTGAAATATTAACCGTTAGCCGTCTCTCAATGAACCTCTGGGAAGTTCTTTCAAGACTCTTTGGAAAACCATTTCAGGTGACCACCTTATAAAGCTCATGGAGAGAAAGCCAAGAGAGCAAAGCAGTCATCAAAGCAAAGGGTGGCTATTTTGTAAAAATCAAAAATGAAAATGTTTAGAGCTATTTCACACTTTTTGTTTACTACATAATCCCATGTCTTCATTCACAGGTTTGTTGTCTCTAGTGAGAATCTACAATATAAATAGTGATGAAAATAAAGAGACCCTAGTGAGAAAGCCTTACTACAACTTGACTGGTATTGTCTGTATAATATATATATATAATTATATATATATATATATATATATATATTATATATATACAGTATATATATATAATATATATACAGTATATATATATATATATATATATATATATATATAATATATATATATATATATATATATATATTATATATATATATATATATATGTACTTTTAGCTTTTTTCACTTCATGCATGACATTGTGCCATATGGTGATGAAGGTGCAGAGGACACTCTCCACCGCACAGTAGCAGAAACTCCTCGGGACTGAGCTCTCAAGTTCAGCATTCCTCAGTTTCCTGACTACCCCAGCCCCTGCCTACAGGCACAACAGGGCAGTGGCCGGGAACCTCTGGCCGGGTGAGTTGTTTTTTCAGGAGTTTAAAAAAAGTTGTCTCAGGATGCAGCATTTAGTGTAGCAGTGGAACGCTTGACCCAAGTATAAAAGTCAACACCAAAGACCTATGCAACATGTCTTCCCTCTCTCTCCACCTCTCTTCCTTTCTGCCTACTTTGGAAAAACAAGGAAAAGGCCACTGGTGCCGCAAAAAGAATAAAGTCATCTCACAGCTGTTGCCCTATCCCAGACTCTATTTCATTGGCTATTGGCAACACGCGTTTACAGCTGGGTCGGTGAAGTCAGGTCCCTCCGCACACCTTCAGACAACAGTCTTCACCCCATCTCATACTAACAGATTTTTGTGCTGAGTTGCCCTGCTGACTGACTACAACTACTGCAGACTGACACAGACTTTCCTTGACTGTGTAATCGGAGGAGGAAAATTGGGCCAAAAATCATGTAGTGTGTCTCAGCTTTAGACCCCTCTTGAGGCTTTTTCAAAACAACTTCTTATGTGATAAACGAGCCCCATCTGAACGCATTTTCTATTGTATTGAATATGATGGTAGATCAATTCAACCTTGAAAGAAATTAGCCAAAAGACCAGATCAGCATTAGGAATGAAGTTTGACTGCAAAGAAACCGACTGCTGGTCATGGAGTCTTGTGATTACTGAAAAAGATACACACAGACTGGCTGGCCAAAGGCTAACAGCCAACTGCAAACCCTTGGCTTATACAAACCTTGGAAGGTCTTGTCAGACATCTTAGCATGTAAGATGAATGTGTAGCTTCCTGACATTACACTCTCTTTTTTTAAGATTTAAGAAGCACATCTATATGCCTACAAACATATAGTTCTAGACTATATAGACTATTTAACCATGTTTTAACATAATTTATTCACTCAGTAGTAAAATTATTGTTTATTGTTAACTGCAAATGATTATTGTAGAATAGAAATCCAATTGCCTTCTCTTCTCTGCTATTTCTTTGCAAACATCTGACTTTTAAAGAATAGCTGTTTTTAACATTTTACTCTCTGCTAGCCCAGACTTGCATTTGGTGACATCATTCAAACACTGCAGGTGTAAGCATTACTTCCATCTAACCATCTTATTCAAGATTGGGTCTCAGGAGTAACAGATCTAGGAGGAAAGCCTAGACACCCCTCTTTAGTTTATTTTGGGGAATCCCAAGGTATTTCCAAGCTAGAAGGGATACATAGTCCATAGTAATATAACATTCCCAGGTAAGCCTCCATAGGGAGACACACATGAGGTGTCCTAATCAGATGCCCAATCCTGTGCAGTTGGCTCAGTTCAATGCGGAGAAGCAGCAGCTCCAGTCTGGACAACATCTTTAGCAGTGTAAGGATTATGATTATTGATTAATTACTATTCATCAAGAATTATAATTTAAAATCATAATTTGAAAACAAATTAATTTCTTAACCAAAAATCATGACTTACAAATAGAAATCAGAGATGTCCTCTGGTGTTGTGATTATGGGCTCAAAACTCTTTAGTAATTACACATTATTAACCAAAACTACAAAATGTCACTGTTTATTCAACCGCTTCACCCAAGCTGGGGGAACTTCGACCTTGTTTTGACAGAAATATCACTCTTGCACGAAATAAACACAAATGCTTCTCTTAATTATTTATATGAAGATTTATTGAAGCCAAATAATCCTGATATACCATTATTCTGGTCCAAAAACCTTCACCTAACTAACAAGCACCATTCTACACAAAGGGAATAAAAATGACTTCCTAACAATAATAATAAAAGAAAAATATATGCGCATTTAGTGTCTATGAAGGTCAAACCAGCAGTTTTATTGACAAAATGTGCAATTTGGGTTAAATGGAAAGAGATGTCCTCGTGGTGTGCTGATGTCAAGATTGCAGCAATCAGCACCAAATCTCGAACAAAGAGTCATAAAACTGAGGCGGGAACTCAGTGGAGAAACTCCAGCAATAAAACTGGGACAAATGGATGGTCAGACCACGAGGCAAAGACTGCAGTTGCTTTGAATGAAAAACTTTAAAAGTCCAACTTCGAACTTCTGGCTGATTTGGGATCACCCAGACAAAACATGAACATGCACGATTCAGCAGCGCTTGCACGGAAAATCAAAACACCACTCAGCATAAAACACTTCAATCAGTATTGCATGCAACATGTTAATACCTTAGATTAACTACTGGTGATTCTAAATCACCTTCACAATGCCTCATCCTGCCCAGACCTCTAAATGCACCTATCCGGTTCAATATAAAAAGAACGAAATTACTTTGATGTTGATTCCTTCTCTTCTCTGGTTGAGGATGGGTCAGGTATGAAGAAATACGAGAGGGGGGGGATCACGCGTCCGTGATCACCTCAAGAAAAAAAAACGGTAAACTTCTCATCCGTTCAGGAGGGGAAAAATATGAAGAACCGTTAGTCTACTGAATCAAGAAGGAAGAAACTCATCTCATTGGAAATAGAACCTCTGTGGGTTTTCACCTGCGCCGGGTGTCGGTGTGGTCTTCAATCGGTTATGAATCTTCTGACCTTCTTGTATCAGACAGATTTCCAGCTTTCAATCTCTTCCGGGAATGGCCTCGTGGAGCTAAAGTTCGCCTGCGAGCTTCAGTCTCTCCAGATATGCGCCTCCCTTAAGTCGTCCCCTGAGACACGCTGAAAATGGCCACGAAACTTTATTTCCTGCGGGTTTTACAATCCTGGGTGACGGACGAGCAGTGACATCTGTTGAGCTGCGCATGTCAAAATGTGCGACCAAAATGGATGACTCCAACAGCAGGAAGCTCCACTCTATGGAGGAGGCTCATTTTAGCCAGTTGTCTCTGGAATGTTGTTCTTTTGGTAAGTCTATATCCGAGTATATATCTCATAACTGATGGTGAAGATAGAAAAATAAATCGAGAGCATTGTTTTTTTTTTTGGTTCATGTCTTTCTTCACAATGACAGACTATAGCTGTTATGATTCCCCTGTGTTAGGTATTTGATTTTGAGTTTCTTTATGGATCTGTTGCCTCCCTAGTTGCTGTTTACTTATTTCCTGTACTCCTGCACATTCAGTTTTGTTACATTCCTTCCAATGTTTCGGCTTGCTCATTAGCCTCCCCCCTTAAGTGCCACCTGCATTCTCTGTGCAACCAGCTGCTCCACATTTCTCCTGATTAGCCCTTGTAGTGCACTGGTCATTTCTCCACCCTGCCTCTGTGTTTAAATGATCTGGTTTTCATGGCTCGCCACAGGATCCTACTGTTTATCAATTCCAGTCTGTCTATGACTGTTCATCTCCATAACTCTGTTTGCCTGCCTGCTCCAAGCCAGTTACTTAACCCATGTTCTATGCCCTGCAAGTTAACTTGTTCAGTCATTATTAAATATTCTAACTCACTATGCAGCTCATATGCTCCTGTTCACACATTGGTCCTTCACAACTCCAGCCTTATATGACAAAAGCAGTGTATGCATTATTGCAAATAGGCCTCAATCCATCTCCTGATCCCTCCCACCATCACCTGTAAACAAGACACCTAAACTCCTCCCCTTTAAGCAAACACTAACTATCAACATAGAGGGAGCTGTTTACCTTTTCTTGGTTGAGAACAACAACCAATGCAGAAACCCTCTTTTCCAGCTGCCTGGAAATCCTGTTCATCAACACCAGCTCTGTCCAACCTGCACTGGGAAGAAGCTTTACTTTGTGCCAAGAATAGGAGCACAGTTCTCGTTTTCTCATACAATAAATGGGTAGTTCTTAAAGGCATTCCTGGCACTACATATTTCTTCAACACCCCCCACAAAATGCCTCGGGGAAAACGGTTGTAAGGTTTCTTCGGAGCCACAAACCACAAGCCCCCCTCAGCAGTCCACAGTTCCACAAAAGCCACTCTGCTCCTTCTAGATCCCACCGTTCAAAAATCAGTCAAAGCCTCCTTACCTGGACTAAGCTTTGCCAAAAAGGCTGAGAAGTATGATCCCTTTATACTTGGAGCACACTCTCCGCCCCCTTTCTGAAAGACTGAAACCAACCCCTGGTCATCCAAACTGAATTTAAAACATCTTTTTGAAGTGTAAAGTAAAACATTTGAATCATTTTGAAATCCATACTCAATTTAAAGTTACAGCTTTGTTTATAGGGGCTGTCTAGTTAACTTACCTTCATTTAGGAACAACCCACCATGTGTTTGTGTCACCCTTTTGTTTATTTCAACCCATGTTAACTATTCAAAGACAGCCACATTCTGATTAGTGCATTAGTGACCAGAGTGTAATATTTGAGACCAATTAATTGTGCAATACAGCCCTTGTTTTCTGTATATCTATAAAAAATATTTACAGCAGTAAACAAATTATCAAAAGCGCAGCAGGCAATAGCAGAGAGAGAGAGGGAAATATATCAATCAAACTGATGACATTAATGATTGCATAGTTTTTCAAGCTATGAGGAGACAGTAGTGTCACTGTCTCCAAATAGGTAAAAAGATATGAGCTCTGAAACAGAGCTCAGATTAAAGACACTTAATCTTTCAGCAAGAGGGTGTAATATTTATCATATTTTGCAAATATACTTCATCAAAAAGACCAATGAATCAGTATAGGGAATATTCTGCTCTTATAAGATCACATACTCATTTATTAATGTGCTTTTTAAAAATCTGATTGCTTTGTTTTTCCTGCTTTTCTTTTCCTGATTTTTATAAAATAAAAAAATAAAACTGTAAGGAGAGGCACTTCTATAAAACTCATTTGTGAGAGCTTTGTTCAGAAAGTGCAAGGAGGGATCAAAGGATGAGTTAAATTGGATCCAGCATCAGAAGAGAGACACTTGCCTCTAATAGCTTCACTGAGTCACCCTTCAGGTACACAAAATCCATTTGATCCTGTCTAAATGTTTTTTTGGCTTGTTCAGTCCAAACTAGAAACCTACAAAAATAGAGGGTAGTGAGCTAGATGAAGGTAGTGGTTAGATCGGCAGAGCTCAGTTGGTGAACCAACCTAACTGCATTCTGCTGAAGAAAAACACACAAAGCTGTTAGTGCAGCTATAAATGTTGCTTGTTCTGTGTACAGCATCTACTGTACATTAGCAAATGACTAAAGGCCACAATATACTGTCTTACCAGTGGAAGCCTTTCGATATGTCAGTATGCTGAAGTGACAAATGGAACATGTATTTGCTAATATGAACTTTGTAAAATGCATGAGGATTTTAATTAATAAATCCAAAGATATTCTTGCCAACAATGTGCAGCAATTCCTTTTTATATTTGCTTTCATAATGCCAGTTCTTACATTTTCTTTTAGCTTTTAAATTTTTATTTAATTTTTTTTTTACAGGATGGATTGTTTCAAAGACTGTTTAAAACAACTGGAGGTATAAGTTTAAATTTGTTGCAGATTTTCTCTAATCCACACATATTTATACATACAGACTCCAGTATACAGGTACATTTAAAAAAAAGAATATTGCCTAAAAGTGCAGTGTTTTTTGCCAGTCACTTCAGAAAGTGCAACAGTTATTTTGTAAAGATTCATTCCACATAGAGTAAAATATTTTAAGCTTTTATTCCTTGTAATTTTGATGATTTTGGCTTACAGGTAAAGAAAACCCAAAATTCAGATCTCACGAAGGCCCTTATACAAACGTTCGAAATCTCAAAACATATATTACCATAGAACTGTCACACGCATAAAGCAAATGCAACATTTCAGCAAAATTATTTAGTATACCTAATATAAAGCATGCAGACACACTGAAAGAAAGATAGTCCCCCTATTCCCAGTGTTTAACAACGTTAGCAGAATGAGCATCCACTGGGCCAGATGGCCAAAAAAATCATTATTCAGACCATTACTCTGCTAATTGATGCACCACGTTCACACCCCACATATTTCATCCCCCAAATGCATTCAGACATATAGCCAACTTCATCAACCTAACAAACCTCGATCCCACAATGGCTTCTATATGTATATCAAGTACATGACCTGGACTGCTGCTCCAGGTGTGGTGTTAATGGGTTTGTGATAAACATGCCACAGGAAAACAGACCACTGCATCAGGTATTAGCTGTGAAGGAAGGAACTTTTTTCTTGCCTGAAGTACTTCAACTTCTTCCCACAGTCCAAAAACATGATTAATAATTGGTCTTTCTCTATTTTACTTAGTTATGAGTGTGTGCATGCATGGTTATCGGTCCTGTGAGTCTATGTTTTGCCCATGACTGCTGGAGATACATCCGCACAATCCGGCAATGAAAACAGGTACAGATGATGGATAGATGGATCCTAGTCAGGCCACAGCAGAAACATTTTAATCTGTTATTACACTACAAGCTTTTCTGAGCAGTCTTTATTTAGATTTAGCAGATCTCCAGCTGTCAAGGATATGGACATAGGCATTAAAGGAGTTTTATTGTGTGTTTAAAAATCTAGTAAATATAAATACACCTGAAGGTGTGGGCACAAAGTGCAGCAGTATAGCTGACAGTGCCAATGTGGTTTATTCATGTTTACTTATATAATGATGTGAAAAAAAACCCAACAGAAAATATTTAAGTAAAAGCACTTTATATCGGCAAATATTAAAATGTTAATATTGGGGATTAGATCAGAACCCAGAAATCTTGGATCAAAGCATTTAAAAAAAATGTCCAGGTGAAAAAATTCAGCTCGACTTCAAGACTGATATTTAGGTGCCGTTTAATACATATCACATTCAGGTTCATAAAAGGTACATACATATATTTTAGTACTAATAAGATGATGAATGATGTCATTTTAACAAAGGGTACCACATATTATCCAACTTTACAGGAGAGAAGTCATTAAAATGTAATATTTGGACTTTCTTATACATCTACCTTTGACAGCTCAAACTAAATGTATTATACCTGAAATTATTTGGTCCAGCTAACTGGCATCTCTAAATGGAATTTGTCATTCCCATCACTGGTATGAAAATGCATGCAAATTGCATCTATTCATCAAACTAATGACCTTGAAACACGTTCCAAAGGTTGGATCTAAATGTCAACAGCTTTTCTACTAAATATAATGTCTTCTAGGTTTTTTTTTTTTTTTACAATTATAGCAGCCAGAAGTTCTCTGTGCAAGTTGAGAGAGCCTTTAGAAGACAGTAAACAAGGCGCAGGTAAGAATGTTGGATGCCTGGCTTTTCTCCACTGATGCACACGGTTCTAGGTATTTGCAACTGCTCATGTTTTATGCACGAGAGCCAAGATAACAAACAGCAGCTGGAGTGGGGAAAAACATACAAAAGACACAGAAATACAAAAACATAAAACGAAAAAAGCCGGAGAAAACGAAAGTTCCTCAAATTTGCAAAATTTTACATTTGCAATCTTTTCCCCCGACAGAAAGAAAAAAGATTTTTTTTTTAAATTTTTGACCAAACAGCCAATTTTTCAGAAGATATCTTGAAAACCAGCGTTTTTTGTTTCACTCTGCCCTTCTCTTTATATCCATTTCCTCCCAGCCCCTCTTCTAGCCTTCCTTCATATTCCAAATCTCTCATATTATCTCGCTATCTGTTAGGATTAAACATGTTGGTGTGCCAATAAGTCCTTATTCTAATTTGTAAACAATGCTAATTCCTCCTCTTGGAGAAATTAATTCAAAAACACAAATAAAAGTTAACGCTGAAAAAAAGAACAAAAAGATGAAGCCAGAAAAAAGGAAAAGGCCACTGTGGCAAACACAGACCAAAAAAAAATGTTTTGTTAAAAAATTCAATTAATTTTAAAAAACTTTTTAATGAAAGAAAATCAAAAACAACTGAACTAAAAAATACTCAGAGGCAGTTATAATACACAACAGCCATGTTCAGAGCAGTCTGAACTTGAAATGATTTGTCTTTTCTTCTGTTTTTTATGGTCAAAACTTAAACTAAAGACGTGTCCACCAATATTGTTGTTTTATACATTTTTAACAACTCAATAGAAAACAATTATTTGGTTTGTTTGTAAAGCTCCTTAAAATCTACCTGTCAGTTATCTAAGTATGTTTTTTTACAAAGGCAGTACCAATGTTTCATATGGGTTAAGGGAAAATTTTTTGGAAACCCTTTAAAAAAATTTTCGAAAGGAAAATTAAATTTCAACCTTCCTCATTCATATCTACAAAACATTGTTTGAGCTCTTTCCTAATCTTTCCCCTCTTAAAATTTTCAGGAGGCCCCTCTGGGGTTTTTTCCCCAGTAAAATAGGAAAAGACCAGATTTCTAAATTCCCTTTTGAGGGAGGGGTCAAAACTAGTAATCTGACACCAAAAAAGGGCTTTTGGCATAAAGCAAATACAACATTCCAGCAAAAAAAAAAAAAAAAATCCAGAAAAAAACTGTGAGACACAGAGGTGATAGTGTCATGGTTTGGGGATGCTTTGCTGCAGCAGGACCTGGTCAGTTCATCATCGTAGAATCCACTATGAATTCCACCATGTATCAGAGTGTGCTTGAGAAAATGTGAGACCGTCTGTAAAAAAAATAAGCTGAAGCAGAACTGGACCCTGCAACACAACAGTGACCTGAACCAAACCAGCAAATCTATGAAAGATTGGCTTGGAATTAACGAAAAGTCCTGGTCCTACTCAAAGCCCAGATTTCTCAAGATGCTGCAGGGGGACTTGAAACAGGCTGTGCATATAAGAAACCCCTCAAAAATTTAACAGCTGAAAGTAAGGAGTGGGACAACCTTTCCTTAGACAAATTTCAGAGGCTGGTAGATGGCTACAAGTGTCTCACTGAAGTCATTTCAAACAAAGGGTTTAACACTAGCATTTTGGGGTTAGAGTGTTCTTACTTTTTGTTAATAGCTTTGGTTTCATGAGTAAAACAGGAGATAAATACCAAATAAAAATTAGACATTATCAACATGTAAACAGTTCTTTAAAAATAAGTGAATATTTCATGTAAAAAGTAATATATTACTTTTCACATGACCAAAAACTCACACTTACTGGAACTCACGCTTAAGAATCTGTCTAAATTGTGGAATATTTAGGTCATCATGGGCAGCACCTGAAACAGACTGATTGTTTTCTTCTCCAAAGATGGTTTTTCTGTCAGTATATTGAGCATTGATTTCAGCCATGCATTTTGTAGGAATTTTCAGTAACAAGCCTTTTATTTAACAGACAATCTGCTTTATCCGTTTTGTGCCTGTATAAATGATCTTGGAAATTAAATTCCCAACTTAATTGCTAGTCTTAACCATAAAATGAGCTTTTTCTGAAGAAAGAAGCTGAATAATTCAGTTCACCTTTTCCCCAGAAGAATGTCAACCCTCATTCCAGGTATACTCAGAATTATTCATGTGCATCTGAAAATGGGAAACTAACTGTTCAGAATACACTTTCTATTTTTCTTGAGCCTCTATGTTCCTGCTCTTCTCTCAGATTACAAATTCATATGATCATTTCATGCTCCCACTCACAAAAACCATGAAGAATTTCCCCAGTTGCCCACAAACCACCGTACTCTCGCACAGAAAACACGACCACCGGTTGGTTTGATTGAAGATGGTACAAGGCAGAATGTATGCATGTTGGTAAATAATTGAAGCATTTTACAGAAGAGCCCAATACTCTAAGTGGATTTTTCTTGGGATGTTGTGTGTTGTGTGTGTGGGGTGTGTGGTGTGTTGTGTGTGTGTGTTGTGTGGGTGTGTTGGGTTTTTACAGTTGGGGAAATAAAAAATCTCTATTAGTATTTAGCCCATAACAAATGGGATTTGGCAAAATCTGAAGGTCAAATCGAATAGCAAACATTGCCTCTCAGCATTGTTCCTTTCTCCTATGAATCCTTAAAAAGCCACTCAGAGTACAGCAAACAAGGATACCTTTTGGAAAGCAGCCAAATCCTCAGCTTGTGGCCCCTCTCTAATAACAAAATCTATTCACCCTCATTAATAATGTAGGCAAAAAACTTAAGGTTCCATTGAAA
The DNA here is from genome assembly GCA_036173005.1 of Crenichthys baileyi. Lineage (NCBI taxonomy): Eukaryota > Metazoa > Chordata > Actinopteri > Cyprinodontiformes > Goodeidae > Crenichthys > Crenichthys baileyi. The sequence goes on along the minus strand of JAHHUM010000090.1, from coordinate 230,430 downwards.
AGTTTCCAACACCGACAAGAATTCAAGATTAGTTCCCAAAGGAGGGAAGATTAAAGAACTTGATATTTTTAGAGGAACAGATGTAACACGTCAGGTATTACAGAGAAGAAATATTTGCCAGTCACAAAGGTTTTGCTTAACTGATACCTGTCATGACCCATCATGCAAGAGGAAAAAATACATTTTTTTCTTTTAAGTTTAATGTTCCAGAACTAAAACAATCAAATAAAACATAAATGGAAAAAAACACCTTGATGTCCATGATAGCGCAAATTGATGAATTTGATCCAGCCAGAAACAAGGACTTTTTTCATGTTTCGTCACATTGCAACCACAAACTTTAATGTATTTTATCAGGACTTTAAGTCATAACAAGTAATGCATTTTAAAGCAAAGAGATGATTAAAAAAATAGTTTTTATTTTTTTATATTAATTTAAAAAACTTTGACATTGATTTGGGTTCAGTTCCCTTAATTCTGATACCACTGAAGCCTGTTGGCTTCAGGATAACCTATTTAGTAAGGCAAGACAACTCTGGGGGAAAAAACTGTTATAGGCAGCAAAAGACTTTAGACTGGGAGGCAATGTTCCCCCAAATTATTCATTTTTCATGAGTTTTACAAACTCCGAGTATTCATCGGACCACTGTGCAGGCACACCAGTTTCATACCTGAGATCATACCAAGTTACATGACTTACTAAAGGAATCAAAAGGACAGCAGTAATTTCCTTTAGATACTGGTGATTTGGCCCACAATGAAAAAGACAGATCTTGGTTTTCTTTGGCTGTGTCTCCTATTGAGATGCTAAAAAGGAGGGGGAGGGGGGTACAGCATGACGTAGAAGATACAGTGATATGATTACAGTTTTTTTTTTTTGTAGCATTTCTACTAGTCAGTGTAGTTTAGAATAAACAGAAGCAAAAATCTGATAATACAATTCACCTTATTTTCATATATCTGTCCTTCTCACTTCTCCAATGGTTGTACACTTTGTCCAGATGGCCCCACCTGATTCCTGGTTTAACTTTTTACACATCAGATGGTCCAAATATGCTACTTCAAGATGATTTCTGAATGCTGTTTTGATACGATTCTTTAAACTAAAGCCTCTTTCGCAGTCTGCACTGAATGCCTGAAATGTAACATATCCACAGGCTGTGAGATCTCCTTTAGTGCCTCCCATCTAAATATTGCAGCCACCATGTCTAAAAAAGGGGTTGATTGTTGTTTACGTTTTAGCTTCATTTAGCTATGTATTTGAATTCAGCGGATTCGTTGGTAATGGCCTCAATAGAATGTAGATTTGTGAGTGTGGCAATATCTTTTGGTCCATACTCAAAACTGATGTCTGAGCCCAAAACTTTAATGTTAAATGGACACCACTCCTTTAATTAATCCTCTGGAAAATGAGCATCCTAGTGATCACAGCGCTTACTAATAAAAAGAGTAATCTCATTTCATCAGCTGATGATGTTCTCATCACCTCTTTGACACAGTGACTCAACTGAACACCATTCTCATCCAAGAATTGGGAGTGCAACTTCTCAATCTTTGTCTAGCAATGCAGTGTCTTTCCTTCACAGTCAGGTTGAATCTTTGCAAAGAAAGGCAGAGTTATGCCAGCCTGCCCAAAACATCTCCCAAAACAATGAGAGTAACCTTGAACTTTGAATCACCTAACGTTTTGTAGCAGTAATTTGCCACTGGATCTCTGTTAACACTGGATTCTCTCTTGCAGTATTCCTCAAGCACAGTGTAGTTCCTCAGAACAGCCATTCAGAGCTTGGTGCCATGACACCCATCCCCTGAATGACAGTGTATCCTAATGGAGAATCTTTGCTAGGTAATTCATTTTGCCTCTTCACAGTGGACCCCAAAAAGTTTGGGAAAATTTCAGTTCTAAATGAGTTTTCCCCTCATGCATCAAAAGGGCCCCAATTTTTTCCAGGCATCACAAATGTCCCAAAGTTTTCCTCTCTATGGGCCACACAGTGTTGTTCTATTTAAATAAAGCTGCAACCATGCTGTGCTTTCCAAGTGTCACTCTGCATCATCGGAGGTCAGCATCACCCTTCTCTGCAGGTCCCTGCTTGGAGTAATGGTGAGTGATTGTCTGCAAAACATCATGATCAGTGCATCCTGTCAAGTGGATGATACTGCTAAACACAAAGTTTTACATTTGATGTCATCTTCCTCTCTGTATTTAATATATAGAGTGAGCATTTAAATCTGAAAAGACTCAAAGAAAAGGGATGGGGGGGGTATGGGGTCAGGGGGGGGGGGGGGGGGGGGGGGGGGGGGGGGGGGGGGGTGGGGGGGGGGGGGGGGGGTCATGGGATCGTGGGGGGGGGGGTGAGGTGAGGTCATGGGGTCAACGCGGTGTGACCGAGGGGGGTAACCGTGCCAAAGGTTTTTTGGATTCCTCATGAGTGGCGAGACCTTAAAAGAGCCCAAAAATAATACAGGGGGGTGGTTTTAAGGGTGTTACGGGGAAGGCCTTTAAAAGGAAACCCAATGAAAACACAAGGGGTGGGTTTTTTGAATGGGAAAAAAACAAAACAAAAATGGTATTATCAGAAACTGTTCTGGCATCAGCAGCAATTAAAATTTAAGGGGGGGTTTTTTTTGTAAGGCCTCGTTAAACCTTGAATCCCCAATGAGGCCCCCAAAGGGGCGTTTCTTTTGTGTTTTTTTTTAAATACAGGCATAAAACCTGCACTTTAAATGCAACATTCGTTTTAAAAGAACACCCGTTCAGCAATTGGTTTTGAGTTTAAAGAGGTTTTTAATCATCTGAAGACCCTATCGGAATTCCCCTCCCTAACATACTCTACCAATGAAGAATCCAACTTTTAATCCAAAAACCACGTTTGTAAAAAAAGGATCTCGGTTCGGCCAAGAGGTACGTTAGTTCTGTGCGAAAACCCGTACCGTCTANTCCATAAATTCCTCACCCCTCTGGGTCTTTACATTTACTCTGTTCTTTCCCCATTCTCCCCTTTTATTTATTTTTACTTTAAACAGACTATGAAATATTTCCCAGACAGAAATTCACTGGCATGAGATTTAAGGAGAGGACATTAACACGCCCTTCTACTGCAACTAGTTTGCAGCGGTGTTAATTTTCTGGGATTAAACCCGACCTTTTTCTCCAAAAATCACCAGTACGTCTTTCTGATCAGGGCAAAGAAAAACACAGGACTAGCAGAATCTTCCTATGATTCTTTTAAAAGCTTAGTCCTCTAATCACACACAACACTCACACAGGTCACTGTAAAAGATAGATAATCTTATTAAACAATCCGGCGAAGGACCAATTTAAATGATAGAGATACTTATTAAATAGTCAAGCTCAGAGGAACGACACAGAATCTGTTCAATTTCTTGCAAGCAAGGGTAGGCCACACTCTCCAGTGCAAAACTACAAAGAGCAGACGCCTTGTCTCCTTTATTTTATAGCACAAACAGTTTGAGCGTGTGTGTGTGTGTGTGTTACAAAGGTGGGAGTGTAAAAAGGAACAGTTGGTTTCCCAAAGATACAGTTGGTTTCGGGGAGTATACAGTCCTTAAAAGGAGATAACAGAACTCAGCCTCGCACAGTCTGCATGCTGAGTTCACATAAAGGACAGACATACATAGTTTACATGAGTGATAAAGAACAAAAATAAGTTTTCCACCCAACACCTCTCCACTGTCATTACATGCATGCTCAGTATGAGGGATTGCTGCAAAATCAACGCCAGTGACTCTCCACTGTCTCTACATGCTCATCCGGGAGGAGGGAATACTGCAAGTCACTGACTGGATGCAATCTGCTGGGTTTCCTTAGACAGAAAATCTTTTTATCCAATTTGAATAAATAACTGAATCTGACTGCACTGTTCAATGATTAGGATTAATTGGAATGTATGTACCTGACTTTTGTGAAGTGCCTTGAGACGACATGTGTTGTGAATTGGTTCTATATAAATAAACTGAATTGAATTGAATTGAATATGTTAGCAGGTTATTATCTGTGTACACCACAAATGACGGCGCATAATACAGATAATTGCAGAAACATTCACAAATGGCCCACTTCATTGCCAAAAACTCTAATTTGCCAGAGTGCAGGTGGTACTTTTTCTCTGCTGGACTCAAGGTGCGGGAACCATATGCTATAACTCTCATTTTGCCTGTCGTTGGTACAAAACAGCACCTAGCCCAACCTGAGATGCATCACAATGTAACACAAAGGGCTCTGTAAAATCGGGGTACCCAAGGACAGGAGGTCTGGTAAGTGCATCTACAAGCCGGTTCACTGTCTCTTGGTGGGAGCTGGTCCATTGAATGGGCGAGCGTGATGGTAACTGGCCTTTACTTTTTTTTAACCCCTTTTTAGATTTGTCAGGTGGGACTGGGGCAGAGTTCTCAGAGGACGGAGGGCTAAGCAGGCTATAGAGTGGCTGGGCCACACAGGAGAAGTTGGGGATGAAAGCCCTATAATAAGAGAGAAAACCAAGCATTCGATGTACCTCTCCGACGGTCGTAGGTGCTGTCCTTTAATGCCATCACCGGGGCCAACTCTGCTGGGTCCATTGTGTAACCTTCGCCCGTAACCAGCTTGCCCAGAAACTTGACACTTTGACTCAAGAGGTCACATTTCTTTGGAGTCAGCTTAACGCCATGCTTTCTGTAACGCTGGGGGACGAGGCGGATGTGCTCTAGGTGCTCCTCAAAATTACTGCTGTGCACCAGGTTGTCGTCCAGGTATGGGAGGCAAATAGTGTCTCTGAGACCTGCCATAAAATTTTCCATGCTCCTCTGGAACTCAGCTGATGTGGAGCTCAAGCCAAAGGGGATGCGTACCCATTGATAGAGCCCCCAGGGTGTGATGAAGGCGGTTAAGGGGCGGCTCTCTTCATCCAAAAAACCCTAATGGTACGGCTTGCCTTGGTCTAACATTGAAAACCAACAGCTCACCCACCCACCCATCCACCCAGTGCATCCAACATGTCTTGAATTCTGGGTATTGGATGGCGGTCCGGAACTGACTTGCGGGTGAACTCTCTGAAGTCACAACAAAGGTGAAGGGTGCCATCTTTCTTGCGGACACACACCACAGGTGATGAGTACGGAGATCGTGATGGTGTGACCTTTGTTAAGCAGATCTTGCAGATACTCTTTCACTTCCTTGTGAAGAGGTTTTGGGACAGACATGTAGGTTTTCTTTACGGGACTTGTGTCGTGGAGGGTTATATGCATTTTCAGCGAAGGTATGCAGCCCACGTCATCACTGTCATATGCAAATGCCTCACATTCCTCCCGCAACATCTTTTTCACAGCCGTTTGTTGACTTTCTGTCAAGTTCTTAAGATCCACTGGTGGATTCCATGACTTTGGTCTCTGCTGAATCTTGTGTGACAGTGTGTTATTCAGGTTGTGTGACTTTAACACCATACTCTTTTCATACCCTTGGGTCAGCTCATTTATGTTTGCTCATTTATGTCTGCTGCATAAACAACCTTTATTGGTTCAAAATGTCCAATCACTTTATGACTCATTAGATAAATAGTGTAGTCTGCGGTGTTAGTCACTGGGATTGGCACAAATGGCACTTTTCTGTCTGGTATTTGCACCAGTACATCATTGAACACAACGCCCTCTGGTGGCAAGTCAGCCACATCAGATACAAAGAGCATTTCTTGGCCCAGAGCATGTGGAGGAACATGTGCTCGCACATGTTCCTCCACATGCTCTGTCACTGCTCTGTCACTGTGGTGACTTGATTAGCTGGCAAAGGCACTCTTTTTGCTCCAGTCCTTACCACACCTGCCTCTGAGTCTTTACTGCTGTTCTGCACAAGTTTGACAACATTATGTGCAGTTCATACAGTAATTTCGAATGCTTTACTTACATGGTGTGCAAGTTGTTTTCTTCCGCCCTTGGTCTTTACTTCTTCTCTGTTGACAACAGCTTCAATAACATTGTAGCCGATGATGGGATCACTGGCCACGGCTGGGTCACGTGATATCAATATTGGCACTTGCAGGTCATTGGTTGGGGACAAATCACTGTCTAGTCTGAAGCTGACTTCTGTCCAGCCAATGTAAGGTATGGGCGTGTCATTTGCAGCAAACACTGTAAGCGTCTCATTATCTAACAGTTCTGAAACAGGTGTAACAACTGTGTGGGGAAGGTGGTTTTGCCACCAGTTTTCATTTACAATGCTGGACTGTGCCCCTGTATCCCACAATACTTTGACCGGATGGTTGTCCACTAAACAGTTCACAGTACAACGGTTTCCCACCAGGCTTACTAACCTTGACTTTTGTTGAGGGGGTAGATACCGGACTTCAGTTGAATCTAATAGGGCAGCAGCTTGTGTTTCATTGGGGGATGGTGGTGAGCTTGGCTGTTCATTATGGGACCGTTGGCTCTGGACTACTGCTGGTCCCATCTCATCTACTGCTATGTTAATGTACTTATCTCTTTCATAGTGTCACAATTACAACAGGTAATGTAGCACAATGTTATTTGGATTTTAATGTCAAGCATTGTATCACTGGGAATGATGGTTTGCATAATCTCAAAAATGGTTCATCCAAATACATAAAAAATCACAATTTTAGTAGATGATGTCTAGATGTCTCTAGATGATTTTAGCATTAATTCAAAAAAAAAACACATCACACATCTGTTTCTGTTTGACATTCGTTTTGTGAATTACCTTAAATGAACAGAAGCTGTAAATAGCAGCTGAATTATAAGAAAATCTTATATTGTAATATATATTAACACTTTGAGAAACAGTTAATAAATACAACAGAATAAAATGGAACTTTTAAAACAGAATTATAAAGATACAGACTGCATTTATAGATTTTTAAAACTCTTAATACTACAAGCCACACATTCATATATAGCATACCGATCGTGGACATTATTGGTTTTAGTGGTTTGCCTTTGGCAAATATTCATTGAAGAATTATTGATTTTAAACTGATATTTCAATTTGTGTACAAAGCGTGGAAAATTTGTCATTTCCCAAACTTCAATGTATTTTACATTGATTTGATGTGACGAGACAAACATAAAAAGTAAACCATAATTTTAAAGTGGAAGGGAAAGGATACATGATTTCTTTTTCATTTCATATTTTTACTTTTACAAATACAAATCTGAAAGGTCTGAAAGGTCTTTTTAGAACCACTTCCCTCTATAATTACAGATGCAGGGCTTTTTGTGTATGTCTTTTTGCCCATTGCTCTTTCCAAAATAGCTGAAGCTTACTCAAACAGGATGGAAAGTATCTGCAAATGGTAATTTTCAAGTATTGAGAAATTGATTTGGGTTGGGGCTACTTGGTGATGCATTGGTCAGCACTGTTCCCTTGCAGCTAAAGGGTCCTGGATTTGAATCCCTGCATGGACTGTTAAGTTTTCTCTAAATTGCCCATGGGAGTGAGTGTCTGAATGTATGGTTGTTTGTATTGTGTGTCTCTGTGTTGCCCTGTGATGCATTGCACATGTTCATAGTGTACCCTTCCTGTTACCCAATGACTGCTGGAGACAGGAAATCAGTCCACCTGCCACCCTACATGGCAATAGATGAATGAGATGATTTAGATCTGCACTTTGACTGGGTCATTTTAATACATGAGTATACTCTGATCTAAAATCATTACATTGCAGCTCTGCCTATATTTTCATTGGGTTATTATCCTGCTGGAATGTGCCCCCTTCTCCCCCGATCTGGATTTTGTTGCAGCCTTTTAGAAATTTATTTTTCTTTCTCAACTATGACCAGCTTCCCTGATAATTTTGATGCAACATTTCCATTTTTGGATGCTGGGTGCTGAATGCTGAGATGTTCAAAGCTTGGAATATTCGTCTTTTTTGATAACCTAATTGTGCTTTAAACCTCGCCACAACTTTAGATTTGACTTGCCTGGTGTTGCATGGTTTACATGATGCTATTTGTTTTCTAGCAAGCGTCTGATCTTGTTTATGGTGAGAATTAATCACACACTGGCGGAATCTTTTTAAAAAGAATCCTCTGGAGGCATTTGGTTACACTGAATTTTATTTAGGGGTAAAAAATTAAAGCTGGCTAAAAACTATGTACGCTACAATAAAAGACCCAGTGTACACTATTTTGCGTTGGTCTATCACATTAAATACTAAATAAATGTGTAAAATGTGAAAAGGTTCCCGGGATTCGTTAACCCAAATTTCTAATCAGCCAATCACATGGCAGCAACTCAATGCATTTAAGCATGTAGACATGGTCAAGATGATCTGCTGCAGTTCAAACCGAGCATCAGAATGTGGCATCTGTACTATATTTTCTGTATACAGTATATTCCCTAATGATCAGAGGATAAGTAAAATATGTTCTTTTGATTTCATTAAGGTGAAGAATAATAGGAATATGCCAATACATTAATTTAAAATGGATTTCATTTAAAATATGATTCATAGGTGGTTTAGACTGGTTAAGAACTGTTTTACTACTGTTAGAGTTCTACAGTGTAAATACATTGTACTACTGTAACTATTTAGCAGAAGAAGTTGGCCAGTGCTTTATGAAGCAGTTCAGAGAGAACGCACCGAGCACTGGCATGGTTGTTGGTGCCAGATGAGCTGGTCTGAGTATTTCAGAAACTGCTGATCTACTGGGATTTTCATGCACTACCATCTCTAGGGTTTACAGAGAATGGTGCGAAAAAGAGAAAATATCCAGTGAGCGGCAGTTCTGTGGGCGCAAATGCCTTGCTGATGCCAGAGGTCAGAGGAGAATGGCCAGACTGGTTCAAGCTGATAGAAAGGCAACAACTCAAATAACCACTTGTTACAACCAAGGCATGCAGAAGAGCATCTCTGAACGCACAACACAACAAACCTTGAGGCGGACGGGCTAAAGCAGCAGAAGACCACACCGGGTGCCACTCCTGTCAGCTAAGAACAGGAAACCGAGGCTACAATTCGCACAGACTCACCAAGATTGGACAATAGAAGATTGGAAAAACGATGCCTGGTCTGATGAGTCTCGATTTCTGCTGGTACATTCGGATGGTAGGGTCAGAATTTGGCGCCAACAAAATGAAAGCATGGATCCATCCTGCCTTGTATCAACGGTTCAGGCTGGTGGCGGTGGTGTAATGGGGTGGGGGATATTTTCTTGGCAAACTTTGGGCCCCTTATTACCAATTGAGCATTGTGTCAATGCCACAGTTGTTGCTGACCATGTCCATCCCTTTATGACCACAGTGTATCCTTCTGATGGTTACTTCCAGCAGGATAACATGCCATGTCATAAAGCACGAATCATCTCAGACTGGTTTCTTGAACATGACAATGAGCTCACTGTACTCAAATGGCCTCCAAAGTCACCAGATCTCAATCCAATAGAGCACCTTTGGGATGTGGTAGAACGGGAGCTTCGCATCATGGACGTGCAGCTGACAAATCTGCAGCATCTGTGTAATGCTATCATGTCAATATGGACCAAACTCTCTGAGGAATGTTTCCAGTACCTTTTTGAATCTATGCCGCGAAGGATTAGGGCACTTCTGAGGGCAAAAGAGGGTCCAACCCGGTACTTGCAAGGTGTACCTAATAAAGTGGCTGGTGAGTGTATATACAGTGAGAGAAAGAGGTTGGGTACACCCTGAACATGTGCTGGTCTTTCACAGAGCAACGCGGAGACACACAAGGCAACCAACCATGCAAACACACACTTAACTGCAGTTCAGAGAGACCAGTTAAACCTGGATTTTTTGGTATATATATTTTTTGGATATATATTCTTACATATATATGTTTCACATCAAATTCAGATTTATTCACCAAGTTTGTGCAAACAAACCATGAACTTGACTTTGGTTCCACTTTGCTCTTGATGAAGACATTTTAAATATATATGCAGTATTTAAGAAGGGAAATAAAAATAAAAGTATTTTTGTTAATATGTATATATACAGTGTTTCTACAAAAGAGTAGGGCATGGTTAAATTAGTGCAAATATGCATCAATATAAGCACTGACTGTTGAGATTTTATCAAAAACGACAAGAAACTATCCCTGTGGTGGCTGATTTTTGCAAAAAGTGCTTCGTAGCATAGACCTGAAGACAAAAGTCTGTGTCCAGTTTGTATCCAGGATATGTAGGGTCTGTAGAGATATTAGCTGCCTTTTTCTTGAACATAGACCTGTAGAGGTCCTGGGCGGAGAGAAGGTAAGCCCTCATACAGGATTACACATGGGCCACTGGTACACTTACCCTCTTGATTTTACACTAGTAGAATGTAATAGAAGAGTGCTGTCCAGGAATGAAGAGTGCAAGATAAAACAAGAGAGGGGAGCAGAAACATGTAATGGTGGGAAACCAATCCATAACACAATCTGAAGCCATAAAGTATTGGGTAACCAGGAGTAAGAAATGAAAATCAGGTACATGTAGAGTAATAAATCGATTCTCACAATAGCACACAGATTATGCAAATGTTTGGCATTGAGACACATATAATATTGTTTAAAAATGTAAAATGTTATTTACTGTGCTAAGTCCCTCAGCTGCCCAAACTGTCAACGTGGATCTGGAAATGTATATATCTGTTTTTTTCACATACTTAATCATCACCATATTGTTTCTGGCAGAGAGACATCGGAACATGGATTCTCGACCCAGTTTGCTAAAGCTCATTTTAAAGCATTGAATGTGTTCTGAATCATTACTTTATATCATCACTTTAAAAGCCTTCATTCTTCAGTGCTTTGGAGCATCGGTACCAATCATTTTTGTTCATTCTTGGCTGTTGGCGAACCGCAACAAATTCCAGTTTACAAAGACCCGCAATTAGCATAAGAAAATTGACCAATTGACTGTTCACTTCAGCAGTCGAGTATACAGATTATTAGATCTATAATTTACATTTTTCTTTTTTTATTCAACCCAACTTTAGTTTATAAAAATGACAGTTATCCATAACTTTATTGTGCTAAGAAGAACTTTGAAAGCCACAACGAAATATTGACAAAACTAGACAACAGACGTTTTGTTCAATTCAGTTTGTTTATATGGCTCATAACAAACTTTACTTCAAGGCTTCTTCACAAGACAAGCAGATTCAGTCATACAGACAGGTTCAAAATTAATTTACAAACATTGCAATTCAACATATGGCTCAGAATCAGCTTTATTGCCAAACTTGTACAGATAAACAAGGTATTTGACTCTGGTACACTTTGCTTTTTTAAATGTACATACAGGGGTTGGACAATGAAACTGAAACACCTGGTTTTAGACCACAATAATTTATTAGTATGGTGTGGGGCTCCTTTTGCGGCCAATACAGCGTCAATTCGTCTTGGAAATGACATATACAAGTCCTGCACAGTGGTCAGAGGAATTTTAAGCCATTCTTCTTGCAGGATAGTGGCCAGGTCACTACGTGATACTGGTGGAGGAAAACGTTTCCTGACTCGCTCCTCCAAAACACCCCAAAGTGGCTCAATAATATTTAGATCTGGTGACTATGCAGGCCATGGGAGATGTTCAACTTCACTTTCATTTTTATCAAACCAATCTTTCACCAGTCTTGTTGTGTGTATTGGTGCATTGTCATCCTGATACACAGCACCGCCTTCAGGATACAATGTTTGAACCATTGGATGCACATGGTCCTCAAGAATGGTTCGGTAGTCCTTGACAGTGACGTGCCCATCTAGCACAAGTATTGGGCCAAGGGAATACCATGATATGGCAGCCCAAACCATCACTGATCCACGCCAATCCTTCACTCTGGGCATGCAACAGTCTGGGTGGTACGCTTCTTTGGGGCTTCTCCACACCGTAACTCTCCCGGATGTGGGGAAACAGTAAAGGTGGACTCATCAGAGAACAATACATGTTTCACATTGTCCACAGCCCAAGATTTGCGCTCCTTGCACCATTGAAACCGACGTTTGGCATTGACATGAGTGACCAAAGGTTTGGCTATAGCAGCCCGGCCGTGTATATTGACCCTGTGGAGCTCCCGACGGACAGTTCTGGTGGAAACAGGAGAGTTGAGGTGCACATTTAATTCTGCCATGATTTGGGCAGCCGTGGTTTTATGTTTTTTGGATACAATCCGGGTTAGCACCCGAACATCCCTTTCAGACAGCTTCCTCTTGTGTCCACAGTTAATCCTGTTGGATGTGGTTCGTCCTTCTTGGTGGTATGCTGACATTACCCTGGATACCGTGGCTCTTGATACATCACAAAGACTTGCTGTCTTGGTCACAGATGTGCCAGCAAGACGTGCACCAACAATTTGTCCTCTTTTGAACTCTGGTATGTCACCCATAATGTTGTGTGCATTTCAATATTTTGAGCAAAACTGTGCTCTTACCCTGCTAATTGAACCTTCACACTCTGCTCTTACTGGTGCAATGTGCAATCAATGAAGACTGGCTACCAGGCTTGTCCAATTTAGCCATGAAACCTCCCACACTAAAATGACAGGTGTTTCAGTTTTATTGTCCAACCCCTGTATATACACAATTGACTTTACAATAGAATATAATGTGAGATCAGTCCAAGTATGCATGGTGTTGTTCTGGAAGTCTGACTGTCAAGTGTTCATCAAAGAAACAGAACGGGGCGAAGAAACTGTCTCTGTGGGGGCTGGTTTTAGCAGAAAGCGCTCTGTAGCGCTGAGCTGAAGGTAAAAGCCTAAACAGTTTGTGTGCAGGGTGTGTGGGGTCTGCAGAGATTTTAGCTGTCCTCTTCCTGACCCTAGAACTGTATAAGTCCTGGATGGAGGGAAGGTCAGCCCTGGTGATTTTCTCTGCAGCCCCGATTGTGGGTTGCAGTTTGGACCTGTCCTGTTTTGTGGATGTGCCAAACTACACTGAGATGGACAAAGACAGGACAGACTGAAGTATGGCAGTGTAGAAGATGAACAGCAGCTCCTGGAGAAGGTTCAAGAAGTTCTGAGTCAACTTCTTGAGTTGACTCAGGAAGTACAGTCTCTGCTGGGCCTTCTTTCGAACACTCACTATGTGTGAGGACCATCTCGGGTTTAGTGAAATGGTGGTTCCTAGGAACTGGAAGTGGTCCATAGCAGACTAAGTGTTGTTGAGGATGGTGAGGGGGGTATGTGGGGGTGGTGCTCTCTGAAAGTCCCTCATCATCTCCGCAGTCTTGAGTGGGTTAAGTTCCAGGTGGTTCTGACCACACCAGGGTACCAGCTGATCCATCTCCTGTCTTTAGGCAGACTCATCACTGTTCTGGATCAGTCCAATAACAGTGGTGTCATCTGCAAACTTCAGGAGTTTCACAGAAGGACATGCTGAGGTGCAGTCATTTGTGTACAGGAAGAGTGGGGAGTGTCTACAAGAAGAGTGGGGAGAGAAAACACCCCTGAGGGGCGCCAGTGCTGATGGTTCTTGTGCAGGGGAAGATGCTCCCCAGCCTCACTTGCTGCTGCCAGTCCTTCAGGAAGCTGGTGATCCACTGTCAGGTGGAGGCCGAGACTTTAAACTGGGTGAGCTTCTGGCGGAGGATGTCTGGGTTGATGTTGTTGAAGGCCGAGCTGAAGTCCACAAACAGGATCCTGGTGTACATCCCTGGGTGGTCGAGGTGTTGCAGGATGAAGTGTAGTACCAAGTTGAATGCATCATCTGCCAACCAGTTTGCCTGGTAGGCAAAGTGTGGGGGTCCAGCAGGGGGCCTGTGATGTCCTTCAGGTGCTTCAACACCAGTCGCTCAAAGAATTTAATGACCACAGATGTCAGGGCGACAAGCCTGTAGTCATTTAATCCTGTGATGGTGGGTTTCTTGGCTACTGGGATGATGGTGGACCTTTTGAAGATCTCATTGAAGTTGGGTGCCAGTTGCTTGGCGCAGGCCTTCAGGCATGATGCGGATACATTATCAGGTCCTGAGGCCCCTTTTGTTTTCAGGCCCAGAAAGAGCCTATTTACATCTTCCTCTGAGATCCTAAGTGCAGGCAGGGGTCTGAAGGTAGGGGGGGTGGTTGGTGAATGGCAAACATGTTTGTCTGGAAGGGATATGGAGGAGTTGAGGTGTGAAGTGCTGCTTTTCATACCTGCAGTAGAAACCATTTAACTGATTTGCTAGGAGAGGATTTTGCTCAGGGTTGGGGAAAGGTCTCCTCTAAGCAGTCAGGTTTTTCAAACTATTCCAAACAGCAGAAGCATCTCCATGTAAGAAGCCTTTCTTCAGCTTCTCACTATAGCTTCTCTTCGCTGCTTTGATCTCCATGGTCAGTTTGTTCCTGGCCTGCTTATACAGGGCCCTATCCCCACTGCTGTGAGCCTCTTCCTAATCCCTGCGCAGCTGCCTCAGATTAGAAGTGAACCAAGGTTTAATGTTATTGTATGTGCTAAAGGTCTTGGTCTGCACACACATGTCCTCACAGAAGCTGATGCATGATGTCACCACCTCAGTAAGTTGGTTTAAAGCAGTGGCTGATGTTTTAAAAACAGTCCAATCTGTGCAGTCAAAGCAGGCCTGTAACATCTGCTTTGAGTCATCAGTCCACTTCTTAACAGTTCGAACCAGGTCTGTTAAAGCAGGAGGTTGGGATGAGGTGGACCAGACAGTGGTCAGAAAGTTCCAAAGCAGCCCTGGTGACAGCATGATATGCATGCTTTAAAGTTGTATAGCAGTGGTCCAGAGTGTTTTTGTGCCTGGTGGGACCAATGCTGTCATATTCAGTAGGTAAAAACAATTAAAAAAACAAAACATAAATAAACCTCGAACAGAACCAGGCTCAGTGTGAGCAACACAAAACACGAGCACACACTGGTCCAAATGTACCTTCTATGTGAAAAAAAAAGAGTTAATGACAGCAGTAGCTCTTTTAGTGGCTTTATCTAGGAAAGATACAGTTAAACCCAAAACATTTTCCTTCCCAGGCAGATTTAGATTTAAAATTTTTTTCATCAAACTAAGCGATTTATTTCTGAAAGGAAACAAGACAAAAAATTCTCAAAAGATAATAGAACATAATAGGAATTTTAACTTTGAAAGTAAAATGTTTTTATTTACATTTTATTGAAAATGTAGAAAATTATTATATATCCATCTCAATAATAATGGAAAAATCTTCATTGCCATTACAACAATAAAAACCCTTCTTAAAACATGTTTTTTAAAACCGCTTTTGCATGATTCCAATGGTATTTTATCTTTGGAGGTGAGCTCCAGCTCTTTCATGTCGGACGGACTCGTTGCCATTATCCTAATCTTTTGGGCTAGATTCAAGTTAGTAATCTGGCTGGGCCACTTAAAAACATTAACATGTGTTCCAGTCAGAAGAAACATGTTAAATTTGAAAGATAACATTAAACTGAATATCGACAGGGATGTAACCCTTATTTATTTACTTGGTAGCTTCTCCAGTCTCAGAGGTAGCATGGATGGGCGGGCTGCAGTTGTACATCTTTTAACTTCTTTATTTTGTCTGGACGGCAGGACAGCATACACTGAACGACAGTACATGCACCTCTCTCTCCAACTCTCCCTCCCTTCTACTGCTCCCCCTGGAAACAGGCTGGGTGGGAACCAAAATAGCAAGGTGTTGCACAGATAAAAAACCTTATTCAGTTGTACTCAAAGGCCCAAAATGTCAATGAGCAACAAAATAATTGCTGTAAAATTAAAAGTAAAGAATAGTGACTGTATAAATGAATCAAGGTTACAGGGGTATGAATAATTTTGGCTTAAGTGTGAACTCTTAGCCAGTAATACAATTTGAGGGATAAACACTGGAGTACATGCAGTTAATGACAGCAGTTGCTTCTTCAATGGCTCTGTCCAGAAGAGGACAAGGTTAACCACAGAAAGACATGGCTATATTGAGCTGCAGTTGCCACTAAATACATCTTGCATTCATTAGTACTGTGCACTTTTCGGTAACATTGCTGTTGTTGTATATGCGTTTCTGCAGATGTAGAAGCAGTATTCTGGGGTGCTATCTAGTATTCTCTTTATCCTTCTTTAACTCCTCAATCCTTTTTTTTCAATCCATTTTTTTCCTTTTGCCCAACCTCTCTCTCTTTCTTGCTTCTTTTTTCCTTTTTTTTTCCCTTTTTCGTCTCCGTGTCCATTGCAATTGAAATAATTCCAAAGCAGTTTCTAAGTTTTTTTATCATAGTGAAGCATTATAGTGTTAGCCGTAATGCTCCACTTGTGAAAGTAAATCTTTCGTACGTCTTCTTGGCACTCAGACAACAATTCTGAGTGCTACTCAGAATTGTGCCGGACAAGACATATTAATAACACGGTTGCCAGCTACGCCAGAGCAGATCCAGCCATGGACCCAGAGACTTGAGACCTTGGGACACATCACCTCCTACCAGAAGCCCAGGAGATGGAGTAGCCAAAGACCCAACCTGACACTAAATCAGGCGCACACAGTCATAATCACACATTCCCACCCTCATGCCTGGACATAAAAACAGTCACACCCACACACTCAACGTAAAGACACACAACAGTGGACGTTGTAAGCTCACTTGCACTCCCCATACATATTCTATACTCCCAGGTCCAGGTACCAATACCCCATAGGGGCAACCAGCCACAGGACCCAGGAGGTGGTCCACTTCATTCCGGGGTGGAGACCTAAATAGGAGTAAAACATAAAATAAATTTAAAATGGATCCTTTACAGCTTACTGTCTGTGAAAAAAGTTAATATTAGAGGTTAATTATACACATATGTTGTAGATTGTAATGTGCCTTGGCATTGTGGCTATAGCAGTACAATTTTTAAGTAAAGACTGAAAATGACATTTAAAAAATCTACTCCTCCACCTCATCCCTCAGACTATTTTCTATTCCTAAAAATTGTCTAAAATATGCAGATATAGTCATTGCCATAGTATTAAGTCTAAATCAGCAAGGATATTAAATCCACATAACCATCAGTTTTTGATTTCTACAATCTCTGCAAAACTATGTACTAACTTATCACTTCGCTGCATACTATCTTTTCGTCTTCAGAATTTCTCCCTCCCGGTACAATCAAAGATTTATTTCTCTTGATTGAACTCTGCTATTAAAAACAGCAAGTGCAATTAATAAATCTGACAATAAAACAGTCACAATATGCATTTTGTCCAATCTCAGTCTGCAAAACAATGAACCACATACATGCATGATTGTGATGTATTACACTCTAAATAAAATAACACCATACCTCATATGCTTGAGGCTCTGAATCGATTGGTAGCTGCAACATGAGCTAAAAAGTACCGGTGCATGAATATGTGAGTGTCTGTTTGTGTGTGCGTGTGTGTGTGTGTGTGTGTGTTGGAAGAGAAGAAAGAATGATTCATTGTGAGAAGAGCTGGGGGAGGTTTAGGGCTGATGATGAAAATCGATAAGGAATAATAAATGAGAAACAACTGAGCAGATTATAGAGGTTATGAGGATGTGGAAAAAAAGACTGACTGTCCTTTCAGCTCACACTCAAGACATAAACGGGGAAAACATCTTGTGTGTTGTGGGAATGCCGGACTGTGGACCGCATTAAAGGATGTCCCCTGCAATTTTTTTTTCAGAGGGTGGTTGTAGCCTCAAGGTTAGAAAAAGCACGATTGTAAGCAGAAGGTCACTAGACTCAGTGTCTCCAAGCACAGGATGGAGGTGAATAATCCACTGCCCCCAACTAATTAGATGCCCTTGAGAGAAGTCTTCAATCCCCAAATGCTTCTGTGTATATAGTGAGCAATGCACTGCATAGACCATTTTCCAGGTGTCAGTGTTTGATCTGTAAATAGAAGTGTTTATTCTTTTCTTAATAAACGCATAAAAACACAATACCAGCTGCAATGCAATGAGTTCATGTGTGGCACAGCAGATTTCAAAGGTTTGTGGAGTACACACAGAGCTGGTTGAAAACACAATCATTTGCAAAAAAAAAAACAATTGGTGAAATTAAAAAGCATACCTCCCCTGCCTTTGCCTTGCGTTATCTTTAAGAAAACATGCAGACACTGTCTGCAGATTAATTAAAATCCGTATAACACACTGCTTAGAATATGCCTGTGGAAGACTACTTACAAATAAATAGACAGCTGGTCCTTTTTAAGAAAATTCTCATGCTTTGACAAAAACAAAATCTGAGTTATTTTAACAGACAGGTGAAAACAGAGATAACTATAAGGAGAGAGTTAATCTTCATGGAACAGCAATAAGAGGATGTGTGGGCAGGGATACAGCAGTTTTTACTGGATGGGTCTGGAATCTTAATCTCTCTATTGACAACTTTGTCAGCAAATAAAAATGTACTACATATAACTGAAAGTACTTTCAGTGCAAAGTGAAAAATTATGAATTGATCATTTCTGTGACTGTTATCAAATAAGAACTATATTTTCAAACCATATTTCAAGGTGTATTACTATTAAGTTATTTGGGACTGAGCAAAAGTATATGTTTTTGACCAGCTGTTTAAACACAGTAACGATGTATGTCCCAAGTATGACATGCTAAACAGTTGAGTGAATGAACATATGGGGAACAGCTGTTCCCCATCTGCACTGAAATAAAAGAGTAAGACTAGTAACAGAGAAAAAAAAGAAACATAAGATGCTGCAACCTACATTATCAAACTAAACTTGAAGTCCAACAGATTATGATAAGGAATCCACAGAAGTTATTGTTGTCTTTATTTGCGTAAGTTCTGGTTCCCATTTTTGAGTGAAATCAAACTGGGTCTTATCCTTGAATCATTCTCCTTAAATCACACTTCTTACTATCCTGCCTTTTTTTGTAATTTCAATCTTAATAGATGTGAGACAGTATTGATTAGTGCACCTCTAGATATTTTCATGTCAATCTTGTATTTTTTGATAGATCTTAAAGTGAGGTAGAGAAAGTTTAACAAAGTTAAAGCATGAATCAATGCTAAGAAATAGAACTAATGCAATTCACTTCCAAGAAAAACTCATAAAATACAACAAGCCACATTTAATTTAGCATATTGGAGCATCTGTAGAAGTAGTCATTGTGTAGCTGGCCAGCCAACAATACTTCACGTTTCTCAATGATCCACTCTCTATTGATTGCTGCTTATTATATTACCCACATATTGTATTGACTCTATATTGTATTATGAGGTCTTGAATTTCAAGAAACCCAAGGGATCATGGCCTTTGGCCTTATTGTAAAGGAGAGACCAGATGGTTTAATGAAATTGCACAGGCCTTGTGCAGCACCCTGTGATGGATGTCATGGATGGACTGGTCAGAGAGGTGAGTGAATTAGGGGTGTAGATGTTGGCTTGCTTACAATTGAAGCAGGAGTAGTAAAGGCAAAAAGCACAACTCAGAGAGATCCATCTGTTTTTTAATGAAGTCCTGGTGAACAGGAGTCACAGTGCCAGGTTCTCACTGGCTGTTTTCGTTCTTTGAAATGCACATACACTTATACACACAGACACCTTATAACACACACACAAAGTCCAGATTTAATTGAAAGCTGTCCTGGGAAGGCTGCTTGTCTGTGAATCTAAGAACTCTGTTTTCTGAAACTCCATGCTTCCCTTCACCTTCACCTTGAGACCTCAGAATCGCATTTACCAACATTAGGCGTTTCAGCAGGGTCGCACTGTAGTGCGACTGATGTATCTTCACCTGTGTGCTGAGGGCTAATTCACCAACACAAAGCAAGCTGAAACTATTCAAAGATGTCTACATTTCTGTTTCCATCTCTTTTGGAAGGAACAGGCTAACAGTCTCATCTTCAGAGGCCAAGGGTATTTATCTTTGCGAATTGCCTCTGCTGTGGTTTTAAATGACTGTTGAGAGCAGAGTTTCTCCCTAGATGGGATCTTGGATTTCATTACAATGGCACTACCTACATCTTTTGCAAATTTGATAGGAGGAAGTATATTAAAAAGTTTATATTGGCTTGTAAAAGTTATCCTATTTAACTTTTAACTCGATTTTCTCACATTACAACCACAAACTTAAATAAAGTTTATTGGGATTTTATATTCAATTCAATTTAGTTTTATTTATATAGCGCCAATTCACAACACATGTTGTCTCAAGGCACTTCACAAAAGTCTGGTACATACATTCCAATTACTCCTAACCATTGAACAGTGCAGTCAGAGTTAGTTATTTATTCAAATTGGATAAAAAGTTTTTCTGTCTAAGGAAACCCAGCAGATTGCATCCAGTCAGTGATTTGCAGCATTCCCTCCTCACGGATGAGCATGTAGAGACAGTGGACAGTCACTGGCGCTGACTTTGCAGCAATCCCTCATACTGAGCATGCATGTAGCGACAGTGGAGAGGAAAAACTCCCTTTTAACAGGAAGAAACCTCCAGCAGAACCAGGCTCACTGTGAGCGGCCATCTGCCCCGACCGACTGGGGGTTAGAGAGAACAGAGCAGAGACACAAAGAGAACAAGTAAGCATTGATCCAGGAGTACTTGAAATGGTAGGAAAAGTAAATGTTAATGGATGTAGCTCCTTTAGTCGTTTCACCTAGAAAGAAAGAACATATAAACTCTGAGCCAGTTTTCAAGGTTAGAGTCTGAAAGAGAGCACATATAATTAATTACAGTAAAAGCTCAGTCAATCGCCATGTCTAGGAGAGAGAAAGGGTTAAACACTAAAAGACAGGGCCATGTGGTTCATCGGTAGAGGGTGAGCATTAAGTTGTTGCCAGCAGAAGCTCGGACGATGCCCCTCTCCAGAAAGGTGTCACAGGTAGACACAGAGTTAGGCCAGGTGTAGCTTCTAGGAAGAGAAAAGAGAGAGAACAAAGTTAAAAGCTGAAATAACAGCAAATAATGCAAAATTGGAGAGTAGTGTGAGAATGTAGCGAAGAGGGTGAAAGTGGTCATTATGTCCTCCAGCAGCCTAAGCCTATAGCAGCATAACTACACAGACAGTTTCAGTTCAGATTATTTAGTTAAATGGCGCTTATTTTCAACAATGTCGTCTCAAGGCACCCCACAAAGGGTCCCACTGATGGTCATTGTTATACTAAAAACCACAAGGATTGGGATACCCCTCTCTGTCAGACTGATTATAACCATTGGAAAAGAGAAGGGGTCATACAGGTAGCAGAAATGGAGGGTGTGTTTGCAACTCAACCATAACTGAGCCGGTTTAGACTAAACCTGACTCCCCTTTACTCCATCCAAGGATGGATAAACTAAGCCACTCTAACTATAAGCTTTATCAAAAAGGAAAGTTTTAAGCCTTGCCTTAAAAGTAGACAGGGTGTCTGCCTAACGGACCAAAACCGGGAGCTGGTTCCACAGGAGAGGAACCTGATAACTAAAGGATCTGCCTCCCTTTCTTCATCTAGAGACTCTAGGAACCACCAGTAAACCTGCAGTCTGAGAACGAAGTGCTCTGTTCGGAACATTTGGAACAATCAGTTCTCTGATATATGATGGAGCTAGATCATTAAGGGCTTTATATGTTAGGAGGAGAATTTTAAATTCTATTCTGGAATAAACAGGGAGCCAATGAAGGGATGCTAAAATAGGAGAAATATGATCTCTCTTTTTAATTTTCATCAGAACTCTTGCTGCAGCATTTTGAATCAGCTGAAGACTTTTAACTGCATTTTGTGGACATCCTGATAGTAACGAATTACAATAGTCCAGCCTTGAAGTAACAAATGCATGGACTAGTTTTTCAGCGTCAGTCCTGGATAGGATATTTCTAATTTTGGCAATGTTCCGGAGGTGAAAAAAGGAAATCCTAGAAACCTGTTCAATATGGGATTTAAATGACATGTCCTGGTCAAAAGTAGTGATGATCGACCAAAACACAAACTACTGCATTACTATGAAGAAAGTGTATACAGGATACATCATTGCCTTTTAATTCAACTTCCTTTATTGGATCCTCCTAAACAAAACACAGTGCAACAAATAGCCATCAAAAATCACCTCATTAGTTGACAGGTCAGGCATACAATTGTGGAGAAGCAGGGTTAGGCTATAAAACAATATCCCAACCTTTGGACATCTATAAAAGCACTTTTCATTCGATCATCCAAAAAGGAGAAGCATATGATAACAAACCAAGACATGGTTATCTACCTGAAATGATAGAAGAAGAGCATTTATCAGAAAAGTTGTCAAGAGGTTCATGGTAACGCTGAACTGCAGAGATCCACAACTCCGATGAAAGACTGTGTCAACATAACGATTAATTATGCACTCCAAAACCCCGGCCTGCAACAGCTTAAATCATGCATGCAAAGCTAATTGGGAGCTCTAAATTGCACTTGTGAATCTCTTTACAAGTTTGTCTGTACTGGGGTTTTACCCTATAAAGGACTGGCAACCTGTTGTGGGAGTACCAGAATGCTTAACCATTAAATAAATAGAAAATAAACAATGGATGGACGTTTATGTCTTTTCAGAATTAAATGTATTTTTACCAAATACAGATCAAGTGCAGAACACATTTACTTTTGAAGCTGAGTGATGAAGTATATGTTATGATCTTGCTTGTCAATCAGTTAAAACATCTCAGCACATTTGATCTCTAAAGCAAATTGTGAGTGGGTGGAATGTTTTGTTTTTGAAGCTCCATGTGCAAAATATGATGACATATGGTGCTATTTCACAGTGTAATTCTAACAAGCTACAAATAAAATAAGAGCTCTGAGGACAGAGAAACTTTGGCTGTTCTTTACTTTTCTTCTTTTAATCTATTGTTCTGTTGGAGTAAAACCTCAGTTAAACTAAGCAGGGATCATTCTTATCATATCATGTGACTGATACGTAAAACAGATTTTATACATCTATAATACTTTTTCACAACATTGTGATGGTGATGCCAGTGAACACCAGATTTGTGCATTATCATTTCAGAGTGGAGACAGCATGATTTCTTAGAAAAACAAGAAGTTATCACATTGCATTCAACTTGTTAAACGTGAGGGTTTATGAAGAGGGTTATAAAGATCAGTAGAAATCTGTTAAACTAAACATACTAAGGTGGGAAAAAGAACAATAATAAGGGCTATCAAGTTCTGATGAATCATAACAGCAAACTTTGTATGCTTTTGTAATTATATATATATATATATATATATATATATATATATATATATTTTTTTTTTTACATTACAGTATGCACTATTTGCTTTCAGTAACCCTGCAAATGCATTTTAAATGTTTTTTTTGAAAAACTTTTAACTGCACCTTAACAGTAAACTCTCCAAATAACGTCTGATATTTAAATATCTTTAAGAACCAGAGGTTGTGTTTGAGTCACAGACAAGTAACATCACATTACCTTTTTGGACTGTGGGGCCGCCTTGCTATTAATGATCACACCAACATTGAGATGGTACTCAGTTGTGATGGAAAACGAACCAAACCATGTAGAGCCGGCCCGACCCGAGTTGAGTAGATTATGGACTAGTAGAAAAGTCGCATTACTAAATTGGCCTTCTACCATCTGAAGACCATTTCCAGGATAAAAGGACTAATCTCCCAGAAGGAAAACCACACCCATGCATTTATTTTTGCTTGAATTAATTACTGCAACTGTGTCTTTACAGATCTGCCTTAACAGTCAATCAGCTGCAGCTGATCCAGAACACTGCTGCGTACACCCTCACTAAAACTAAGAAAGTAGAGCACATCAACACAGTTCTGCAGTCCTTACACTGGCTCCCTGTCTCTCAGAGAATAGACTTTAAGGGTGTATTCACACCAGGAAAGTCCTTTGGTCCGCTTGTTTGGTCCG
Organism: Crenichthys baileyi; assembly: GCA_036173005.1. Classification (NCBI taxonomy): domain Eukaryota; kingdom Metazoa; phylum Chordata; class Actinopteri; order Cyprinodontiformes; family Goodeidae; genus Crenichthys; species Crenichthys baileyi. The sequence goes on along the minus strand of JAHHUM010000090.1, from coordinate 206,689 downwards.
GACTAAAAGCGAACTTTATTTTTTTCATTTGGTGCGGTTTGTTTTCACATTGTACTTTTTGCAAGCGAACTATTATTAACTATTTGGAAAGGACCAGGGTGCGCTTGAGTGTATTCACACCTGCACAAAAGGTCCGGACCAAGGGGGGAAACGAACTCTGGTCCGTTTAAAGCGGACCAAAGTGGCAAGTGTGAATACACCCTAAAATACTTCTGTTACTTTAAGGGTGTATTCACACTTGCCACTTTTGGTCCGCTTTAAACGGACCAGAGTTCGTTTCCCCCCTTGGTCTGGACCTTTTGTGCAGGTGTGAATACACTCAAGCGAACCCTGGTCCGGACCAAACAACCGGACCGAGACCCACTTTTGGAGGTGGTCTCGGTCCACTTCCAAACGGACTCTGGTGCGGTTCGCTTACGGTCTGAATACAAACGGGCCCCGATCCGAACCAACTACAAAAACGTATGTCTCTCTGGACATAAAAAGCCACCGTAGCCGGTAGCAAAGGTGTGTGTTGTAAGGTAATCATACCTGATAAGCTGTGTTGCTTAGCAACGCTACTGGCTTGTTGTGGGACAAGGCACGTAGACAACGTCGGCAGTCAGCACGCATTCTCCGACGGGGTTCCAAAATTATAAATGGAACGTCTCAAAGTCTGCGTTGAATGAGCTGCTCTTCACCCTCACAGTAATATTGCAGCTTTAATAACCGCACAAATATGCAGAACACAGGTGCTGCACGCAGCACGTCTACAGCTGTTTTCCTAAATTTCCGGGTCTGTGCTCTTTCCCGCCCCCGTCATTTCTGTCCAATGGGAACAATAATCGTCACCTGCGTGGCTTTGTTTACAAGTAATAGTTCAGTTGCAAAAAGTACAACGTGAAAACAAACCGCACAAAATGAAAAAAATAAAGTTCGCTTTTGGTCCGGACCAAACAAGCGGACCAAAGGACTTTCCTGGTGTGAATACACCCTATAAATCACTGAATGGCTTAGCACCAAAATACATAACGGATTCATTGTCGTTGTTTCAACTTTCCAGACCACTCAGGTTTTCTGATTCAAGTCTATTCTGTATCACCAAAATCAAAACCAAAGATGGAGAAGCAGCATTTAACTGCTATGCTAAATGTACCACAGGCTTTTAAGTTAGCTGTAATTAAACCTTTACTTAAGAAACCTTTGCTTGATCGAGATGACTTGAAAAATTACAGACCTATTTCCAATCTTCCATTCTTATCTAAAATTCTTGAGAAAATAGTTGCTAATCAAATGTGTGAGCATTTACACAGCAATGACCTGTTTGAAGAGTTTCAGTCAGGCTTCAGAGCTCATCATAGCACTGAAACAGCTCTGCTGAAAGTCACTAATGATATTCTTATTGCCTCAGATAATGGACTTGTGTCTGTACTGGTCCTCTTAGATCTCAGTGCTGCATTTGATACAGTCAACCGTAATATTCTCTTAAAAAGGCTGGAATATGCTGTAGGGATCAGGGGAACAACGCTAGGCTGGTTTAAATCTTATCTGTCTGACAGATTCCAGTTTGTTCATGTAAATGAAAAATCATCTTTAAACTCCAGGGTTAATTGTGGAGTACCACAGGGTTCAGTACTTGGGCCAGTTCTCTTTACTATATATATGCTTCGAATAGGTAAAATTATCAGGCAGCATAGGATACATTTTCACTGTTACGCTGATGATACTCAGCTTTACTTATCCATAAATCTTGATGAACCCAACCAGTTAGATAGACTACAAGCATGTCTTGAACATATAAAAACTTGGATGACTTTAAATTTTTTGCTTCTAAATTCAGACAAGACAGAAGTTGTCGTCTTTGGACCGGAGTCTTTAAAAAAGAAACTGCTTAGTCAATCAATTAATGTGGATGGCATTAAATTGACCTCCGGTAATAAAGTAAAAAACTTGGTGTTATTTTTGACTAGGACATGTCAAATCCCATATTAAACAGGTTTCTAGGATTTCCTTCTTTCATCTCCGGAACATTGCCAAAATTAGAAATATCCTATCCAGGAGTGACGCTGAAAAACTAGTCCATGCATTTGTTACTTCAAGGCTGGACTATTGTAATTCTTTACTATCAGGATGTCCACAAAATGCAATTAAAAGCCTTCAGTTGATTCAAAATGCTGCAGCAAGAGTTCTGATGAAAATTAAAAAGAGAGATCATATTTCTCCTATTTTGGCTCCCTGTTAAATCATTGGCTCCCTGTTAAATCCAGAATAGAATTTAAAATTCTCCTCCTCACATATAAAGCCCTTAATGATCTAGCTCCATCATACATCAGAGATCTGATTGTTTCATATGTTCCTAACCGGGCACTTCGTTCTCAGACTGCAGGTTTACTGGTGGTTCCTAGAGTCTCTAGATGAAGAAAGGGAGGCAGATCCTTTAGTTATCAGGCTCCTCTCCTGTGGAACCAGCTCCCGGTTTTGGTCCGTTAGGCAGACACCCTGTCTACTTTTAAGGCAAGGCTTAAAACTTTCCTTTTCGATAAAGCTTATAGTTAGAGTGGCTTAGTTTATCCATCCTTGGATGGAGTAAGGGGGAGTCAGGTTTAGCCTAAACCGGCTCAGTTATGGTTGAGGTGCAAACACACCCTCCATTTCTGCTACCTGTATGACCCCTTCTCTTTCCCAATGGTTATAATCAGTCTGACAGAGAGAGGTATCCCAATCCTTGTGGTTTGACATTGTTGTAAATAAGCCCCGTTTAACTAAATAATCTGAACTGAAACTGTTAGTTATGCTGCTATAGGCTTAGGCTGCTGGAGGACATAATGACCACTTTCACCCTCTGCGCTACATTCTCACACTACTCTCCCAATTTTGCATTATTTGCTGTTATTTCAGCTTTTAACTTTGTTCTCTCCTTTTTTCTCTTTTTTAGAAGCTACCCCACCGGCCTGGCTCTGTGTTCTACCTGTGACACCTTTCTGGAGAGGGGAATCACCGAGCTTTCCGGGGACAACAACTTAATGCTCACCCTCTAACCGATGATCCACATGGCCCTGTCTTTTTGGGTTTTTAAACCCCCTTTCCTTCTCCTAGACATGGCGATTTTGACTGAGCTTTACTTGAAAACTAACTGTATGTGCGGTTTTTCCTCAGAATCTAAAAAACCTTGAAAACTGGCTCAGAGTTTTTTTCGGTTTTCTTTCTTCTAGGTGTAAAACGACTTTAAAAAGAAGCTACATCCATTAAACACTTATTTTCCCCCTTTCCCCCAAAAGAACGTACTCCTGGATCAGTGCTTATTGGGTTTTCTGTTGTAAAAAAATCTGTTTTTACCAAAAACAGGGGAAACGGATGAATTTACACTCAGAATCAGCTTTTTTATAATCTTGCAAAAGAGAAGGATTTTTACAGCATTGGAGATGCGCCCCCCAGTAGTGCTGCCAAAATTTCTTTCTGACTAGACAAAGCAAAGGTTCTCCTTAAAAAGCTACAACATTTTTAAAGGTAACTCTTCATGGCCCCAGAGAGATGAGTTTTCCCAGACATAAACTTAACAGTGGTTGCATACATATTATCTCACACAAGGAAAGGGGTTGAGAAAAACCTTACTCTAAGACTATATAAAAAAAGAGTGGAACAACACTGAGGGGTTTTAATACTTTGTCAGTTCCCGTAGAGTATCAAAGAGCAAATCAAGAAAGGCACTAAAATTTCAAAACAATCCCCCTCTTCGATTATAATGAAACATTTTTCATATGTTATCGGAAACACTGGAAGAAAAAAAATTTTTTAAAAAAAAAAAATTTTATAATGACAATGAAGGAAAGTATAAGAAAATGTAATTATTAAAAGTGAATTGATTAATAATAAAATTAACAATAAAATGAGTAATAAAAATGAATAAAAAAGTGTTTAATAATAATAAAAACAAAATAAAAATTTTTGAATTGGTAGGAAAATGAGTAATAAAACTGATTACTAAAACCCCCAAAAAAATTAAAATTTCCATCTGTCAGATGGAAAACGTTTTGTATAAAAACCCTATCAACTTAACTCTTGGGGGGGAAATTTTAATGTAATCAAAAAACATTTTAAGGAATGACCAGATAAACTAAATACACAAAAAATATAATGAATTTTTAAAAAAACCTCAAAATCAATTAAAGTAAAAAAAATAAAAAGATAATAATAATAAAAAAAAAAATGATTCACCAATCATCAACTGTGTGTGTTTTCGAACACACATCTACATCATTAGAATCTAGAAGATTATGTGAACAGATGGAAATTGAACATTGATAAAACTTAAAAAAAGTATCACCAAGTTTCACCAAGAGAGTCACTTTCAAACTCATCAGAGCAATCCAAAGGGGTTCCCCTTCACCTGTGAGGAGGGGCATCCCCTGATATGACCCTGCAATAAAAAAACCCCCTTTTTTACCAAAGGTAGCCAATTAAAAAAATCAGACAAAGAATCAGCACCAGGACTCAGGGTACCGGGGAGCCAGGGTGTATAATCCATCCAGAGCTCTGGTTTACTGAACCCCATCAGGACCTGTTTTTTTTTAAAATAAAAGTACAACTGCATATTGTAGTGGACAAATTTAATGCGATCAACGTTTTTTGTAAGGAGTAATTGAAAAAAAATATTGATTAAAACCCATTGATTACAGGATTGGGGCTAACTTATACTCATGTGGAACACCATGGGGGGAGAGCAGGGTAGTGAAATTTTGTGGTCTGGCTGGGGGAACAGGAAATAAAACTGTCATGTTTTTTTGCTTTTAGCGTAAATGTTTATCCATTCTAAAACCCGGGTTTTTTTTTGTCAGAAAATTCCAGTTTCAACCTGCAATATTACTTCAGGTGATGAGACATTTAAGTAAGTGACCAATGCTTGGGGAGTGTGGTTTGGGGCTAGGAGAATTGCTAAAACATCAGTCCATATCTAGAACTTTTTCATCAGGAGGTTTAGGTTGATCCACAAACTGAATTCAAACCAATCCAGGGGGTCATTTCAAGAGACATAGCTCTAGGGGATTATATCTAGGGGTTGCAGCTCGTTGGGGGGAAAATTGTCTCTAATTAAAACTGATTGGTTTTTGCCGCAGGCCTTGTGGAATATATTAAGAGTTCGGGTTGAATTAAACCTTTTTGGATTTCAATTCCAGTACACATAAGTCCAGTCGGGACACGGTGGGGGGAAAAAAAATGTACACATTGCTTTCTGAAAACCAACTGTCAAACCTCTCCGGGGAAACCACGTCACAAAGGTCAATCTTTGCTGCCACTGTGGTATTCTTAGGGTTACCTGTCTCAGTTGGTTGGGGATGTTGGGGGGACAGCTCTGTCAGACCTGATTATTCCCCCTTTAAAAAAAAAAAACATGGAAAGAATAAACCAACATAACATAAAAATGATGAAAGGGGCAAGAGAACAAAAAAAAAAGTCCCCCCCTTCCTACCCCATCTTCAATTCGGCCCCCTTTTGAGGTAGATAAAAGACATCTTCTTCTCACGGGGGATCTTTTTTAAAACCCAAAACGTTGCACTGCCCAAAGGGATTATTATGCCCATTGTAAAAACAGTGTTCTTCACCCACCTCTTCAATCACTCTCCAGTGATCAGCTTACAGTTCGTTGTGATTGGTTGGAGCAGGCCTAGTGCTCTAGCCCATTGGGGCTTGGGCCGACGTCCCTCAGGAGTGGAGTCATCTGGTGGATTAGGGAAGCCGTCTGCGGTAAGCAGCCACTGTTCGAGCCCCACCAGCCACACGTTGGAATGGACTTTTTTTGCGTTTGGACCTTTGACTTTTCTTTTTCTTTTTTGTCTGGGTCCAATAACCTTTTCTGCCATTTGGGTGTAATCTGACTGCATCCTGCTAATGGCAGACAGCTCCACCTGGAGAGAAGGGGCCAGATATACGGTTGCAGACAAAAACTTCTACAGTAATAGCTGTTTTCAGTGGCCTTCAACAGGTCTAGAATAAATAAACAAAATTCTGTTTTTTCATTGCCCCAAAAAAAAATGAAACTTATGTCTACCCTTATTTTTGCATGCCAATTCAAATGCAGTGGTTCATTATTATCCCAGTTTGCATCATATTAAAGCTCAAAAACTTCAAATAGGGATATTTTCTTTGATAAGTAAGACTGGGTCCATTCTGAGTCTGGCATTTTTTTTCCCTTTTTGTATCACTTGGCGATGTCCCCCCCCAAACTTTAGATCTGTCCCAGTCTGAACTCCTTTTTTTCCAACAGTTGGTTTTCAGTTACTGAAGGTTTAAAAAATACTTTTTTTTGTATTTTACCTTTTTTAAACCATTAAGCAGAAATTACTTTAATAATTACATGGATCTTCATCAAAATTTTCCAGCAAAGGAGAATTAATCTTTTGACTAATTTTTTAGAGGAATTCCCCCCGTACATTCAGAAGGGTTTCTCAGGATGGGGCCTTGGGGAGTTGGGGACCATTTTTATAGGAAAAAAAACACAAAGTGTTAATCTTCTCTCACAATGTCCACTAAGTCCTCCCTGGGAATATAGAAACCCTTTCCCATAGGTTACAGTACTGCTCCCATACGTGCTAAAACTTTTGTAACCCAATTTTTCATTTTATTTTTTATTAATTTCAATTTGAAGTCATGCATATAATTTTAAACCCTAGTTAGAACCAAAATAGAAATTGATGTATTTAAAAAATATTTTTTAGCTTTTTTTTAGCTCTATTTTTTAGCCATTTACATCATTAGAATTTCATGAAGAAGGAATTAATTTATCACCATGTATTTTCAAATGAATTTTAGTTTTAAATTTAAAAAATTGGTCCTCAGAGTTCACCACTGTGATTTTACCCTAAATAAATTTTTTGGAAAAAAAAACCTGGTTTTTTCTATTTGCAGTCCCCTCACTTTTAACAATAAAACTTAAATTTTATGAATTCATTTTAATGTTTCAATTATTAAATGAGTCAAAACATCATCTTGATTTGTCCTTTTGTCTAAGATATTTAAATTTAAATCATGCGGTTTTTAATGCATGAACCCTACCAAATTGTACCTAATCATTAATTATAGTATAGGATCATGACTCAGGTTTGTTATAAAATATATTCCTTTTTTGTGGCATATCTTGAACTTTCAGCTAGTTTAATTTATTGTAAACCGGATAAAAAGTTTTCAGTCCCCTTAAATCCCCCGGATTTCTGCAAGCAAAACTAAATTTTTTGAAGAAGTTTAAAAATATTTCATTAACATTTAAATTATAAAAACATTAAACTAAATGTCATGCTTTATCCTTACCCAATCATTTTTTATAAAAATGCATTTTAACGCAGTTATCACAACATCCCCCCTTTTTTTTTCTCATTTCTTTTTAAACAGTTTTGAACTCAGGAAGGGGGGGGGTGACGGTTTTCCATGGAAGTTAAAAGGGGTTTTTTCAAAACCTGGTAGGTGGGCGGAGCCAGGCGGAACCATAAAAGGGCTTTAGGTGGGGGGTGTGGGTGCCCAAAAGGTTCCTGTCCTTCCAACCCATCTTAGTGGACCTTAGACAGCAGAACTGTTAAAATCAACTTACATCTAAAAAAACCCTGCTTTTTAGGAGTTAAAAGCTTTTTCCTGAAAAACTGAAGGGTTTTTAATCAGTCTGGGGGTTAGAAAACATTATTTTTAAACATGAATTATTTTAGCAACATATGACAAAAACTCATTCATTCTAATGAAACAAAGACAAAAAATCACCCGAAAAAAGAGACACAGTTGGCCAAAAAATTTAGTTTTTTTTTTCCTGACCAAATTGTAAATATCAAATTTGAATAAATGTTTTAAAAGACGTCAAATCTACTCAGTGATTTTAATGAAGCTTCAGTAATTTAAAGACGTTTTAACAATCTCTTTTTTTAAAAAATTTTTTTTAGCATATCTTCAGATGCTTTTATTGATAAGTGCACACAATTCAAAGAGAAAAAATCTCAAATAATTTAGAAGCACAGCAGCCGTTTTTTCTTATGTGAATCCAAAAATTTTTTGCTGCTGAAAAACTCTTTTCCAATTTTCATACTTTTAAAAAATTGTAAAGACAGCAGAGTTGCTCTTAAAATTTTTTTTTTGTTTTAAGTTTAAATTTGATCACAGCTGTATTTCCAGAATTTCTCTGCCTAGGTTTTAAATGCAGACAATTATTTTTAGGCCGGCATTGACACATTATGGTTATACCCAGACACTAAACAAAAACAAAAACCCTGCAGTGTTAACAACTTAAACAGAAAAAAATTTAAAAATTAAGTTTAATCCCCAACTAGATTTTTTTTTCATTAGGCACTTCAAAAGGGACTGGGGACATAATTTTTTTAAATCAGGGTTATTACAGTTTGGAAAGTTGGGGGGAAAAAAAATTATTCTCAGGACCCCCTCTATTATAATTCCAATGCTAGAAAATGTTCCCCTTATTTGAAATATTCGTAATTTGAAATTATGTTTTGTGCTAATTTGAAATTTGTTTGGTACTCCTAGGTAGTGAAGGATTTAATTATTCTTTTACCCCTATAAGTCCCCAAAAAAGGGAAAACCCTTTTTTTGAACATTTCAAACTCACTCCAAGTTGTCATGAAATCAAACATTTTTCCCTGGGGAGGAAACTGGAGTTTGAGGGTGCCCCTTCCTCTTTAATGTTAAAAGCGGGGGCCTTTATTTATCCCTAAAAAAAAAGGCCTTTAGTCACTATGAGTTTTTAATTTCCTGAATCCTAGCCCTGGGACCCCAAAACCCAAACCTTCAGCCTCAATCTGTGTTCCCCAGAGTAGAAAACCTAATTTGAGTATTAATAGATTTTAAAGCCAGAACCCATCATTGGCTTAGATCTTTTTTTAAATAAGTGTAGTTTTTTTTTTTTATTTGAATGTACTCTGTTCAGTTAAATGGCATACCTTTATTGATTTATTAAAATTTTTTTCACTGACCCCCAATCTATGGCTCACGGGCCTCAGGTGTCCAGGAAACAAAAGGTTGAGGACCACTGCTTTTAAACACTGATGCCAGCCTTTCTGCAGAGATTAAAGAAAAATGGATTAAATACCTTAAATATTTTTCAGACTAGAGGGGGTTTTTTATTTCTGGCATCAAAAAATAACAAAAATTTAAGAGTTTCAATCACTGGTTCTTAAGCTCTCAAAAATTAGCCCCCCGTCATATTTTCTTTTAACCCAGAGTTCATAAGGGGGCTTCTTTTAAAAATTATAAAAAACAACGCAGATCTGGTTTTTTTAAAGGGAAAAACGCTTCCCAAAAACCGGGGTTCTGTGGTGGGAGCAGCCTGCTGTGAAAACAATGAATTTGGACCTTCCATTCAAGCTCTAGTTAACGCTTGTGGCCAAAGCTGTACCCCAAAGAAAGTACCCTGTTCAGACTGTACGGAGACCCTCTGCAGTAAAAAAATAACCCTCTTCTCAGAGGTCCTTTCCGAAACAAACAGGAAAGAAAAACCTGAAGGAGAGCCCACCAGGTTTTACTCATGGCCAATGGACTTTAAAATGCTCCTCCGTGGGGGATCTGTTCCCTGAGGCTGACATAGAAAAAAAACTGGTTACCAGCTGAGTTTTGGAGGGGTTTTAAAAATTTCCCCCCGCCTTTTAAGGAGTTTAAAATAGCAATATTTGACCCTGAATCTACAAAGAAGCGAGAGAAAAATTGGGTTTTCTAAAATAAATTTTTTCATGAAACTTTTGGGGAAAAAAATCTCTTTAACACAGGAATAACATTTAACCTTTGGTTTCGTCTGTCAACCGTCAAAAAAACATCAGCAGCAGTTAATAAGCTTTTTTTTCATTGCAGAAAAACAGAAAATATATTTTCAAATGTGTGTGGGTTTTACGTTACCCCCCTCAGTTTCTGGACCCCCTCCAGAGTTGGGGGTTTTTTGTCCCCCTATCAGTCCAAAAAACCCAGGCCCTCCCCTGGCCCTGTTGGTGGCCCCTTTGCTCTTTCCTTGTCCACTTTAACTTCCCCTTCCCCGGGGGGGAAAACTTTCTTCCAGCCTGTTTCTCCTCTGTTTCCTAAAAGATGTGCTCTCAAGATGAGTCCAGTGTAACGCTCTTCTGGCTCTGGGCAACCAGCATGGATTTTTGTCCATCTCAGTGGGTTTTGGGGTTTTTACCAGACTACTTCTGAGTTTTGTTTTTGGTGGAAACTCTCAACCTGTCATCTGCAGCAGGCGGGCAGGACCTCTCCCCTTTCAGGTCATGCTGAAGAAGCGTCTCTGGTGGAGTGAAGCCGTGGGGAGGGGAGGTGTCTAACGTCCAGGGAGCGCTCAAATCCCAAAAGTGTATTGGTGTGTGTGTGTATGTCTATGTGTTTTAAAGGCCCGAGAAAAAAGATTTAGTACATGGTTCAGATTTTGTCACAAACAAGAAGTATTGTCACGTCGGGCCCTTTTTTTTCACATACCTGTCATCCATTGTCTTTTTTTTTCCCCTTTCCCCTATTTTCTCTTTTGTCGGTTTCCCCCCTCAGTCCTTTTTAATATTGTAGAGCTGCAAAAGTTTTTAACCCATATATTGATGCACCTTGGTGGGGTTGGGCCATATTTTCCCCCACACGTTTCTCCCTGGGGAGGAGGGGGTGATCCCTTAGAACTGAACTGCTGTCCCCAAAACTTGACAGCCTTGGGCCCCAAACCCCTTTACTTACTGGTGAAATGGGGGAATATTCCTTTAAAACCCCGCAGACGTCCCCCCACAAGAGTTTTTTGAGCTTTATGGGACCCTAATCACCTTCCCCCTAACTTACTGGTTAGGGGAGTCTCCACTCAACCGTACAGGGAGGGGGGCTCTACTGGTGAAATTACTGTTCACCCCCGTGCGCAGCGTTGTCGGTTTTAACCGCGCCAGCGAGGTCCGTACACCTCGCTCCTGTTCCAAGGCCCCGGGGAAAAACCCAGATCACCTTTGTCCCCAGTAGAAAACTGTTAACCTTTTTTAGTTAAAAAATCAAGAAAAATCCTTTTTTATCATTAACCCTTTATTTTATTGGGCTTTTTTTCTGGGTCTTTTTTATAATTTTGCCAGTTTAATCCTATAGGCCTTTTTTGGTTTTTTACTTATCAAAAAAAATTAAGCAAAAATTTTTATTGATTAAATTATGCGGTTCTTTTTTTTTCCTCACCGTCTCTGGGGAAAAAAAAAAAATTAGGTTTTTTGGATTCCAGTGCTAAGTCTCCAAGAACACCGAGTCAGCAGTCCCCCCACCCCTTAACACTTAAAAGGGTTTTTTAGGCAGGGAAGGCTCTTCCCAGGTTGATCAGACCCCCCCTGCCGATGTCCTCGGAAGAACCCCCGTCAAGGGAAACCCCATCCTCCCCGTCGCCATTTTTTTTTGTAGAAAAAAAACTTGTTTTTTTTCCAAGACATAGACGGATGATTGTCACCCCCCCCAAATCAGCTTTATTTTTAATCTTTTGCAAGAGAGAAGGATTTTTACAAAGCATTGGAGATGCGCTCAGTAGTGCTGCCAAATCGTTCTGACTAGACAAAGCAAAGGTTCTCCTTATATTATCTCACACAGGTGCAAGCAGAAGGCTGAGAAACCATTACTCTAAGACTATATAAAAGAAGAGTGGAACAACACAGGGGTTCTAATACTTTTGTTAGTTCCTGTAGAGTATCAAAGAGCAAATCAAGAAAGGCACTAAAATTTCCATAACAGTTCTCTTTGTGTCTCTGCTCTGTTCTCTCTAACCCCCAGTCGGTCGTGGCAGATGGCCACTCACGCTGAGCCTGGTTCTGCTGGAGGTTTCTTCCTGTTAAAAGGAGTTTTTCCTCTCCACTGTCGCTACATGCATGCTCAATATGAAGGATTGCTGCAAAGTCAACGCCAGTGACTGTCCACTGTCTCTACATGCTCATCCGGGAGGAGTGAATGCTGCAAGTCACTGACTGGATGCAATCTGCTGGGTTTCCTTAGACAGAAAAACTTTTTATCCAATTTGAATAAATAACTCTGACTGCACTGTTCAATGGTTAGGATTAATTGGAATGTATGTACCTGACTGTTGTGAAGTGCCTTGAGACATGTGTTGTAAATTGGCACTATATAAATAAAACTGAATTGAATTGAATTGAATTGAACTTTACTTAAAATCATAAAACTCGTTTAACTGGCTTTCTTAGGACTTTTTAGGTGCTAATGCCTAGCACAACAGAAGATCCTTCCTGCCCACAGAAGTAACCCTTTAATGTGATTCTTTGAAGTAACATGTATAGTTTGAGTTACGACCACATTTCATTACACTTTGGGATTAATAAAGTATATTGAGTTGAATTAAATACATAATAAACATAAAAAAACATTTTTGTGGTTTTTTTTTTGTTTTTTTACATAATCTTGGTTGTGTTGATGCAAATGGCCAAGTTATATATAGGAGGGATTTTTATTTGTCATGAGTTTGTTTCTAGTCTTTGGTAAACCTTGTAAACTAAATAGGGCAATCTGTGTCTCTGATGTTTTTCATGCCGATTTAAAGTAAAGAACACACTACTAAGTGATTTATATTTTTTTAATCTATTCCTTAGTGTTGAAATCCCTTCAAAATGTCATGTTTTACAATCAACTTAAAAAAAAAACAACAAATAAAAAAGTTACAAATAAGGACTTTAATTGCTAAATCTGGCATTTACATGGTAAGAATTTCTAAAAACATAAATATTTTTTATGTATATTGAGGGCTAAAGTCAATAATGGCCTTCATATAAATATTAGAAAAGAACATGTTAATACATAAATGTCTATGGCAATCTCCCAAAGATTTTTTTGGACTAAGTGACACAGATAGTGTACAAAATGAAGGAACCCATAGGGAACCTGATAAGGATTGCTATTTTCTACTGGTAACCCTAGATTAATTCTTTGTACCTTTTTTGGTGTCATCCATTTTTAAAATATGTTTTATGATTGCTTTACATTGGAACTGGGCGCCACTCTTTGATGTCATCTGGCTGGCAGGAATTAAAAATGCACAGAAAAGCAGTGGGGATGAAGCATTTTCTTAGAAAATTGCACCCGAGGTTTCTAAAGTTCTCTCGAACATTCTCATAGAGTTCTTAATGATGGCTCTTAGTGTCCAAGAATCCTATAATCCAGTAATAGTAGAGCACACAGTTTCACTCTGATTAGTCAGCGGTGGACAGCTGGGTTTGTCTGATTTTACTGCCTCAACTGACTGCTCTTCTAGGACCTTGACAGTTGGTTTCCAACAGTGTCTACTATTCCTGATAGCAGTTTTGTTCAGAGGCAGACTGCTTGCCCACAGTTGGATCAAATTACCCTGCTCAAGGGTCCAGCTTTGGGTAAACTGCTTTAGATGGGTTCTATACATTTATAAAGAGGGTCATTAGTTTTTGGCATTCATGGAGAACAATTATATGGTTTCTTTTGCTAGTAACTTTAAATCATGTTTGGACATATTGCACTCAAACTCATTATCACTGGCTGCCTGCCACTGTAATGGCCTTTGCTTTTTACTCCAGAGGGTCGCTTGGGCGATCTTTCAATTCCTCTAGCCATGAAACATGGTGAAATATTCAGAAATATTTAAATATGTATATTGTTGTAATATTCATGTATTTATTCTTATGTTTTGATAGGCAATGACAAAGTTAGGGTAGCATAAGGATAGCTTTACTCTTTCAGTTGCATTATGTTGGCACGCTCCGTGTAAAATCTGCTTAAATGAATTCTTGTCTCAACTGAAAAAGAAAAAGCTAGCCAGACTGTGCCATCGAGAAAGATGGATGGAAAAACAAATCCACAGGCCATCAGTCCACCGTCTCAGTTTAATGGGCACATGCTGTATATTACAGGCCATGGGGTGCGAAGTCTTTAGTGCAACTGTCTGAGGAAATCAGAGGCTGTAAAGATTTAATAAAGGCAGTGATCCACCCTTTTAACCATTTTGTAATTCGCAGATTCAAATCTCATTTGTAGGCTGTAATAGCAAGTATATCCTTTCATAACACAACTGTGACAGGGAGCTGCCTGCCTCAGTTGGACCAACTCATGCTTGATAGTGCATTATCATTAGCAGGGAGCTGCAGATTAATATTTCATTAGGATTGTGGCTTTGAAGGGGCTTCCAAGCATACCAAGTGATGTGTTATTCCCTGCTTCACACCAATCTCTCTCTCAGAGTCACAGATGGGATTCAAGGACTCTTATTATAATGGACAGAAAGGTGAAGCAAGGTGGTTAAAAACATAATATCCCTATTTAACAGTGACTAAGTCTGGTAAGCCAAAAAAGTGTGTGAACTGTTTTTAGTACCTCAGTGTAATGAATCAGTATTGTGCTTCTATGGGTCCTTAGAGATTACCCTGAGATCACCAAAGATAGGCATCTTGTGGTGCTGGCACTACAGTCATATTCAATGAAGTTATATTATTTGTTCTAATGAGGCTCGTTTGTCAGATTAAAAGTATGGGATGCCATCCCGCCGCAGTTTCTGACCAAACTGGTGGCCAACATGGGGAAGAGGTAGCAGGATTTTGTGGTTGTGTATGGTTCTCCTAAGCACTACTGAGTCCACTAAAGTTTTCCTCCATTAGTGTTTTTGAGGTGTTTTTATCTGGCAGAAGATATAAATTTCTGCAGACCACAGCTAGCTGCCACAAGAACAGTTTTTTTTACTCAGGCTATCACTTTTCATGTTCTTTTATCTTGCTCAATTTAAAATATTATAATCGCCTAACTCTGATGTCTGAACTTTCTAGAACTCACCTTAATTAGACTATGGAATTTGGGTAATGTTTCAGCAATGTCTGTAAATTATTGTAAATGTATAGTAAAAAAGATTTGATTCTGATGTATGTTTTTATTTTGTATTTTTGTACCATCTGAGAAGCACACCAGCGAGAGATAAATTCCTTGTGTGGATTACACCATTGGCCTATCAACCTGATTCTGATTGACTGTTATATATACAACAGTTGCAAAGATACATTTTCAGTTATATGGTGCAGGATTTGGGATTTTTCTTTCAACATTTAAATTGAAAACCCCTTGTACTGGATCTTTGTGCTGTGTTTTTTTAATAATTCTTTGTTAGGTGTATGCATGTACTGGCTACAAGGAGAAATCTACTTTTTTCCTTCGAGCTGGAGTTGCTTACACTCTTAGCTCTGTTGAACAAAATCACATTTCATCAAGACAGCCGTTTGATAAAGCCTAAGCAAATCCTTTCCTCTGTAAAGTGGCTGTATTATTTTTGACATTCCCTTGAGAATTGGAGCCTTCAAAGACAGCATGCTTAAACCTCGAACCATTTGAAATAACAAAGTGGTGGAATGGCAACTTTCTAAATGTCACTGTGGGGGATCTTCCAGTCTTTTGATGCTCATTTCATGAGGAACAGAAATGAAGTGTCGGAAGGTGTTTCAGCAATCCTATCTATGCAGCAGTGCTTGTCTTATGGCAATTGTTCCTCTCCTTGAAGACTTACATTCAGGATATGAATATGAATAGCTATTTCTATCCATTTGTCATGTTTGAACCGATGCGAATTATAGATATCATATGCTCTTATCAGCAGTGTAGTTCACTCAGTGAATCATTATGCACATAAAGCTAGCACATTCAATGCATTTCCTGAAGGAAAAACTAGCTGATAACCTTATTTATGTCAAAGATATGGACATAGAAAGATTAATCAAACATCTGATCCTGTCATGTTGGGGTTTATAAAGTAGACCAACTGTGGCAAACAGAGCATTTTATTATTGAACAGAAGGGGAATTTATAGAGGAAATCACAGCAAGAGCAGGAGAAAGAATACAGGCAATGTAACAGACGGCGTAACATAAGAATCCAGTATCGATCAGTGAAAAATCAAGAGCTTATGCTCCATCCAGGTGTAATCAGATGTCAGAATTTCTGCCCTCCGGGTAGGAAATTTCAACTGAAATGCCCCAGAAAGTCAGAATTATGAGTCAAAATGTCGGGACAACACGACCATACCCGACTTCCGGATTCAAGATGGACACTCCTCGCATCAACAGTGACTTAAACTTTTTTACTTTGACTGATTTTAGCAGTTCTTTATTTATGTAGCATTTAGTTGGTCATAGATGTACTATCTTTTAGTGTTTATATGTTGACATATTTCAGTGCTGCTTATATGCACAAAATACCAAGATCAACAGTGTTATTTTCATTGTTATTGTTGTAACATTGGCCATAGTAGCCATTTTCGTTGTCCGATGAGCTAACTCCTCCCACCTACTTCCTATTTTCTAAGGGGATTGCTCACTCCAGCTCTCCATCCAACGGGTCCGGACTTCCCTAAACCTGAAAAGTCTTACTAAGCAGGTTCACTGAAAGTTCTGTTTAAGCTGGTGTCGGGAAATGACTTGCCTAGCCTCCGACAGCCTACATCCAGAAGTCTCGCCCTTTTTCAACCGGAGGTCTGGATGACTGAGTAGCCAACCGCAGTCGTTCACAGTCCGACAATCACTCCTGTTAATGGCTGCTCATTCCATAATATTACAACTGGCAGTTGGTATATGGGTTAGGTTAATTTTAGTGACTCAGCACGAGCCCCAAGGGCGTTGTTTTAACAAACTTGGCTAAGGCAACCTATAAAAACCTCCTATAATTTCTTACAACCAGGCAACAAGACTTTTTACCACCAATGAAAAACCAAAAACAAGGTGACTCAAATAATTGAATGTCCACGATTTAAAACTAGAATTTTATATGCTTCTTTAATTGTAAACGCTTTTCCCAGGGGTCAGTAACAGCTTAAATTCAGCAACACAATAAATTCAATAATAGAAATAAATCAATCAACTCAACCTGTCTTTCCCTGATGCTGAAACTAGTGAGTTTGGAGAGACTTTGAAGACGGAGGCTCGTCCATGCACCCAATGGAGCTGGTTCTTTGGGTAACAACGAGTGGTTTCTTGAGGGGAATACGACTTGATCTTCAGTTTTCCTCCTTTAAGTGTCAGGCACTGATGCTCCAGGCTTCGATGGTTAAACAGAAACTTTGCTGTCATATGTCTCAGAGGAAAATGGCTTCCAGAGGCTGAAGAGTTGAAGGAAACCCTGGGGACATAATTGAGGTTGATTCAGGAGTTCCAGGAGCCTGAGACTTAGAGCAATCAGCTGTTCACCGATCAAGTTCACTTTTGTTGTCTGGATAAAAAGGCTGTAGATGAAATCCGATTCTTAATTTTGAGGCACAGTCCTTCAGGGCTCACGGGTTGATCCTCTTTTTAATGCAGTCGATCAGCAGGGCTGTGTCTCTGGTACTTCTTCCATCTAAGCATCTTTTTCTCCGTCCGATCTTGTTCACTGGTCTTTTGCGAGGAAACAACCCCGTTCCTTCCTTCAGCTTTGTCTTTATAGTGCTTGATGCTTTCACCAGTCAGCTCCTTATTAGGCTTTCCAGTTATTGCTCAAGCAGCTCAACTTCTTGGTTATTGCACAATACTTTAGTCATGGTCATTATGGCCTACTGGTTCCTGCTTTTTCGCCCTTGGAGCTTGTTGTAGTCGCATCTTCCCTTCCTCCCGTGTCCTTTAAAGGTTCTCTGTTAGCATACAGCTGGCTCTTGTAACTCTTAGTCATCCTGCACTTCTCTCCCTAATCTGCTCAGTCTTAAACTTTACACAATATCACACATTCCATTCTCAGCTTAATACATTTACTTGAACACACAGTTATAAAATCATCACTTCATTCTTTTTATCCATCACTAATAATCAACATTATATCTTTCAAATATGGTTAATTGAGAATTTTAAACCTTAATGTTTTGTATTTATTATCAGCTCTCAATCATTTTTCAATCATTTTTCAATCATTTGCGTTCTAACTTGAAAATCAAAGATTACTTGTTTCATTTATTACTTGTAAAAGAATGGAAAATCATCATACATAATTTCTTTGGATACACTTGTTTACAGTCCTGCAAAAGATAAGACAGTTAATATTTATCTCCACACAGGCCTCTCCAGTCCTCTCAGCTCCTGAATATGAGAACATGCCCGTTTCACTCTGCACTGCTTCAACTGTATTTTTTAATAATTGTTGCATGGATTACGCAGAAATATATCTTTGTAATTTTTATTGATTTAACTGTGAGTACTTCATGAATGCTGCATGGATTACATGGAATGATCTCACCTTATTTTGACACCATATACAATCATTAAAAAATATGAGTGTCCATGTTTTTCCGACTTTCAGACAAGCGGATGTATTAGAGCTCTATCAAGATGACGTTACTCTAGACTCACCAGTAGTATTAAATACTGGGGCAGGGATGGAAAATGACAAAGCTAATTAGTGGATATGTAGAACAGCTGTGGCAGAATGAAAGCAGGGAAGCAGAGAAAGAAAGTCTAATTAACACAAAAAGAGCTGAACTACTAACCAATGACAAAAGTCTGATATAAGAGAAATAAATCCAAATGCACAAAGAATTTAAGAAACTAAATCTAAAGCAATATCAATATCAATATCAATATGGTAATACTACACTAATGACCATAAATAAATTATACTAAATATGGCAAGACCATAGTAACAGTATTAAAGAACACAGGAGTGATCAAAATACAAACAAATGAAAACCAAAACCCAAACACCCAAGGATCATAACAGATCCTTTTAATGTCCTGATGTCCTGAGGATGTGTTGCTGTATGGTCCACAGCTACTTCTGACAGATTGAGTCACCTATTGAACATAGGTGAATGGATTTAGCTGCAGGGCTTTTGTGTTAAATGAGATCTCTATCACTGACTTGATTGACCCAACAGGGAGTATGCAGGAGATCAGTTAAATTCCACCATGTTCTAATAAGCAGGCTAAACAAAACATTCTCTTTGTGTTGGTTATCCTACTCAAGGAGGCTTTGTCTGTTTTTGCACAGGCTTGGTTTCATTTATCAGTGTGTCTTCACTTCATTTTAATTCATGTCAACACTCATTCCATGCTCCTCATAGAATATTTAATAGGTGTTAATTAAGTTGCTCAAACAACTTCTTTTTCCTTTTTCTCTATATTGCTTTGGGATCACAAGGGCCCTGGGAAAAAAAATAACAAATGTGCATCATTTCTAAATAAATTAAAGAAAAACAAAAAAGGAGAAACAATCACAAAATCAAAAGGTGATATTTAAAAATAAACAAAAGGAGATTATGAGTTTTTGCAGAATTCAAACCAGATGTCTGAAGGGACAGCCAATAGAGACACATCACTCTACCAGCATTTACACATTTGTATGATGATTAAGTTTATGCCCTATGCATACATGGGTTCTCTGCGGGTACTCTGGCTTCCTCCCACAGTCCAAAGACATGTTTGTTAGGTTACTTGCTCTCTCTAAATTGCCCTTAGGTGTGTAAATGAGTGTGTTCATGGTTGTTGGGTGTTGCCCAGCAAATATATTATTTCTGCTTATTGGTCAAGGAAATAACTGTAACTGTTTTTTTCAGATAAACTGTTGCTATTTTCAATGTTTATGCACATAAAAAATCCAATGGTTTTATTACCATAAAACTTCTTCGGTGGCCGTATTCTGCTGCAGAACACCCTTTAAAAAGTTTGATTTATCTTCCAAAGTCAAACAATCCTTTTAAGAACTTTTTCAGCCATAAGTATCTGTAGATAACTAAGCTATGATATGGTTGCCACAGTTGGCAAGCAACCTCTGTAAAATTAGCTTGTTGTATGCATATCCTTTTTTTACAAACCACGCTGAAACTATTAATAGGTTTCAGAATTGACCAAGACAGAGAATGTGTTGATTTTATATTATTTTCTTTAGCAAGCCGCTGAATGTGAGCCATGGTTTACTGTTGCCTGTATTTGCCCATTGCGTCTTCTCTTCAGTTTAACATTCAGCAAGGTTTCCCCCATGCTCCCAACCCTTTGACCTCATCACAATATTCTCCCAGACTGCTTCTGACTCTTTCTGACCTTGAGCTGTAGGCTCAGAAGATGTCCAGAAGAAGAAGTGGGAATAATCTGTCTCCAACAGCATCAGGCTTCATGTTGGCACTTTCAGAAAACAAGTATGAGTTAAGTTAAATACATTTTATTTAAACAGTTCTCCACTCTGTTATAGAAGTAAGAACATCGCAGTCAGGTGGAGTGTGCTTTGTTCACCTCTTTCCACCAAAATTTAACATTTTTGTAAAAGTAAGCTGCAAGTGTTTAGATGAAAGGTTTAATGAATTACTAACCTGTCTCTACCTGCAGCTTGATCCTTTTGTTATACATACATGTAACAAGCTTTAATTGCTTTTTCTTTGCTGTTGTCATTCAGAGCAGGCAGGAGATGTGACATGTGGGTTTCTGAAATTACTTTTTTCCCAAGTTAACAAAAGCTCTTTCTACTTAGAATGCTGAAAAAGTCAAATTCCCAGGGCGCTTTTGTAACAGTTTCTGTGTAAGTCTGTATGGTTGATGTTATGGCTTCAAGAGGGTCCTCTGAAGTCCCAAGCTCGTCATAGCTGATGCAGTGTGGAGTTGGAACTATCAGAAAAACAAAGGACTGAGGGAGCATAAGCTCTCATTTTCCAGAGAAAGTTAAAAGCGGCACAGTTGCTTTTATGCTCAGAGGCCTATTTTAGATATTCTGAGCTTTTAATGCCAGATACATACCGCATGGGCTCACCGACAATGTCAATAGGAAAAAAGGGCTTGAAAATCAAATTTAACTAACGAGTAGTGTTTCACATATGTAGGAAGCTGAATGTCAAAATGGCGTAAAAAATCTAAATTGAAATGACCAAATATGTCTGCAAATTGTAACAGGTTTCAATTTAAATATTGTTTGGTTAAGTAGAGCGCACTGCCATTTGAGAAGATCTGGTGAAAGTAGAAGGAAAATATTCATTTTCTGAAGCCTCGCCTCCTGCTGGGGATTGCAGAGAGGTTGCAGCCTGTGTCAGCAGAAATATGATATGAGACTTTATGTTTATGGAAGAAACACATTTTAAAGTGCTGTGTTGTGCTCCGAGATTTAAAGCTCTATATAAAAAAAACATGTTCTTACCTCTTTTACATTTTTCAATTATTTGTTTGAGCCAGTTGCATTGCAAATATTGTGAAGATTATGTTACACATTGTACATATATTACACATTATAAAAGAAATTTTACATATATTGCCCATGTTCTATCTCTTATGACATTGAATTTCCACTACAGGGATCACACTACAGGGATCACACTTTTAGATTTTGCATTAGCTGACACTTAAAGAATGCAAGGAATTTCTTATAGCTTGTCGTTTGGTATTACCTATTGGTATTATATGTCATATAAGCTTGATAAAATATTCAAACTTTATCAAAGTTATGGACCAAATGCATATCTGTTTTATTTGGAGTAAAGCAAGCAGTCTTAAAAAAATACTAAAGAACCACATTTATCATAGATAACACATAACATAGATGTCTCTGTCAATAAAAAAACAAATGAGGTGGGAACCCCTGATTGACTTGACATGGAACATCTAAACAGTTTTTCTGTTGCTTGATCATCAAAGTGAAAATTAATGTTTCCCTTTAAATTCTAAAGAAAATTTTAAATGTAAGAAGCACTTGCTTTACCAGACACACCAGGATGAATAATTTGTAGTGCAGATTAGGCTGTAAAGCAAAGCTGGCCCAAGGGAAAGCGAACTCAATACGTCATTTGTTTTTCAACAATATTATAGATTTTCAAATTATTTTTTCTCATTTCTAATTTATACATTTTTTTTAATTTAAAGGACTTGACAAATGTACTAGCTGTAAATTAAGATAAATTAACTGTATATTAAGATAAATTTAGAAAATTGTCATAATTTACCGCTACAATCATTTCGGTGGCTTGGTTTTACATGTTCTGCACATAGTAGCTGTTTTCAAATAGATCTCAGCAAGTTACAGCTACTTTATTTTGGTTGCTTGTAAAAAGAACTAAAACCAGTTGATTCCTAGTATCATTGATTTATTTTAAAGTGTAAATATACTGACGAGATTGTCAAGCAGACACATTCTGTTGTACATTCCATTTAAGGAATTTGTTGCTCACTAGCTAGTAAGCTGTAAAACTCAATCTTGTTAGATGCTTTTTGTGCTTCTGAGACATTCAGACATATTAGTACTGCTGCGATGACTGATTGGTGCTAAGCTTAAATGGAAATGGGAATAATATCCCATCAAACCTTGGGCTAGCTTCGCTGAAATGCTTTCATTTATACCCAAATAACCTGTTTTTTAAGGACGTTCCAGGGAAAAGTCTACAGAGGAACTTTTGAATGCAAGTTATTCCTTTCCAAATTGTCAACAATTCTAATAAAATGATCAAACTTTCAGAATACCCTCCAAGACCAGCAACAGTTCCTTCTTTATTAGCTCATCCCTTTTATTTCCCGTTACACCCCAGTTTTTTGTGTTTATTTCAACTGCCACTTATAAAGGATAAACAACTTTTAAGGTTCTTCATGCTATAAACATAGAATATTTTAAGTTTATATCAAAAATAATTTTAAGTAGTGTTTTCCCTTCTGTATAGACTGACCTTTTGTGTGAATTGTATTTTTGAGTAAATTAGGCGCATGGTCCTTGCTCCATGCTCAAGCCTTTTTAATTATAGCGCTTTATATTCTTTTTGTCACGTTGTTTCCCTTGCTCATGTGAGCAGTCCAGTCACACTGTGTAGCCTACAGTGATATGTACTAGATGTCTGCCACTTTTCCTTAACCTTAAATGTCACTGTGAGAGATCATGTTAGAAGGGATAATACACTCTCAGTCAGTTCAATTGGTCCAGCTTCCACACTGCAGCTTCATTGTGCCGAGAGAGCCCCGTGATAACAATCAGCTGTACTGATCTGTAATGACAGGACAGGGGTATTGGGGTCTGGTGCAAGAAATCTCATGAAGGAGTGGGGAGAGGGGCACAGTTGCAGACAAAGAGTCCCTCCAGCCAGGAGAGGGCTCTGCGTGTCAAAAAACTAACAGTGATTCTTCACGGCGATAAATGTCAGTCTTCACAATTATTCAAATGAGGTATTACTGCTATCATCACCATCTCACTCTTATTTTACTCATCTTCTTCTCTGTCAGTTCACCATTTACCACGTTCTTTTCACTCTGCAATCATCACTCTCTTCTCTTTATTGTGCAGACCAAGAAACCAAGCATTAACACCCTGGTCAAGTCTGACTGGTGTTGAATATTTCAATATGGCTCTGCTTATCAGGCACTCCCTATGACCTGACTGGATGAGCAAGTGAGAAGCAGAGATTCGCATGACGAGCTTTGGAATGGATACTATACACATATATTATATATAAGTGAAGAGCCTGCCTCGAGCCTGCATTCTTTCCACAGCTTTTAGGCCAAGTAGAGTAAAAACTTGGTATATCTTCTTTTCCTCTTTGTTTTCTATCATTGATTTTCCTACATTTGTTGCAACACAATAAAAAACAAACAAAAAAATCTGTTAATAGTCCAGGACAATTGCACTGATTGGTTCAGAAAGTAGGCTATTTGGGACATGGGTTTGAAATGATTGAACTTAAGAAATTAATGAAACTGTGAGCAAAACATCATTGGAACATTCGCTTTTGATAGACACAATGTACTAGGATTGGGTGGTATTACTGTATTAAAAGATTCCAGGGTTTTCAATTATGTCAACTGTGCCCCTGATCCAATGTTCATTAAATATACATAGAAAAGATAGAATGACTTTCCATCTACACAGCATGGAGTTGTGGTTGAAAAGAAAAGGGTAAACATATAGTTGTCTTATGGTGTCTAACTGTCTTTGTAAGGTGGTTAAGGTTGATGGAAATGGCTAACCAAGCTTAACTTTCAATGTGAATGTTCCGGCTGAATATGGATGCGAAACTTTTGGCCAAGAAAGTCAAATTTTCGGTTTATTTTTGAGGCTAAATGAAAAAAGAGCTAGGGTGTTTTTTTTTAAATGTCATTAAAACATTTTGCAAATTTCCTGTTGGTTTATTTTAAGATAAATTTAAATGTGATACTTGAGTGTAAGGAGTGTACATCCTGCTAACTCTTGTACTGCTGTTTCTTCTGGGTAATATTTTCAGCGATCACTTGTGTTTAGCCGAGTGACTGCAATAGGTGTAATCGGGTTAATCTGTCGATCAGCTGTAATATGAATCATGCAGGTTTGTTGAGGAGTTGGAGCCAAATTCCAGGTATCATTATGCAAGAGCTAGGGTACATCCTGCACGGGTCGCCAGTCCATCACAGGGCAACACAGAGAAACACAGCACAGCCAAAAATGCATTATTTTAACGGCAAAACAGTGCAAGTAGCTACACCCTCTTATAGATCAATAAACTTTTATTTCCAAAGAACATTTAACAATGAAACTGGAAGACATTTTAAACATCCAAAATAATATACAACCAAAAATAAAAAATAAAAATATGAAGGATTATGAAGTCTCTGTAAACAAAACTGCCCTTCAAAAAATACTAATCATTAGACTCAGACAGGGAAAACAGGCAAAACTTTTGTGTTATAAACAAAAAGTGCAACCCAACAACAAAAGCACTCCTTTTGAATAAGAACAGATGCCTCAGACAGCACGGTTGTAGTTTTTTTCCCCAGCAGGGAACATTGCATCAGATGATTTTTAGCGCAGATGTAGGTTTGCTGTATTGCCGCATTTAATTACATTTAGTTACATTTTATGACAAATGCGACACACTGGCTCGCACAGGTTAAATGTGGTTCACCATGTTTATTTGGTTTGAATCCAAAGTGCTCCCACACTGCAGCAGTCGCGTTTGGCTTTGAAACCAATTCCATCTCTGGTTTTCCAAATCTCAACTAGAGCACCTCTGGCTTGCCTCACGGGGCTCTCATGCTACACTCTGAAGGTATGTATAACAAGACCATGCGCCTGGCAAGTACCTGACGCAAGAGTTCACTCCTCCCTGTGCTAACGAAACGAGAAAGGGAGGGGTGAGTCGGAAACACAGCATAGAAATGAAAGTGTTTGTCTTCCTGTCTCTTTAGTAGAAAGAGAGGGAGACACAAGGAAAACAAACAAGCATGCAAACAAAAAGTATCAAGCTCAGTTCGATTTATCATACGATTAATTTAATTATTTAATTAATGTGATTAATTGATTTATAGGCCTAAGCATGTTCAACCTGTGCTAGAAATAAGTTTCTATAGACCCCTGTCTGGCCTTCTTCAACCTCTTTCCATTTTGAGCCATTGTCCTACGTCGCTCATTGTGGATTCCTGATGTTGTGGCCGTGGATGCCAGTATCTGTTTGACTGGGAGGGTCACTGTAACACTTTACTTAGACTACAGAATTTAAAGAAATACATTTAGACTGATATTGGGCCAATTCCAAGATCTTTTTACTGGAGCAGTGTGTGACTGATGACACAGACAAGCAAAGGGTTTTGGAAAAACATGTATTGAACAAATATGAAATGTTTGGAAACACTTTGGATCAAATAAAAAACTACATAGAAATAATAAAAAATGGGCCCAAAACATAAGTCTTGTTTGTGAAAGAAAAGTACACAATAAAACCAAATACCCCGGGGATTTTATTCAGGTGATGTGGCATAAATCCACATCAGGAGAGTTCCTCAGTTGTAGCACCCCTCTTCAATGCCTGCTATGCAATGAATTAAATCCGATCAAAGTTTGTCCTACCAAATGGCAGTAACCACAGTTCCTAGACTATCCAGGGCAGATCAGAATCTCCTTGCATCATGAATGGGCTTCGTGTATCCTGGGGGCTCGCCATCCCTGGATGGAATTCAACGTCGAAACGCTCTTCTTTGAAAACGCGTACAAAGAAGAGGGGGGAAGGAAAAAACCTGACCTGCACAAAACAGCAGGATAATATTGAAAATATCATTGCATCTCTAGTAAAAATACATCACAGGAACAGACCCTGCTCGAGTATTAGTTTTATCTACAACCAATACAATATAATATCAACCAAACAATAAATTTATCAACTTATAAGCTCTCTTACCAAGGGCAACAGAATACAAAACTCCTTGCAGACCTCTGAACAGCGATGGCTTGGCACCACGAAGAAACTACAATTAAGAAACTTCTATGAGAACGACAGATTTTCACAGTACATATACCCATGTTCTGAATATGAAACACATGTAGAAATCTCTTCACCTGGATCAAAAATGCTTCACTTCTGGTGCAGCTTCATAAAGAGCTGGGATGGGAAACAAAATGGCTCCTAAAGTAAAAAAAAAAAAAAAAGATGTGCTAGCTTAGCTGATGGCGGTAGCCATTACATCCGTTAGCATCTCGTTTTAAAGATTATTTCAAACGCCTACAAAACTTACCAAAAAGAAAAAAAAAATAATCCAGCAACACACAAGGATAAACCCTTAAACAAAAGCCTGGTGCGCTTCTTATTGGAAGTACTTGACCCCCTAGAATCACGAACACACATTTCTCGGCAAAAAAACCTCCCCTTTCCGCCTTTTACCTTGTCTCTGTACACTTCACTGAATGGCCGGAAAATCCAAACTTTCCTTCCACATGTCCGGATGCACTTCACTGAACATTCAAACTTTCCTTCAACATGTCCGGGTGCACTTCACTGAACATTCAAACTTTCCTTCCACATGTCCGGGTGCACTTCACTGAACATTCGGAAATAGCAAAACTTCCTCTCAATCTATGGAAATACATTTTTTTATTAGTAAAGTCATTTAGCTATACTTTTCCCTAAAATAAATTAAATATTACCGCTTTAAATTAAAAAAAAAACATTTTACATGAGGAGAAACAAAACTTAAAACAGACTTTTACAGTGACAGGGTTACATTACGGTCTGGAGGATCGTTGTTCTTCGTTCGTTCATTTTTGATCCTTTTCTTATGACGAACTTTGAGAGTTCCTCTCCATCCACCTCTGGTCGTCTGTCCATTGAGGGGTGGGGGGGGGTGTTGGGTGCTGTTATACTACATACCCACATAGCTGTATGTGTGTGTGCATGTGTGTGTCTCTCCTCATCTCTTCATTGCGGGGTGTGACTGACAGGTAATCACTGACAGGCATATAGAGAAGGAGACTTCATCTTGTGTTAACTTTCCTTCCTAGTTGAAGAAAATCCCTCAAGTTCTCTTCTGTGAATCTTCTCACTGCTCCTCAAGCCGCTCTCCTGATCTCAGCCACTCAGAACACTCTGCAGCTTACCACTTACTCCCCTGGCTGTCCACCCTCCAACGCTCTCTACTCTTCTGACACCATTCATGGAAGTAAGAACAACACAGACCACATTAAAGGTATACTGCTTAACACCAACAGCCAAACTGAGACTCTGTGCTCACCTCTTCCTGGACCTCCTCTTTCATTGACATCAGTAAGAACTCTCCTGATACTTAACTCATCATTATCCAATTCCACACTCTTCTACATACTAACATTTCAGAAGATCCATTATTCTGTTTACTGTCTTCAATAAACCTTTTAACTTTTCATATTATGTCCATAATTATTGCCAGCACCAGAGTCTTGTTCTGAACTAACATTGGTATCCTCACCTACAGAAGCAAACTGAGATTTTATGAAAAAAAAAAAACAAGTGGCATATTTAAAAAAAAAAAGTTTTTAAAAGTGAATATTTTTTTAAAACGATAACTTAGAAATTCACTTTGCACATGCCCGCTCTGACCTTCTGTGCTAAAACCCCAAAAACTGTGAAGTAATTTTTCAAACCACACGTCTTGCTTTGTGCTGACTCTGTTTTTGTTAAACTTTAAATGAAGAAGTGAACAGTTAAAAGAAAAAAGTAAACTATGTAAAAAAGCACAAGTCACAAGACATGCCCAGAATATTCTTTCTTTTTTAATGTAGTTAATGTCAACATTTATCAAACCTTCTGATGCAGTGTATGTATTTGTTTTTATATTAGGATCCCATGGACAGTGGGGATGCAGATTTGTTTTTTCAAGAACAGAATATAAAAATATCTAGAGTAGTGAAACTGGAGGGTAGGAATTCAGTCTTCAGGCGGACAAAATGTCCAATGTGTACCCTGTCTTTTGCCCTTTGACTACTGGAGATCGGTAGCAGCTGCAAGAATCCATATTTCTTAGGGAAGACATTCTCAAACCCAAATATACTGCTTTAAACTTTAAAAATGTCAAACCTATAAATTAAAAAGCAAATAAAAAAAAGTTTTCTTTTTATATCAGAATGAGCAGTCAGTTGTAAAAGTGTGTGCAATTATGTTTTGTAAACTGATAGATTCATGGTTTTCAAATTGCATACATTTTTGAGGTGCAGCAGTTTTCACAACCCATTCATCAGACCACAGTGAACTGCAAATACCATTGAACAAGGCTGCGTACTTGTCAATATCTATTACCGTCAGAGTGGTGATTTCATAATTGCAGTCAATGCATCTTAAACACAGTCCTTGAGTGGTGCCTGACTCGCTGCTGGAATGTTAAATGAGGCATACACAGACAAAGAAATCCCTACAAAGAAGCCCTACAAGTCCTCATTGTTGGTTCCTCTGACTTGGTGGTTAGTGATTCTTGAGACTTGTGGGTTGCCTTTGTTGCTGTCAAAAACACCACAGACTAGGAAACTGTTAGTCTGGGCAGCAAAGTCCGACCATTGGAGCCGACTGAGCACAGTAGGAGGCCTTAACTCCCAAATCAAGATTATCAGGTGAAAATAATGAGGGCATTGCTTGAGGAAAGGCTTGACTCAAACCAATAGCGAGGAGTTAAAGGATCATGGGGTAACTCTGTTGGTCAGACCAAGGCAAAAGACACAATGCAGGCTCTAATTGGTTTTTCTTTCTGAAACCACTGCTCCTTTTCTCTTGAAGATGTGCTGCACTCAGACAATCACAACTGAGAGGCCTGCAAAGCCTATTGGATTTAAAGGAAAACCGTATCTGAAAAGGGTGTTGTGCTGCAGAGGGGAGGAGCACTGCAATCAATAATTCAAAGGGCATTTCCTTATTAGGATTTCTCCTGACTGGGCTAACAGTTCTTATGCCCAGCTCTGTGTCGGATGAGAACTGCCTGTTCTTCATTGTTGCAACAGATGCATACTTTTTTATTCCCACCGCACTCTCAAAGCCCTTTCACTCTGTAGAGATCTTTGTGTTACTCAAGATTTCGCAGACTCTGAAACACAATTTCAGCTGTTTTAGCATAACAACGAGGATCCTGTAGACAACTTATATGCTATTTGCATTGTCAGAATAGGATGTTAATACAATGCTTAAAATATATCATGAATTTGAGAAGCCCCGGATGTTTTCTGAATAGCCCCGGACTTCTTGATAGAAGATATTTAGAAGTATTAAAAAGATGCAGCCACAAAATGGTATTGGACTTCACATTTTTATTTAAAAACAATCCGATTTTTTCAATTGTGTTCCATATAATCACGTCCCGCTCCACCTAACCTGACAATGAGTTAAAAGGAGAAGACAAAAAATATCTATTTGCACACTTGCAGCACCACGAATGCGCAACTACGCGCACAACCAGAAACGGACTCCATTCTGGAGAAGTCCAGAACTGAAGTTTACTCCAGGTCAACCTGCCTCCTTCATTACCTGAAAAGTTATACTGAGTGCCTCAAACAGGGATCATTTTAGAGCAACCACGGAGCCAACCTGAGAGAGGGAGCCTGGTGCGTGTGTGTTCAGCAACAGGTGGACGCTGAGCGGTATAACCCAGGAGAAGATAGCGGTAAAACCTGAATGCTGACTCAGAATGGGCTAATTGTAAGTTACAGCTAATCACTGATTCACCCAGCAAGACATGAGGAGGTTCACTCTAATGAATATCATCAGGGTCATGATGAGGGACTTTCACCTGAGCTACAGGTGACATTAAATGATCTGGCTGTGATAGAAAACAGTAGCAACCTTCTCTGTGAGCTTCTTGCCGGATTTGCATCTTAACCATTACTGGTGGTTCCTAGAGTCTCTAGAAGTAGAATGGGAGGCAGATCCTTAGTTATCAGGCTCCTCTCCTGTGGAACCAGCTCCCAGTTTTAGTCCGTCTACTTTTAAGCCTAGGCTTAAAACTTTCCTATTTGATAAAGCTTATAGTTAGAGTGGCTTAGGTTATCCTGAGCTATCTTCCTTATTTTACCTCCGTCTTCTTCTCCCCTTGTTGGATGGAGTAAGGGGGAGTCAGGTTTAGCCTAAACCGGCTCAGTTATGGTTGAGGTGCAAACACACCCTCCATTTCTGCTACCTGTATGACCCCCTCTCTTTTCCAATGGTTATGGTCAATCTGACAGAGAGAGGTATCCAAATCATTGTGGTTTTTAGTATAACATGGCCATCAGTGGGCTCTAGATGGACAAACTGTCTACTTTTAAGGCTAGGCTTGAAACTTTCCTTTTTGATAAAGCTTATAGTTCGAGTGGCTTAGGTTATCCTGAGCTATCTCTGTAGTTATGCTGCTATAGGCTTAGGCTGCTGGAGGACATAATGACCACTTTCACCTTCTTCGCTACATTCTCACACTACTCTCCAATTTTGCATTATTTGCTGTTATTTCAGCTTTTAACTTTGTTCTCTCTCTTTTCTCTTCCTAGAAGCTACACCTGGCCTGACTCTGTGTCTACCTGTAACACCTTTCTGGAGAGGGGAATCCTCCAAGCTTCTGCTGGCAACAACTTAATGCTCACCCTCTACCGATGATCCACATGGCCCTGTCTTTCAGTGTTTAACCCTTTCTCTCTCCTAGACATAGCTACTGACTGAGCTTTTACAGTAACTAACTCTATGTGCTCTCTTCAGACTCTAAACTTGAAAACTGGCTCAGAGTCTATCTGTTCCTTCTTTCTAGGTGAAACGACTAAAGGAGCTACATCCATTAACATTTACCTTTTCCTTCCCATAGAAAGTACTCCTGGATCAGTGCTTCTTCGTTCTCTTTGTGTCTCTGCTTTGTTCTCTCAAACCCCCAGTCGGTCGTGGCAGATGGCCGCTCACACTGAGCCTGGTTCTGCTGGAGGTTTTTCCTCTCCACTGTTGCTACATGCATACTCAGTATGAGGGATTGCTGCAAAGTCAACGCCAGTGACTGTCCACTGTCTCTACATGCTCATCCGGGAGGAGGGAATGCTGCAAGTCACTGACTGGATGCAATCTGCGGGGGTTTCCTTAGACAGAAAAACTTTTTATCCAATTCGAATAAATAACAGAATCTGACTGCACTGTTCAATGATTAGGATTAATTGGAATGTATGTACCTGACTTTTGTGAAGTGCCTTGAGATGACATGTGTTGTGAATCTATATAAATAAACTGAATTGAATTGAATTGAATAATGTGAAAATATCTGGTCCTTTACTTCAGTCAAAATAAAAGCATTTAATCCTAATGAAGCTAAACACATTAAAAGGTCCTTCAGATCAACACATTTATCTCATTGCTGCAGCCAGTCCTATAGTCTAGTTCTACATGTAGACAGAAAAAAGTGTTGCTCAATAAACCAGAAAAATATAGTAGAAAGAGCAAAAGTAAGCGTCCCTCTTCTCTTTCATATCTTCTGTGCAACATACAGCTCTGGGTTTAAAGATGCAGAATAATTAAGAAATAATTCATAGCATTTAATTACAGGTGGACCATTGATTAGTTAACTATTTTATTTTTCTGAATTACACATGTAATATTATATAAACTAATTAAACAAGGATACAGTTTTAACCGAAGGTGAGACATACATACCACATGTATACAGTTATTAATAACTGTAATATTAGTACTGATAAGGTCCAGGATGAGGCTCTATGCTATATTTTAAACACCACAACTTAACACCCTTTCCTCTCAAAGTGTTTATTAGTAAGAACTACACTAATGTCTCACATGTTCAGTGCAGAACAAAAGACTGTGTTGAAAAATGTTTCTTTTATTATTTTTGGCAGGCCACATTTCTTCAGAAGTGGAATGAAGGGCTGAAAAGATGGTGGTAAAAGAGAACAGGTTCATAAAAGAAGGAACGATTTTAATAAAATGTTTTGAAAGCTCTTGGCATAATAAAATAAATGTGTTTTACCATCTGACTAAGATTTCGGAAAATCAGCTTTATACCACTTTCCTTTTTTGAAATATAAGAATACAGACAATGGAGCCTCAGGAGTGGAACACTTTGATGAGAATGTAATGTTTAAAAAGGTAATTTATGTAGATGACAAAAGAAGCACATTTATCTGGCCTATAGTAAACATCTCTGAGTTTAAAAAAAAAATTCAGATTAAGTTCTTTTCTAAATACCTCAAAATGCGTCATTATTTGCTTCAGCAAAATATTTTTTTATCAGGCCTAAACTCTGTTTCTCCTTATCCTTCATTCAGCTTC
Source organism: Crenichthys baileyi (assembly GCA_036173005.1). Lineage (NCBI taxonomy): Eukaryota > Metazoa > Chordata > Actinopteri > Cyprinodontiformes > Goodeidae > Crenichthys > Crenichthys baileyi. Next base: position 174,330 of record JAHHUM010000090.1, on the reverse strand, counting down.
TAACAAAAATAAAAAGTAAAACTATTGCAAACCTTTTTTGTTTGATTCACAATAACTTACATTCAGTCTAAAACCAGCTGAGACAGCGAACTGGTACAATATGTCCTATAATATTTTAATTTTAAATTACCTATAAATTGTCTTATTGAAATCTAAATATTTTGGATTTGGGCTAAAGCCCCCAATGTTTTGAGACCCTAAAAACGCCCCTCGTCTGTAATGTTTAAGCTACTGTTATGGTGTTTGTATACAAGCATATACAGTCATATTCAAAAAATTAGAATATGTGTTCCAATGAGGATTGTTTGTCAGATTAAGAGTATTTTTTGAAAATAACAACCTTTAAGCATTTATAAAATATATCTTTCAAAAAGCCCCCATACTTTATTAAAAAGGTTTTTTATTGGTCTGATGTAATATTCTAATCTTAAATGTCGTACTTTCATTAGCTGTAAGCAGATAATCCTCTTAATTAAAAGAAATGTTTGAAATGCTTAAAAACGTCAGTTTGCGTGCAGTTATTCTATATAATGTGTTTCATTAATAAGCAAAGTTATGAATGAACTTTTCAACAATATTCTAATTTATTGAATTGGTATGCCTACCATCCCTTAACCTTGTGGCCTGTATTCCTATACCCTGAACATTTGAGGTCTGCTGAGTTCTGAGTCAGAGGAAGCTACTGGTCAGATCACTCTCATTAGACTGCAGCTGCAACACATTAAGAACCGATAAATTACTTATCCACCACGTGTTAAGAACTAATCCCACTCACAGGGCTGCGCTGGATGCTTCTCTATCATTAACTCTTCCTGATTGGCTTGTCATCCCAAACCTTAAAATCACCTTCATTTATTATCCTTAGTTTAAATTATCTCCCAGTTACCAATCCTTTAACCAGGAAATATTTAAATTATTTCAGTTTGCCTTACAAACATCTGTTACTACTGTGAACACCCTGCTGTGATGAATGAAATTTTGAACATACAGCATTACTGTTGAAGTCTGTGAAGGGATATCTTCCAGTCACACTGAATTCCACATGTTAATTTAATGCCACTAGAAGTGACTGCTGTGCAGGTAGGAGCCATGATGCGAAACAGATAAACAGTGATTGCACTCACCATGATAAATGAAAGGGCAGCTAGCCAATGTGAGGAGTTTTACTCATCATAGATCACAATTTCTAAGTGCTGCTTGCTCAGGATACCAGAGTAGCGTGGAGGGCAGCTCTTCTTAATTCAATCAATAACATTTTATGCAGCTGAATGCTACATTAAAAAGGTACCTCCAAACAAGCAGTTTCTGAATAGATGGCATTTTTAATCTATCCAAATAAAAGCATTTGCCATATGCATGAGATAGTGAGGATAATGGAATAATAAGTCTATGTTCAATCTGCAACAGAACATAAACTATATCATCCTCTGCCTTTATATGACATTTTTGGTTTCTGTGGAAATTTGGTTATACGACAAAGAAATAATATATAATTTCAAATAGCTTGTTATCGCAGGTGATTTTTGTGTGTTTGATGACATAAAACATCTTAAAGTGGTGGACTGTGAATTTTTCTTTCACCAAAAAGCAAATAAAAATTATCATGACAGAACGAAATGAATGTACATAATTGAAGCCAGATATTACATAGCATAAAAAGACAACCGTTTCTTCTTCATTGTCTGACATTGAAAGGCATCTTAACCAAACTTACAGAGCGCCACAATTCTCTTTCTGATGTCTTTCCAGATTTCTTTAGATTTTCACAATGTCAACAAAGAAAGCAGTGTTTTTAAACAATTTCCTTAAAATACACCCATGTATGTCCCTCCATTTGTCCCTCCAAATGTTGTGATTTAACTTATCAGAAGACGACAAGGTCATCAGATCACCGGGCTTCTCAAATTGTTTTAAAGACCTATTAATCCAGGTGTGTGAAACCTTCTAAATTTGAAGAAAGTAATAAGAACTCTCATAAACATTCTCAAATTAACTTAACTGTCAATGAGAAGATAAATGCTGTGTGTTTTTATACAGTGTATGCAAATATCACTAATGAGGTTAGACATGATTAAATATTAGAAGTACATTTTGCATTGCAATAGTTAGTATTTTAACAAACCTCTGACGGGGAACAGAGTCAGAACAAATCAAGACAGAGATTAAAAACAGCAAGAGGTGCTTCATTGTTTTGGTTACTATCACAAAAGCAACAATGTATGTGTGTGTTGTGGGTCACTATAATGGTTTCTCAAAATATCTGTTTGTCAAATCTACTAACTAAAATCTGATCCTTTTTTAAAATATCCATTACTGTTGATAAAGCATATAAAGTGTTGTCACTGATATCATCCAATTCCAAACGTCTGAGATGCACGGTCAAATTAAAGTGCTCACAAAAGAGTGAATTATTTTTTTGGCTAACTAGTGATATAGAAGGAGGGGTATTATGACAAACTGCATTTAATAAATGAAAAGGACTGTTGGTTGGTGTGGACCCAAAGCTTCTTCTCAGAATTACATATCTAGATACCATATCTAGATATTTGGGCTTCACGCCGAGTCTTTTAAAAGCTTGGAAGCCAGCTTGATTTTAAATAGATAAAACTAAAACTCAAAGTAAATTTGTTGCCATGGGAATATAACTTGGAGCAGATGAGGAGCTTGAACACAGAAGGGGGAAAATCTTCCTTGATCCCATTAGTCCTGTTTTCTCTCATGTTTGTAATGTTTCCCTCCTTCAGCATAATAGAGTTAACTGAATGAGTCATCAGCCGTCTTCAGTATAACTGGATGACGCAAGAGAAAATTATTCTAAACATCTGATTCATATGTGGTGCAGCAGTAAAACATTTAAAATAGAATTTGGGACAATAGGATTGCAGAACTGGATGGGGAGCATGGAGCTAAATTACAGCTGTGTATGTGAAACAAGCGGGCTGCCATAAAGGTATAAAACCGCAAACATGCAAAGATATACCTCTAAAACACTTTATGTCACAAATTCAAAACTACTGTTGGCTAAAGGCACTTACAGTAATGATCTTTGGGATTTTGGTTTTGTTTTAGGTTTTGCCTTATTTTCACTTTTGTCACTTACAGCTTTCCATATTCAGTTCATTATTTAATTTTAAGATTCATCATGCTTTTAGTTCTGTACTTTAGTTTTTTGCATGTTTTGTATTCTTTGTTTCCCTGATTGCTTGTTTCTTCTGTTCAAAGTTATGTTGAAATGTGTAGTATTTTGAGTTTCTGTGTATTCCTACGCATTCTGCTAGTGTTTACTAGGTTTTGTTAGTGATTGTTTTCTGTGTTACCCAGTTTACCCAGTACCTTCCCTCAGTGTCCCAACTCCTTGTACTCCCCAGCTCTCTCTTATCTGCTCATTAACTCCCCTGTCTTGCATTCTAGTGACCAACTCCCCAGCGTAAATACTACTTGGTCTTGCAGTATGCGTCAGATGCGCTGTTGTTGCCACCAGCCTGTTTTTTGTGAAACCGTTCACTTTGCACTTGCCTGCATCCTGTTTGCATTTGTATCCTAAACTTTAGCATTATACGACACTTACAAGACACAAAATAGCATTTGGATAAAATCCATTGTTTTTGTAATATCTGCTGAGACGTGCTTGTTATGTAACATAAAAAACCACATACAGTTTAGGGACTTTTAAGCTTTTTCAATACATTTTTTTCTTTCCGATAGTCTCTGACAGTTGCATCATTAAGTTTGCAAGAGTTTTAAATAGCATCAACAAATTCTTGTCTTATTAGATTTGGGTTATATAATTGACAGAAGGTATGTCGATAAAGACACCCTGAAACAACCAGGTACTGAACCAATACTGAACATAGTTTTGCATGGGGAAATGAAACAAACAAGGTGTTGCATCATTGTGGCAGAGAAATTGTTCTTACTATCCTTATTCAGGTGTTTTTTAAATTTTATTTTCCCTCTTCGCCCTTTTGGTCGTTTTGTACCTGACTTTTCAGCTAAGGAATGGTGCCTTCTGCCAAAGGATATTATTATATATCACTATTCACACACAAGGCAAATACAAATCCATTACAGAAATACATACAGAAAACTGTAAAAAACAAATAACACATTAGAACTTTAGAAATGAATTAAAAGAATGACAATTACATTAGGGGTAACCCCTTAAACCTAGCATATACAAATAATCAGTAAATACAACATTATAAACAAAAAGTAGTTTATCCAGAGATGATAAAACATTTACACACTGCTAAAATAAGCTTTGGTCTTTATGTGAAAGTTGCAGTAAATTTTCTTCTGTCCGACGGAGTTAAAGTGCACAGAAACTAAGTTCTGCCTCTCTTTGTTTAGTTTTGATTCTGGGAACACTGAATCAACAGGTGTGTAATGACCTGAGGGACCTACATGGTTCGTGTCTGACAAGTAACTCTCAAATGTATATTAAATCACAGAATTAACACACAAAATGAAATACCACAAAAATTTCAATGTCAATGTATATTTATTTATCAAGTTTCTGTGGCTGTGCTATTGTCTCATTTTTATTTTCAGGTAATTTGGAGATTTCTTGCAGATGATACAAAGCCGCAGCTATACTTTATTTGCTTTATTTTTTTAGGCAATTGAAAGCCTTAACTGCTTGTTTCTTTCATGCAATTATTTAAGCTTATATTTTTATTTTCTTTTTGCCCTTCCCTTGATGTCATGCACTTTGGACTGCCTTGTGTGTAAATGGTACTATATAAGTAAACTTGCCCTACTTTGCTTTGCATAAAGACTAGCAAGGCGTCAATTCTTACCTAGTAAGACAGCTGGATTCTTGTGAGATTCACAAGATCACAAACACATGAGAATTCATTTTGCCAGACTTCAAGCTGTGCCTCTGAAGCCAGAGCACAGTTGTTTTTGATCAATCAGCATCTTCTACTAGCAGCTACAAGGAGGTTTTAGGATGTGATGACAGTCAGCAGTAGCAGGTCCAGAAGATGTGTGGGAAAATGTCGCTTTAACGACAGTTATATCAGAACAGGTGAGTTTCTCTTTGTCAAAATAGGAAATTAAATATACTAAAGGCTACCCTCTGCCAACATATATGTATTTTTTTTATCTCTTCTCTAGACTAGCCTGCACACACATTTAATGTCCTCAACAGGCTCCACTCTGTTGATCTGATTGCAACAGATGGTTCAACTAATCACCTGCCAATTAATTTTTTAAATATTTGCCCTTCTCCAAACTGTTCCACACTGACTTCTCCAATAATTCTTTGTAAAAAACCATCTGGAGCATTAGCTTAGCCGGTTCCCAGGACCTTCACTTCTGTCCTTAACGATATGGTAAATGGAAAACTAAAACATTAAATAAATAAAGATAATGAGACATTTTATGTGCTTATTTGACACACACTGGCTTTTTTTACCCAAACAATGGAAGCCAAATAAAACAGAAACTGGCTAATGTAATACAAAAAGCCTTTCAGACCTTGTTCAGACTCATGCCTCACTGAAAAGATGGAACTGATCAGAAATAAGAGGCTTTATTTGGATTTGGAACATGTTAAAATGCAAAACAATACAAACAAAATATGCACAGGGAAATTAAAAACTGTTTTCACATTTTATTTAACTAACAGTAATAAAGTGTCAACAAATTATTTTAGGAAACATCTTTAGAATGATAATAGATACTGAACTTGAGTCAAAAAACACATTGCTATCTGGGCTTTTTATTAAAATATGTTCATTAACTTGTGGGCTGGCAGGGGCTTTCTGGGCCTTGTGACTATATCAGTAACTATAAATCAGATGCCTACTTTAACATTGTAAGGACATGACTCAAGAATGTAGCTTATTGAAACTGTAAGTTAATACAAAAGTTAGGTTGGCATTCACCATTAGACACTTTGCAAAATAAAATTAAGACTCTTTAAATGTATTAAAAGTAATTGATTTTAAATATATTGCAAATATCTGAATACAAGTAACTTACAATACCTAAATGATTCATACCCACATTTTATATTTCTACCACATATTTTACATTTTATGTTGTCCACAAATGTGGAAATTAGTCTTTGTTTTTTACCAAACAATATCGAACAAGACACATATATAATATGTGGTCATCAAATAAGAAATAGGAAAATTATTGTCACTTAGGATGAAGCCGATAAAAACATTCAATCCATTTTTCCAATACAATGGTTTACTGCTGCAACCTGATCCTGTCTATTTCTAAATCCTAACTATTATAACAATGCATTTCATTACTTGAGAAAGTGTTTTGACAAAACATTGCTGTAACTTCATTGATAATTAAATCTATGTCTTACACTGACACTTTAGCAAAAGAATAAACTAAGAACAAAGACATACACATAGACTTTGTACTTTATCTGCTTGCTTCAGGGATTTATTGTTTGTGTCTGACAACACTATCATTAGTTGTTTTATTGTATTAAGTGCCAGTTTGGGAGGGTGAATGCTGCATGAAAGGCTTCTTTGTACACTGTGAAGGTATTCCAAAATAATCTAAAATAACACAGGAACCATTAGACGTTGTTTGCCGGGGAAATTAATCAGGCTTTTGTTTATCAAAAGATCATCATAATGTTGTATTCTCTTTGAAATAATGAACCGCACCAACATAAAAAACAAGTTAATTTCTTAATCCATTCATCATTTTGCATCGCCCTATTACCCATGAGTATTACCAGTTTTTTTTTTCATTCTTGTGTTTTTAGAAAACAACCAAAATCATTTCACTGCCTTTTTGTTCCAGGCTTGCTTGGAGGATAGTTTAGCCTCTATTAATATTCAAAGGTAGTTAGTTTAGTTAATGTTCTATATTTTAGTGCTGCGGCATTAATCTTGATTTAGGTTTTGATGCGATCTTTGAATGTTTTTCAGATATAAAGTAACGAATACAGCTATAGTTATGAGTATATGCGCACTTTATCAATTTCTATATACTTCTTCATAACATTTGAACTTTTCAGGGTATGCATATGTTTCTATTTATATACTGTCTGTTTTTTTTTCCAAAGTAAATGAAGTGTAGTAATGAATAACTGGCAAGAATGCCAAACTGCAATAGAAACAGTTATTGACCTATACAACAATTAAGAACTGCTAAATGCCAACAACAGGAAAAAAACATAAAGATTTTAATTTTATGAGAAGAAACACTGAGTTATAATGATAAATAAAACACACCCACAGCCATCTTAACCAGGAGGGAGTGAAAAAGAATTGTAGATCTCAGTTTGGACTTTTAACCTAGATACACTACAAGGCCAGAACATTTGAAGAAATTAAAAAAATTACAAAACAAAGATTATTAATATATTTAGCAAAAAAATTAACCAATCTCAGCCCTGTTATTATTCCACACACATATCTTTTTTGCATATGGAAAAGGCCATTGAAACCTTTATTATAAAATATATTTCCCTCAATCTTTTAGTTGTAAATTTTAATGTCAGTTCAAAGTTTTGTCACCTCCATGTTCGAGCTTAGATCTACCAGATAAGTTCACACTAGACCTTCTTTCATAGATACCTCTGTGATTCAGTCCAATTAAAAAGACAGATTCCAATCAATTCCATACATTCCAGTTTAATTCTAGTTATCAAATAATTCGTTCAGGTTAGTTAATTAGTCAAAAACATATTTTAAGGAAAACAAGATAGTTACATCAAGACACTGACTTTCACCGTTCACGCCTCCTAGATAAACATGTTGAATAAATGGACATACTATCGCATTGACTCGTGACTAACATTCACTCATTCAACAAAAATTATTAACAACCTAAACTAAATAACTAAAATAAGGATCCCAGGAAATTTGTCCCTCTGCCAATGACAGCCCTATTTTGTACTCATGTGTTGGCTTTTCAATCCATACCAGTCAATCAATTTAAGATATTTGAGCTTGATTAGTAATACAGTATTTTAATGATAAATGGAGATATGTAAGCATATTACTAATTAATATTAATAATTGTAATTGCATATTACTTTCTGAAGATTTTATATTCCACCATACTTCCAGTGATTGTGATCTGTCAGCTCTGAAGGAATATGGTAGATTATCACCCCTGCTCAAACCAAAATGACTGTGAGTGAACTCCTGCTAGATAAAATTTATTGGAGTCACATAACCACATTGCTTTACAATGAATTATTTTGCAGATTATTGAAAACTACTAAAAAAATAGTTCTTGTCAAGTCAGAACATAACTTCCTCAGGACATGATATTTAAATCAAACGATGGTGGATAGAAAATACTGTGGTGCCTTTTTGTACCTGTAAAAGTTAAATATGAACTAGTATGCACAGTTCAAAAAGTAGTAAGAAATAGAGAAAACATTAACTGTTAAACAAAAACATTTGACATATTACTGATTTAATGAAAATTCAATCTGAAAAGACTCACAAAGAGAGGGTTGGCAATTAGAAAAGTTTCAATGATGTGAAATTACATAATTATATCTTTGGCGCTCAGACCTGGGACAAGAAATGTTGAGAATGATATGAGCTAGGATGAACATTGTAAAGCTTATATTTAGAGATGTCTTCCCCCTGATCCGACACTGGTGGTGGACTGGCGGCCAGGGAGCGAGGAAGCCAGGAGTCGATAGGAAGGAAGATGGTGGAGGTGGGGTGGAGGAGGGATGAGCTCAGCTGACAAGCGAGGAGGAACACAGCCGAAGGTCCTTTAAAAAACAAGGCGTCAGAAGGCGATTGGATGATGAATCAGGCAGACAGGATGCTGATTGGAAGGCCGGGAGACGCACAGGGAAGTCATTGGAAGGTGAGACGGCGAGGGTGAGTCTTTCATTCTGAATTTTCGTTAAACTCCATATCAACAGTGTATGTCCTGACACTTTATAAAGTACCATCAGCTGTATAACAAAAAATGGTAGTTTATTTCACTGCATGCATTCCTGCTTTACCTGAATGTTGCGTTGCCTTTAAACATATACATTGAAATAATAAGTAAGGAAAATGATACAAACAATGATATACTACAGTGTAAATCCACATTAAGAGATTTCCTTCATTTTCAAAGTGGCTGGACTAAATTCTAATATACAGTAACACACATGATAAGAAAGAGTTGAAGAGGAATTGTCTTATCTCCTGAGGTGAGGGATTTTTTGTTAAACAGCTACTGTATGACTGAGGTGAGAAATTTCTGTCTTTACAACAATAGAACAGTATCCTGTCATAAAAATCTATTTGGCATCATCATGTAAAATGAAATGTGTCCATTCATTTGCCTGTCCATTCACATCTCATTCACCTTTCGTCTGGGTTTTATGATAACAGTTTACAGCAGACAGGCTTCTCCATAGAAAAGCTGAAGTGACACCTCAGCAGCATAACAGCTTTCTGGTTAAACGAAAGCTGACTGCTCATATTCATGTGTTGTGTTGTCAGGAGGAGTTTTGCTTTGTTTTCTTTTCCATGTCTGTACCAATGGATTCCTACATGCTTCATCTCGGCAGTATCACCTGCTTGTCGGGGAGCTTTAAGCTGATATAAATAGCTCCACTTTCTGTTTACGCCATAAACAGCCTCTTCCTAAGGTCTGCGGTCCTCATACTGTCACATGTGATTGGCCGTCTGCTGCTCGATGGCCCATTCTGCCGACATGCGGCAGAGGGAGGGAGGAGCTGCCCCAGAAGCACCAGCAGCCGCTGTCAACTGTGGGCCTTACTCCTGGCGAAAAAGCAAAGGTAGAGATTGATAGATGACATGAACAAAATGTTGTTCAGGAGATGGGGGAGGCAGCTGACGGAATATGCTTCCGAGGTCCTGAGAGGGCTAGCTTGACTTCAACCACACATGACTAACTGCCCTGAAGGCTGGTAGAGAAAAGGCCCTGTCATAATCTATTACTGCATCTCGACTCTTGAGGGAACATTACAACTACACAGCAAATGCGTCCGAGCCTTCTGTACTGAGTCGAGGACACAGATTCTGCAGTATCCATGTTGGCTGAACTACAGTACGAGTTCTGCAGCTTGTTAGACCTCAAACAAGACACATTGCCAGTATCCCCTGAGTAATGTGTGTAATACAGCTGTTTCATGGCATGTTTATCATGCAAGCGACAGCGAAGTAGTCCAATAAACACTTAGAATGAGATGTGTCACATTTTAAGGTTGAAACATGGTTTGGCAAGCAATTTACCAAAACTGCTGTTGATGGAAAAACTGAAATAAAATATATTGGTTATAGAAGCCTGTTTGATTGATTCATATTTGCTGTGAGATACATCAGTTGCTGAATTCCAATGCAACACCACTCCACTGACTTCTGTTAAACATTCTTCTCGCTGCAAGGTGCATGTGTAATCTCTGTTAAGCGGCAGCATTTGTCACACATTTCCTTTATGAATGATGAAGGTTGTGGTGGTGAGCTTTTTTTTTACTAATGTCTCTCTGTGATGCCTCTTTTGATTACTACTTATTCTGAATAACTCACTCTGTTAATGTACACTTTATCAGGTGTGTCTGATGCTTAGTCAGTAACAGGGCAACAACATATTGCGTTTAGGAATCTAGACATGAAGACAATGTAGAATGGAGATTTAAGTGACTGAAAATGGGATAATTGTTGGTGTGAGACAGGTCTGAAACAGTCTGAAAAATAAAATGTCCTGTGGGTGACAGTTCTGTGGACCAAAATACCTTGCTGATGTCAAAGAAGTGATAGACTGGTTCCAGGCAATGTAAAGGAAACAGAAAGTATGGGGAATAGTTATAACACTGCATTGAAAACTGATGAGTATACAGTTTCTTATATGGACTTAAAAAACATTTCATTACTGTAAGTTTTTATGACTTTTAAGCTCCTTTGACATATTTTCTTACCTTACCACATATGTTGGTATGTCTAAAAATAAAGAAATGGAGTCCATTGTGTGCAGCCTCAATTCTTGTCATGTCTACAAAGTAGACATGTAGTAGTAGTTTTCATTGATTATGTGTCCTCATTACAAATGTAATGCATTTGGTATGACGGATGTACAATTTAATGTTTTATTATTTGCTGTGAAGTCGTTATCTATTTTTATTTATTTTTCCATACTAGATAACTGTCCTTGACTGAATTTTCAATGCTTTATATACAGCCTATGGGTGTCCTCATATGGTTAAAGAGTTCTTAGCTGAATTAAAAGCCAGGGTGACTGTCATGTTGTTTCTGTCATGTTAGTCTCTTCAAACATTTGAAATACTGAGCTAAGTGCAATTGTACAGAAAGGTGTCATAGAGTTTACCCTCTAAAAGCAAATTGCATTGAGGTCAGGACTTTTTTAGAAGCTTAAAATTAGCTTAAAAACAGCCTTTCTTATTTTTTCCAAAAGCAGCTTTAATGTGAAGTTGGAATCATTTCCCTGTTTAAACACTCAGTTGCATCCAAGATTTACCCATTCTTCTTTTGATCTGAGTTGAAGTTGAGGAACTTCCTTATTCCATCTACTGTGTGGAATGCATTAGTACCACTCTCATAAAAACAGACCCAAGCATGATAATACCACCACCATGCAGTGTTGACAGTTCCTACAGTGTTCCTAGGTTTGAAAGTCTCCATTTGACTCCTCCACACATTTTCTGTCACTGTGGCCAAATAGCTCACTCTTTATTTCATCTTAGCATAACAGCAAATTTCTGTAATGCTTGAATGTGTCAGTTTTTGGGCAGGGTGTTCTTTGTCCATAACGTCTCAGTCCACCTTAAAGTTAAAGTGACACAGGTGCTCCTTTAGTCTCCACCTTGTGATAAGCTTAAGCCTTTAAATGTTGGGTTGCTCATTAACAGTTTGACCAATTTTCTTTCACCAGAAGTGACAGTTTGTGTTAGAGGAGTGAAACTTTGCAACAGCTGAGTATTCCAACCAGACAATGATACCAAAGAAATAGCAAAGAAACTGGTTTCGGAACAGACAAAAGAGCATTATCACGCTGTTTTGCATTAAGCTACAATAATGTCCTTAACCAAACTACATTTAAAATTGTATTATCTGTGCTTAAAAGATTGGCCCATGCCAGGAAACCAACTAATGTAAATTACGTCCAGAAGAGTGGTCAAAACTCCAGCCAGATTTATACCAGAAGCATGTTGATTACTACAAATCAGTGTGTTTTTCTGCTATTTGCCAACAAACATTAACACAAATGTTAGTGAGGGTATAAGTATTAATTCAACCCTGATTTTGAAATAATTTGTCTCAGTTTCAAGAGGAAATCCCCCTTTTAACTTTTATTGTGCCATTGCCACATCTTCTTGTTTTAGGGGTTTTGTCTGTGTTAGTAGGAAAAAGACTGCTGATGGTTTCCACTCTTGAGTCCTTAGAGGAATCCAAAATCAAGAGCAATACTTGCCTTATTTTTTTCCTTTATTGTTTCACAATTTTAAAGTCTTGGTGTTTGTTTTTAACGCATGTGGTTTGTAAATCTGTCGTTTAATCTCGCTGCAGTATAGTCTTAATTTGGTTTTAACATTGAGCCCACAAATCAGTTGTGCACTTCCAGTGATCAAGATACACATTTTAAGGGAGAGGACAAACAATTGCAAGATTAAAACTTTTTTGAAATATTAAAATGCATTTTTGTTATTATTATTACGCTTCCCTGTTTTTCTTTATTCAGATTGGTGCCTTTCACCTATCCATAGAGTGGTCACTCAAGTGTCACTCTATGAATAGGAGGCTGATCAAGAGGAGGCTGTTGTTATAGCAACTGCCAAAGGGAACACAGGTAAGGGCACACATGATTGCCTGAACTGAAGAGCGCTTGATGAGGGGTAGGGGCTGCTGTTCAATCATGGCTCAGTGAGTCAGGTCTCACGTGACAAAAGTGGAGGGGAAAAATGCATTGGCAGGGCAGACGTTTCTACATTTCTGTGGAGTTGTCTGATTGCGTGCCTGTCTTTTTGTGAAAAACTCCCAATAATTAGACGGGGACATTTTAATGTGAAGGTCCTTCTTCAAAAATAGTGAAGTTGTATAATGCTTCTGCTGGAAAAATAATTTTGGGGTCATTAAAGTTTCTTCCTTACAAAACCTATTTATCCAGTATTGTTTCTTTCACTCCTGACATTACCCTTGTACAAGGAGTTCTAGACTTTCTGTGATTCATAAGGATGTTGCCTTGTGTAAGATTATGGCTCTAATAGACCTCTACAGGTGCCCTATTATTGATTTTTGTACAGAGAGAATAGTCAGCTCAATGAACCAAGCCACCGAAGCAAAACTGACATAATCCAGTCAAAACTCTCTTTCAAACAAAGGTCATGGAGATAAATCTCTGCCTAAATGGAGCAGCTCAAATTTGAATCTTCACCCTACATAATGAAATCATAAAAAATACATAGAAATGGTGTTATTCCTGCTTTGGATTTTACTAAACATATTGAGATAAAATGTGCAAATGAGACACAGTATCTCAGAATATCCACTTGTAAAACACCACAGTTTGGAACTCCTTCCATTTTTGTTAAACCCTACTTGAAGTCTTTGTGACCATGCTGTGACATTGCATCTAATATGGGAGAAAATGGTACAAATGGTACTTAAAGTCAATATCAGGCTTGTGAGAATGAAAAGATGTCATTGGGTAAAAAGAATAGCAAGACAGCTGCATTTGCCACAAGAGGTGTGAAAGGTTTCCAGCTCTCATACAGCCTGATTTGTCATAGTTTAAGGTCATCAGTTTAGTAAAAACAGAGTGAATGTACATCAGTAGTAAATTTATAATTCTTGCTCTTTTCATAAAAATACTTATTTTAGAACAGAACAGATAATTTTCTTCATACAGTGACAAATTATTAGGCAAAACTAGCACTGTAGCTAGTACTGTGTTAATAATGTACAGTGCCTTGAAAATGTATTCACAACCATTGACATTTTTTCACAGTTTATTAAATTACAAATACAAAATTCATGGTGTTTTTTTGGGGAATTTGGTGGAATTGTGGAATGCATATGTATTCATATACACTCTGATACCCCTAAATAAAACCTAGTAGAAGAACTTCTACAGCAAGCCTTGAAAATACATCAAATTAGTAAAATAGAGTAAATCTGTGTCTAAGACGTCAGAATAGAGAATGTTAGTGAAAAAAGGAACAGGTCATGGAAAAAAATGTGGAGAACATTAAAGCAGGGTTTGGGTATAAAACAGTATTGCACACTTTAAACATCTTACAGAGCACTGTTCAAACCACCATGTAAAAAATGAAGAGTGTGGCAAGAATTGCAAACCTACAAAGATGTGTCAGTCAACCTAAACTGACAGGAGGCAATAATTACCAAAGCAGCAAAGAGACCCATGGTACCTCTGGAGGATTTGCAAAGATACACCACTCAGGTGGAAGAATCTGTCATAAGTATTTCTCTTGCACTCTGCAAATATGTCCTTAATGAAAGAGTGTCAGGAAGAGAGTTTTCTGTTCAGCTGAGACCAAAATAGATTTTTATGGTATGCACAATTTTGTGTATGTAGGAAAACTCAGTCTGCACACATCATAACAACAGTGATACATGGTGGTGGCAGCATTATGCTATGGGGTGTTTTCTTCTGCAAGAACAGCGAAGCTGGTCAGAGATGCTTGGGAGATGGATGGAACTAAATACAGAAAAAATTTAGAAATAAATATGTTAGAGCCTGCAAAAGACTTGGGACTTGAGCTAAAATTTACCTTAAAACAGGTGTGAATGCAATTTAAATGTTTGATTTTGGGTGATTTTCATCAAGTTACCCTTAAAGTTGACCTGGGACCATTAGTCTGTATGTCCAGTTATAATCTGTTCTCCTACAGATTGAATGGCCACTCGCTGACCTGACATGACTCCTGTCAAGGAGGAGATTGATTTTCTATGTGATATGTTGCTTATTATTTTTTTCTCTCCATTATAAAATGACTGATTCAAACCACATGTAATCACTTTTACTGTGGTGCTGTGTTATAGGTTAACATCTTCATTGTCTGTGCGTTGAAAAGTACCACATTATTTACAAGATATACAAATATGTTCACAAAAAAGTGACTCGAATGATTTTCAAGTATGTCAATGTCTGAATAATAAGGCACTTCAAGGGGCTAAATGTATGTAAATATTACAGAGAAATCTGTAGACCTGTTAATTTCTTGTTTGTTGCTCAGCTGAAAATCCAGTCTGTGACTTAGCTTCATGTTTATTTGTATATGCAACAGGCAACTGAGATTTGATCACTAAGGACACAATAATGTGAGGAATGAATGGCCATTGCTAGGATTGACTACTTATATATAAATCAGCCTGGTTGCATGTTGATACCAAATCTGGACAAGCCCTTAAATTCAGATTTTGAATCTATCCATTTCAGAAATATAAAGTACCGTGTTAACGCTCTCATTCCTGTTGTATGTGTTATCTAAAAGATTCATTCGTTGTTTCTCAAAAAACAAGATGTTACTTCCAATCCCATTTAGACATTGTCAACTTTCCTGTTAAACCACATTCACACTGGGCTATTACTGGCTGTCTTAGCTAAAATCTTTCTTCGCAAAAGAATAATAAGAAAATCTCCTGTCATGAGCTTGAGTTGGTAGTCAAAAAGGCACATTCAGCTCTCTCCTGACCAAAGGCTACCTTGACAAATATCAAGCAGTTTTAGATATTTTCTGGATATCAATGCAGTGTAACTGCTGCTGCATGTGAAATCTTATACATGTCCTCTTTTGGCTTGCAATGATTGCTTCTAACACTGGCTCTTCCTTCCTCATTTTCTCCCTCTTTTCAGCATCTGACTCTAATAATAAGGGCATTAACACCTTTAACTTGCTCTTCATTTATTGTTTGACTGATATCTTTGTCAGTTCCATCTGAGGTGATTTTGCAGCAGCTACAAGTCATGTAGTTCAGCATCTTCCATCCAACAGTGTAGTTCGGGTTACCGTTAACATTTTTAATGTCAGGCTTCCACAGTGTGATATGTTCTGTCCTGTTCAATTTTGGAAATCACACCCAGTGAATCCACTTTAGACTATAGCCCTTACACAAAACTTCAAGGCGGGATTAAGGCATCTCCCCATGTATTTTTTTGTTTAAGGACAAATCCAATGAGGGGAGTTACATCCCTGGACTAGCTTAGCAGGTAGTGAGTGATGTAATGATGACAAATGTCTGTGCAATCAGGCAGCTGCAGGATTTAAAAGTTTAAACAAAACAGTAAAATAATTCTTAATAAAAAAAGAAGGAAGGTGAGATATATTATTTAAATCTGAAGCATTTGCTCAAGCAACAGGATTTGAACATTTGAGAAGGTCCATCGTTGTTTTGAAAAGAATGGTATGGGGAGACCGGCGCAAATTGTATGCTTACTGCTAACATCGATGCTACATGACTCCTGTCATGATGCACCAAATCTTCATTTTGAAAAACACAGCTGTGTGGGAAATGGCCAGTCTCAACTTGTGATTTATGAATGGTCAGAAAGAGCTCTGATGCAGCTCAACTTTGTGGGTTTATAATAAAACTGTTATTTTATAGAGGCCTATAAATGCTACTGTATGTACTATCTTTAAGGGAAGTTGTCCTCTGTTTTGGCACTCACTTTTTGATATTTTTAATTTCCCATTGGGTCTTCCGTCTTTTTCATGACAAAATTGAAGTTGTAAAAATCCTTGACTCTGCTCGTTTCCACCATCATACCAACTCCATGAGCTAAAATCCTGATTTTTTTTTTTTTGTAGCCTTTAAAATGTATGTTTCAGCAGGCATCGATGTTGCTGATGTCAGCAGGTCTAAAGGGACCTTTTCAGGACATGCAGCACAGTCATCTCTGATGGGATGGCTTTCGCTGACATTTGTCTATTCAAATAGTCAGCGCCAGAGACTGTTTGACCCTGGATACCCAGCGTTCAGTCACTGTTAGTGCAGTTTGACAGTTTGACTGGTGTAATTACCACTGGCTTCCACTGTTAGTCATGGTAATTTTACATTTTTCTTTTTCTGTAACAAATTTGTTAAAATAAAGGTGCAGTGTTGTTGTCTGTTTACTGCCACCAAAATAAATTATAGGTATAGTGTTGTTGCCTGTTAACAGTGTCCAACTTTGTGGAGAGTTGGAAACTTTGTACATTAAGTTTTGCTTCTCTGTAGCCATCTTTTTTCCTAATCTGTAGAGGTGTAGCATTAAAATTGTTACTTTTTGCACCATTATTTTGTGACGCCTGCATTGAGTCTATCCTGAAAGAGTTTGTGTTGCAAAATTACAGCCGCTGGCATGTATACTGTATTGGCTTCAGTTTCTCTGTGTGGGCCAAAGAGGGCATTTGAGAGCACTGACTGGACTACTTGGTAAAACAGGTTATTAAGTAGGCATTTTAATTTCAATTTTAAACTCCATGAGCACAAGCATTGAACTTCAAATAGCCTTTTAAACCCACGACTTCATGGTGGATTTAAATTTGGACACTTGCCTCTGGATAGTAAGATGGTACTTACCAGGCTGCCAGAAGCCAAAAGCAATGCTTATTAAACTTATTTCTGCTTCAGTTATTTCAGTCATTAGTTTATAATCCACTGTGTCATATGGAATATATAGTTTTGGTTATTTGTATCAACAGATAAGGTACTGTTTCCAAAGACATATTTATGTTAAGAGTCTCTTTTTTCAAATATTAATGTATATTTTAAGTTCTATACTTCTACATGTTACTAGACATTTATTTAGGATTGATATATTTTAAGTGTAGCTGTAATATGCTCATGCTTCTGCCTTCTCTTTTTGGTTTATAACTTATATACCTGCTATTAAAATGTACATTTGTTCTATAAATGTTTACTCCTCACAGAAACAGCAAAACAGTGTTAGTGTTACTTTTAAAATAATAATAATTATTCACAAATAACAAAAAATGACCTGATATTTTTTTTTCTTTTTGAAACATTTAAAAACATCATCACAAGCTTTTACAGTATTTCTTTCCTTTTAAAGGGGACATATCATTATATTCTTCCTTTTAACACTTAAATCATTCAGTTGTGGTCTACACAAAGTGGAACTCCAATGCTTTGGTCTGAATTCCTTGTTATCCATAGGCTCTTCTTTAACCCCTGTTCTGAGGTGCATCTGAGAGCAACTCATGAGCAGTTAAATGCTACCTTACACCCTACCGCCCTCCAGGCTAAAAAGCCTTCCACTTTAACCTGTTCAGCCATTTTTGTAGTTTGATAACAAAGATACAATTATCTAGCGGCACAAAAACAGGACAAAAACTGCTAAAACAATGCAAAACTATTTATGTAATAATACTAATCAAGACACGCGGTACGGTTAGGTCCTCAAGGAGCTAAAAGCAGTATACAGCTCTAACATAAGCAGAAGACAAAATGCTGCTACTATGAAAACAATGGTCAGGACGTCATATTAAAAAACAATAAATTTATGTCTAAATTAAAGCTGGTTGTCATTTTAGCGTTTTTTGCAGCTTATTGCTTTGCTGCATCTGTCGTTTCCACAGACAGAAGAAACTGGCCCCTTAATAAGTCTTTCACCAAATCCTTCTTGATACTCTCAGACGTTGCTGAAGTGCTTTGCGCAAACAAAGAGAAATTTCCCCACTGATGTGGGTACATTTCCACAAAAAAATTTTATTTAACCAGGCACTTCAAAGAGGTTCTGATTCTGGGACAGTGGAATGAATTGTGTGGGTTAATACACCCAACAACCAAACATTTAGACTTGGACTATAAAATCAGAGTGAGAAATAAAAATAGTGAAAACGCGAAATGGTCAGCCGAAGTAAATACTGTGACGCAACAGTTGGAAAAATGTAACAGATGATAGAGAAAACTGAACGGACTGAAAACAATGACCCAAACAGAATATAAATATATTTACACCTCACCTAAATTCAACTTTTCTGCACTCCTACAGACTCCAAGTACACACAAATGTATTTGAGGGCTAAAAAAGCAATGTGCCCTTTAAATTAATTATAACATTCATGAATAACTTTTTCCTCATATTTTTCTTTTAAAATACAGATAACACTGACATAACTGCTGAAAAATAATATTCACAAAAAATGTTGCTGCTTTGAATATTTTTTTCTTTTAAAATATTCAAAACATTCACAAATAACATACAAATATTTTCAATGTTTTTTTTTCCTTTTGAAATACTAAGAATTTAACATAACTTTTTTCTTATATTTTGTTTTTTAAAATACAAAGAGCATCCACAACTTACAGAGCAGAAAATTTTCTAATATTTATTTTTCCTTTTTAAATAATTATAATTAAGTGTACCGGAGTCAAATTTCTTGTTTGTCTGTACAAACTTGGCAATAAAGATGATTCTGATAACAATTGCCAATAACATAACATCCAGTTACAGAATAGACCGTGTACTTAATACTGTACGTAAATCAATGTTTTAATATCTCAGGTGGTAAAAGCTAAAAAGAAAAGTACATATGACATATGAAAAGTAGCAGATCCCAGAGTCCCTGAGTACTCATTTATTATCATTTGTATGTCCAGTTCTATAAAATGTCTGTAATCCTGTTGTACGCTAGGAGCTCATATATCCCGATTTGCTGCTTTCTCTTAAGGCAGACCCGGAGGTGACAGACTTCATCCGCTGCTGTGCTGCTGGAGGGGATATCGCCCCAGTTTGATATATGGTGAGTTTCTGACGGATCACTTCCAGTCAGTCAGTACACAGAAAATAGCTCAGAGCTCATATGACAAATGTTACCAAACCCACGTACTCCATTTGACCTTAGGAAAGATGGACTGCCTGCTTTTTTGTTATTTTTTCCTCTATCTATTTAAACAACATGCTTAACTGTCAGTAATGCTAAGGATTACCATGTCCACCCACCAAATGAGTACATTTTCAAAGGACAGATTCAATCTGGTTAACATGCGCATGGATTGATTTTAAGCTTCGGAATCATTAATTGAAGCACAGAACATTTCCTCGAAAGCTGCACGCTGACGAAGAGAAGATCATTAGTGGTCCTTAATGTCCTTGTAATATACTCTTCTGACAGTGGGCAATTCAGCAGTGAGTTGGGTTGGAGGACCCAGCTCACAAATCAACCTTGTTGACCAGTAATTTGTTGTAGACTGGATTTTCCAGCTGCTTTAAGAATATTCCCTGTTGGTGAAGTGGGGATTAAATCTTTATTAAAACTACAAAGCACATGAGTTGATTTTGATATGTGTTTTTATTTATGCAGTACAGCAGGAATATGAATTGTGCTGCTTTATCATAGGGGGTGAGTTTAAATGAGGGCATTGGTTCAATAGCTATGATAACCAATTCTAAAACCAATGATGTCCTTATTTCCACACTTGTGGATTTGGCAGTTTGATAGATCTCATAACTTCAGAGTGCTGCATGTAATTAATAGGTGTGACAAAAACCCCTGTGGTTCCAAGGCTTTTTAATTGAGATGACCTCACTTTTAACTCATACCTTGGTGTGGAAGGAGAAATATAAACAGCAGCACTGATTTCAATCACAGTACATCAAACATAAAGATGTCAGTGTCCCTGCAAACACTTTGTAAACCAGTGATCTTTAAGAGTGAGAAATGCTTATATTCTATTGTCAAAAAGCTCAGATTATGAAAATGACCTACAGTCTGTCAGGCTTAAAGGACATATATCATAGTTTACACATTTTCTTTCCAACTGTGTAGCTCAATACAGTTACATTATTTCCATGACCAAAAAATAAAAAATAAAGAAATGAAAAGGACAAGGCACCTGAGAACAGAGTCAAAATTGTACAAAAGTTATGACATAATGTCTGCAACGTCAAACCCAGGCAAGAATGCATAACACAATATATACCCAAGATAAAAGTCATAATAGTAAAGGCTTAAGCTCAAATTTTAGTTCACAAAGTGAAGATGTACAGGGGTTGGACAATGAAACTGAAACACCTGGTTTTAGACCACAATAATTTATTAGTATGGTGTAGGGCCTCCTTTTGCGGCCAATACTGCGTCAATTCGTCTTGGGAATGACATATACAAGTCCTGCACAGTGGTCAGAGGGATTGTAAGCCATTCTTCTTGCAGGATAGTGGCCAGGTCACTACGTGATACTGGTGGAGGAAAACGTTTCCTGACTCGCTCCTCCAAAACACCCC
Organism: Crenichthys baileyi; assembly: GCA_036173005.1. Classification (NCBI taxonomy): domain Eukaryota; kingdom Metazoa; phylum Chordata; class Actinopteri; order Cyprinodontiformes; family Goodeidae; genus Crenichthys; species Crenichthys baileyi. The sequence goes on along the minus strand of JAHHUM010000090.1, from coordinate 153,159 downwards.
AAAGTGGCTCAATAATATTTAGATCTGGTGACTGTGCAGGCCATGGGAGATGTTCAACTTCACTTTCATGTTCATCAAACCAATCTTTCACCAGTCTTGCTGTGTGTATTGGTGCATTGTCATCCTGATACACAGCACCGCCTTCAGGATGCAATGTTTGAACCATTGGATGCTCATGGTCTTCAAGAATGGTTCGGTAGTCCTTGGCAGTGACACACCCATCTAGCACAAGTATTGGGCCAAGGGAATGCCATGATATGACAGCCCAAACCATCACTGATCCACCCCCATGCTTCACTCTGGGCATGCAACAGTCTTGGTGGTACGCTTCTTTGGGGCTTCTCCACACCGTAACTCTCCCGGATGTGGGGAAAACAGTAAAGGTGGACTCATCAGAGAACAATACATGTTTCATATTGTCCACAGCCCAATATTTGCGCTCCTTGCACAATTGAAACCGACGTTTGGCATTGGCATGAGTGACCAAAGGTTTGGCTATAGCAGCCCGGCCGTGTATATTGACCCTGTGGAGCTCCTGACTGACAGTTCTGGTGGAAACAGGAGAGTTGAGGTGCACATTTAATTCTGCCGTGATTTGGGCAGCCGTGGTTTTATGTTTTTTGGATACAATCCGGGTTAGCACCCGAACATCCCTTTCAGACAGCTTCCTCTTGCGTCCACAGTTAATCCTGTTGGATGTGGGTTCACCTTCTTGGTGGTATGCTGACATTACCCTGGATACCGTGGCTCTTGATACATCACAAAGACTTGCTGTCTTGGTCACAGATGTGCTGCAAGACGTGCACCAACAATTTGTCCTCTTTTGAACTCTGGTATGTCACTCATAATGTTGTGTGCATTTCAATATTTTGAGCAAAACTGTGCTCGTACCCTGCTAATTGAACCTTCACACTCTGCTCTTACTGGTGCAATGTGCAATCAATGAAGACTGGCTACCAGGCTGGTCCAATTTAGCCATGAAACCTCCCACACTACAATGACAGGTGTTTCAGTTTCATTGTCCAACCCCTGTATATTTATTTATATTGATTTACCTCATTCTCAAACAACACCCACAGTCACCTCAATGGTCTGGCTGTTTACTCCGCTAAAGCTAATCAACCACAGCTGTAACATAAACTGTGTTTTGTTTTCATCCATCAGTCTTGGGTTGTTTCCTCCCTTAAATATAATGTTTCCAACAGAAAGTGGTTAAGGAGAAATCTGTCCTACCTACTTGTTTACTAACTCACCCATGGGGCTCATTCTGTCCATTTTCCGTGTCAACCAAACAGATTACAGATTATCCCTCTCACATTGTTGTGGAGCAACATTGGCCCTCTCTTCTTTATAACATTGCTTCAGTCAATCAAGGTTTCTTTATACACAGCTCTCCGTAAGTCTCACCATCGCAATTAGGTCAGATGGTGGTCTGAACTTTGACCATGCCATTGCAACACCATGATTCTTTTCTTATTGTTTTTAGATTTGTCACTGTTCAGGATCATAGTTTTATTATATGGTTTTGACTATGTTTGGACCAAGCCTTATTTGTCAGAAAGGTGGCACCACGTAAAACAGAGGAGTTCACAGTCAACTTAGTGACTCCAGGGTGCCCAGATCCTGTGAAACCCAAATCGTCACTCCTACGCCACCATGTCTGAAAGCCTCCATGAATGCTGATCTATGTGCTTGGATTTGGTCAAACATGGCACTGCTCATAATGGCAAAACATTTGTTGAGTCTCATTTGATTGTTCCAGAAGTCTTGTGGTTAATTCAGAAGCCTCATAAGTTTTCTTCTGAGGCGGTCTTTTGTCAACCATGTCAACCATACTTCTTCAGTCTTTTTCTACTTGTGCTGCCATGAACTTTAACATTCACATTCAAATGAGGGCTGTAGAGTCTAAGATGTAACTCTGTGGTTTCTGCAAATTTTCTTGCATGCTTGATCTGACCTTGAGATAAATCTGATGAGATGCTAAGATGTTTGGCTATTTTCTGAAATCTTCTTGCCTTCTGAAAAATATTTCTTGCAGTATCATGTTGGAATTCACATTCTTATACCAGGTTTATTCTTATGTGGCTTTGATTGTCAACTGTATAACCCATACCAGCTGCGAAGTAATCAAGTGCATTTAATTAGCATCACATGGCTAATGAAATGGAAGCAGCAACAGTGTTTCATTTTTCCAGTGACTGTACTGGAACTGGACTGGACTCTACTGTAGTCATATTAGTGCTCAGATGTTTTTTTTTATGATTTGCTTTTAGATGCACCTGAAAAGAATGCATACTTTAGTTTCTTCATCTACATTAAAGGGAAAAAGAAAAAATAATTTGACCCCATGATCTATGAGCAATGCCCCTACTTCCTGTCACTATTGAGCTTATTCTCTGTGATCTCATGTGTTCCCATACCAGGAAGGATGTATAGTCCTCCCAGTGTTCTCCTCCCAGTGGTACCCTTCCATGGGACATGTCCAAAATACTTCCAAGGGTAGGCGAGGAGAAGGGATGTTCCTTAGATGCCCAAACTAATTCAACTGACACCTTTTGATGTAGATTAGTAGCAGCTCACCTCCCAATGGGATGTGACCAGAAAACATAAAAATTTAGGTGCAGAGGAATCATCTCCCTTAGATAGCTCTACATTTCAGTTACTTCTACACAGGAGCTCATTATTTCGATCATGACCCATATTTTATGATCACAAGAAAGGGTTGGTATGTAAACAGACCATTAGATCCAGAGCTTTCATCCTAGACACTTCACATTTTTGCACTCCAGTACATGCAAAAAATTTTGATTTAAAGTCACCAACACAACTGCATCATCTGCAAAAAGCAAAGATAAGACCTTGATGTTCTCAAAGCAAATATCCTCCTCTCAACAGCTTCTGAATTGATAACAATGGGAAGCCCGAATGGAGGCGAATGGGTGCAGCAAAGATGCTCAACTTTGTCGTGACAATGGGAAAACAGCCTTTGCTTCAGGTATACAAGGACAAGACCATAGCTAAAAGCAACCCAAGTACCCCATACTCACACATCACTGCCCACAAAATACTTTGTTGGACACGGCTGTAAGCCTTCTTCAGATCCATTATTTAACCAAACTCCCATGAACCCCTCAGAAATTTAGCGAGGGTAAATATCTGGTCCACTTTTGCACAGCCAGGCCAAAAGTCACACTGCTCCTTCTGAATCCATTGTTCCACAGATGGTGATTTCTAACACCCTGGTGTAAACCTTCCAAGGGATAAGTAGAGAATATGGAATTGCTCAATGACTGTGCTGCTATTTTAAAGCTGTTGTCTTTTTCAGCTTATGATAAAACATTTTGATTCACCCGCTCGAAATGGTATTTTAAAAATTATGTTGCTAGGACAGTGTTCAGTATTATCTGATAACTTGCTGAACACCCAAATAAAATGTGCAGTAAGGAGTTTTCTCGATCAAGGAGGATGTAAACGGATGGGGTGCTTTGCTAAAGTGGATTTGGGGGAACCAGCAGAGGCTGACTAATCAGGGGGTGCTTGGGAGAGCATTAAGACAGACGTGTGGAGGGGAAATGTGACACCTGGAAATTACACAATGTAATGAAATCAGCCAAGTGGTAAATGTAGCTTTTAAATAGGTTTTGTGTTCTCCATTAACTTGCTAGACGCTGATTGGTCTTGACAGTAGGGAAGCTGATGGTCAGCATGTTTCCTCCTCCCTCCAGTACTACCTCTAATGCACATACATGCACGGAATCAGACACCAACGTACACACGCACAGACCTTTCAGTGTGGGACGTAAAGTTCTTTGTATTGTCTGAAGCAAAATAAAAGGCTGTCTGAAGCTCTGAGTACAGGTGCTGCAGTTCTGTTAAATCCATCCTTTTGTTGCACTTTGAAGGTTACATCTCGTCTTTTTTTTTACATAATAAAACGTAGGAAAATGACATCTGAAAGGAGATACAGAGAGGTTGTGAAATTCATGAAATATATGAAAAAATAAATCTTAAATAATTTATTTTTCTCTTTGTGCAGGTCCAGTGCCTTTTTATTTATTGTAACTGTCACATGTACCCTCTTCTTTCCTAATGCAAATAAATTATGTTTTGGAGTTTCCAGATTTAATTTACTGCTCTAAGTCAGGGTAGGACTGAACTTTTATAGACTATTTTATAGATAGTGTGAGATTCTGTGATGATGTGTATTTGGCAAGTAATCACGAGCAAGCAGTCAACTATTTAACTAATTAACCGATCTTTTTTATTTTATTTTATTCTTTACTTTTTCCTCCTTAACAGATTTTGTTTGTTTTTTATTTGAAATGTAGTTGTATATGTCGGAGCTGCACGGTGGCGCAGCTAGTGCGCAAGTGTGTGTGCGTGGTTGTTTTTCCTGTGTGTCTCTGTGCTGCCCTGCGATGGACTGACGACCTGTCCAGGGTATACCCTCTCGCTTGTAGACCGCTGGAGATAGGCACTAGCTCCCCTGCAAAAATGGATGGATGGATGATATATGTAAAATTAAAGATGGAAAAAGTTTTAAAATTGTTTAATCTAATCACATTTTAAAGACAAATATTGGTGTTTTAATAGGGATATGTAGACTTTTGAGAGCCACTGTACATACATTTCGTACTCTTTTTCCAGTTTATTTTAATGGCAGCCTTACAGTGTCACACGTCTCACATAGTAATTATAGCATATTTGATTGTTTTCATGAAGATAAAACCTTTCTAGAAACAATTACAAGGAAATTAGCAAAATAACTCAGAAAAAAGACAAATAAAAGATGATCTTGTTACAACTGTTTTTGTGTGGAAAAAGCTTAGCATATATGGATATAACATATTTGAAAACGTAAATACAGTTGACTTGTCAAATTCTGTGGCATCACTGACACACATACTTTTGGAAATGAACAGCTGGTTAATTAGGTTCGATTCAGTTTTATTTACACAGAAACAATACTCAACAAAAGTCCTGCGGTACTTTAGTGGATATAAATGTAATCCATTTCAGTCTAAGCCCATATAATATAAATGCATTCTCTTTTTGTGCTTAAAAATTTAAAATTCCCCAAAAGTGGAAGGTCAGTTTTCTAAGCAAACATCAGTTTCACTTTCTGTTTGACTCTGATACTGTAAAACTGTCTTAACCTTAAAATTATTTGCCGCAGAAATATTATTTTCAGCCCAACCAGGCAAGTTAAATACCTCCAGACCCCATACCACAGTAAAATATTCGGTACTTGAGTATTTACCCAAGTGTCTGCGTCTGCATTATGCATAGCAGCCCCCAAAAAATGACTGGGAAAAGTGAGAGCTACTTTCCATGCCAGTGCTCAGAGCTCTTACATGTTCTCCAACATGTGGGAGTATCAGCTGGCTCAAGGGGGGCCCACACAGTGACATGAAGCTCATAAGTGTCAGCCTTCACACAAGCCTGCAGTCCCGTTCAATGCAAATGAGAGAGGAAAAGAAAAGAGGACTTAGCTGGGTACGTTCAGTATCTGCCTCGCCGCTTTTGCATTTCAAATGAATATATGATAAAAGCCCACTTTTTAGTCCCAACTCTGTTCAGCTCACATACAATCATTCCCATTTTAAGTTTACTGTGACTTTCTCATGACTGCTAGGTTGTTCACCCTATTATTAATCTGACATTTCTTTTGAATAACTAATGCTCATATTAAATAGGTAATTGGACCAGATGTTATTCATTTTTAGTGTTTTACCCAGTTTATTAAAGAGCCCTTACAGCTGGTCATTGGAAAGAAAGACAGACTGAATGTAGGCTGTTATTAAGTGGTCTGTCGGGCTTGGTTTCTCTCAGCCAAATCTGCATTTTAACAGTGGCTCAACTGTAATAGGGTGGTAAAACCTTTCCACCAATCATTATTTGCACCTCTGCTCTTTAGCCTGAGCAGCCAATGCGGTAGTCAGTACACACAGAAATAATGGGCCATTGTTACTTTTTTCAGAGGAATACTGGATGGCCATGTTTCCAGAATAGTGGGAGGGTGTTTTGAAAACTGTGCCTTTCCTCATAGAATGCGGGGGTGGAAAAGAGTACGCCAAAGTCAAACACCAATTACCGTAGGTGTCGAGAGAAATACTTGTTGGACATCTGTAGACTTCAAATATCTATGTGTGTATAGTATGTGGGAAAAAACTGAAACACTGTGCAAACTGTTGCATTGTGTGAAAGGTGGGGACTTTAAAATGGGCTAAGTCAATTCAATCGAATCATATAGATTTCAAGTCAGCCACATGCATTCCAATTAATAACTAACCATTGAACAGTAGTCAGATTCAGTTATTTATTCAAATTGGATAAAAAGTTTTTCTATCTAAAGATCCTAAGATCCAGGAGTACTTTCTATGGGAAGGAAAAGTAAATGTTAATGGATGTAGCTCCTTTAGTCGTTTCATCTAGGAAGAAAGAACAGATAAACTCTGAGCCAGTTTTCAAGGTTAGCGTATGAAAGAGAGCACATATATTTAGTCACAGTAAAAGCACAGCCAGTAGGAGAGAGAAAGGGTTAAAGACTGAAAGACAGGGCCAAGTGTATCATCAGTAGAAGGTGAGCATTAAGTTGTTGCCAGGTGAAGCTTGGACGATGCCCCCCTCCATGAAGGTGTCACAGGTAGACACAAAGTCAGGCCAGGTGTAGCTTCTAGGGAGAGAAAAGAGAGAGAACATAAAGTTAAAAGCTGAAATAACAGCAAATAATGCAAAATTGGAGAGTAGTATGAGAATGTAGCGAAGAGAGTGAAAGTGGTCATTATGTCCTCCAGCAGCCTAAGCCTCTAGCAGCATAACTACAGAGATAGCTCAGGATAACCTAAGCCACTCTAACTATAAGCTTTATCAAAAAGGAAAGTTTTAAGCCTAGCCCTAAAAATAGACAGGGTGTCTGCCTCACAGACTAAAACTGGGAGCTGGTTCTACAGGAGAGGAGCCTGATAACTAAATGATCTGCCTCCCATTCTACTTCTAGAGACTCTAGGAACCACCAGTAAACCTGCAGTCTGAGAACGAAGTGCTTTGTTAGGAATATATGGAACAATCAGATCTCTGATGTATGATGGAGCTAGATCATTAAGGGCTTTATATGTGAGGAGGAGAATTTTAAATTCTATTCTTGATTTAACCCGGAGCCAATGAAGGGAAGCTAAAATAGGAGAAATATGATCTCTCTTTTTAATTTTCATCAGGCAGCATTTTGAATGGCGAAGTGTCTTTTTATACACCAGTAGCCTATTTTTCCAGATTAAGTAGGAATCCTCTAGGTGTGTAGAGCGCCATTTTCTCTTCAATTTTCTAACACTGTGCTTTAAAGTGCACAGCTCTGAATTAAACCAGGGACCCAGCCTCCTATGAATAATTACCTTCTTTTTCAAGGGGGCTGCATTGTCTAATGCACCACGCAATGATGAAGTAACACTATAAACAAGAAAATCAATTTGTGAAGGGGAAGAAACAAAATTATTGCCCTCCACTCTGTTTTTCTGTGATAATGAGTAAATGAAAAGTAGAACAGATTCTTTAAAGGTTGTTGCTGCATTGTCTGATAATGATCTACTATAATGAAATTTTCTTTCAGGTGTGGAGTACTCGGTTAAATTAAACTCAAAGGTTATTAAAAAATGGTCAGAGAGGACAGGGTTATGAGAAAATATTGTTATATCTTTACACTCAATGCCATATGTCAGCACAAGGTCCAGAGAATGAAGACAAAGGTGGGTAGGTTTGTTAATGTTTTGAGCAAAGCCAATTGAGTCTAAGATAGCATTAAAGGCTATCACTTTCAGTGTCAGCATGAATGTTAAAATCCCCCACTATAATAACCTTATCTGTATTTAACACTAAATCAGATAAAAGGTCTGAAAACTGATCTAAAAATTGAGAGTAAGGGCCTGGTGGACGGTACAAAACAACAAACAGAAGTGGTTTTAGTGCTTTGCAATTTGGATGAGGAAAACTAAGGATTAAATATTCAAAAGAGTTGTAGCTATTGATTGGTCTGGGACTAATCAATAAATCGGACTGAAAGATGGTTGCTACTCCTCCTCCTCGCCCAGTATATCGAGGAATGTGGAAATTTAAATAATTAGTAGGAGTTGACTCATTTATAGTAACATAATACTCTTGCTGCAGCCAGGTTTCTGTGAGGCAAAATAAATCAATCTGATTGTCACAAATCAGGTCACTAACTAGCAAAGTCTTTGAAGAAAGAGATCTTATGTTCAGTAAGCCACATTTAATTGTTTTATTTTTCTTTTTAGCCTGAGTTGTGTTTATTTCTATGAGATTTTCATGATTTCCTCCTTTTAGATTATTTTTTAATCTATTCAATTTTGGCTGTGAGCGAAACACTGTCTTAATAGTGTAATGGGTGGGTAGCAGTACAGAAGCTGCAGGGAGGAGTGTTAAACTACGACCCTGCTTCCTGGTCTGAACACTGGGTTGTCAGAGTTTTGGAGAACTAATAAATTTGGCCAGATTCCTAGAAAGAAGAGCTGCTCCATCCAAAGTGGGATGGATGCCGGTCTCTCTGGATCAGACCAAGTTTTCCCCAAAATGTTCAGCAATTATCAATGTAGCCCACGTCGTTTTCTAGACACCACATAGACAGCCAGCGGTTGAATGACAGCATGCAGCTAAACATGTCATCACTGGTCAGATCGGGGAGGGGACCAGAGAAAATTACGGAGTTCGACACCTGATTGACGTAACCAGGTGTCATTACCACCAGCGTCAATAACAATCTTACTGTATTTACGCTTATCCTTAGCCAGCAGTTTCAGGTAGTATTTGATGTTGCCCGTTCTGGCCCCTGGCAGACATCTGCCACCTGTGGGCTGGGATCTAGGACTATGCTTTCTACGTACCGTCACCCAGCCGACCTGAGGCCCCGGCTGCGTGGGCTCTGCTGAAGGACTGCTACGGGGAGCTACCCTCAGTTTATCACTGTATGCTATATATATTGATAGCATGACGCCCTATAACCCTAATTCTATGGCAGGTCATTCTAACACTTGGAAATTCATGTGTCTAAATCATATGCAAAGATACAGTGCCTTGCATATCTATTCTTACCGTTTTTCACATTTCATAATTTTTCAACCATAGACTTTTGTATATTTTATTGGATTTTATTTGATGGACCAAATCAAGGTCGTGCATACTTGTGAGTTGGAGTAAAATAGAAGGAAACATTTCGATTTTCACTTTTGTTACTAAATGTCAGTAGACTAAAGCTACCGTCACACTGTTGGTTCTTTTCGTGCATGTTGGTGTATTTGAAAAAGATTTTTATGTGGGTCCAAACCGCAAGAAATTAAGCACATTAGGGAAACATCAAGTCATATTAGATGTAGAGTGCTGTGAAAAACATTTTAACCCTTACAGGTTTCTTGTGGTTTTGTTAATTTGTCACACTGAATTTGGATTTCAGACCTGGTCCTATTAGAAAATATAACTGCGTAAATAGAATAACTGACTGTGCACCCATTAGCGGCAATGTTATCAAGTGTTTGTGATAACTGGCAAATCTTTGCAGAATTGTTTTTTTCAGGCACATTGAAGGTTTTCAAGCATGACTAATACTTGTAAGGTAGTAATAGGCTCAAACAAAATTAATTTCATGTTTTGACTGACAACCCCAAAAACAATAATTTTGTCTACTTTGGCAATTCAGAGGTGGACTTGCTGTGGTGCTTTGGATCAATGTCCTGATGTATAACCCAAGTGCACTTAAGGTTTAGGTGGACAAACTAGTGCCTCGACATTCCTCTTCAGGATGCTCTGCTGGAGAACAGAGTTTGTGGCTCCGTTAATAACGGTAAGCTGTGCAGGTCCTGAAGAAGCAAAGCAGCCGCAGACAGTTTCCACCACCAAGTTTGACTGTAAATTGTCATATCCACCGAGCTGTATGCAGGTTGTTTTGGTGTTTTCTCTCCTCCTCCTTCTTTCCAGGGTGCAACCGGAAGGTGCGGCCTCTGCAGGTGTGGCTTATTGAGGCTTATCAGGAGGAGCTTAAGGAGGAGTCGGCGCCCCATTATAGACGATAGATTGTTTTGCTCACAAGTGGTAATTAGGCCCTAATCTCTTTGTGTTCCTTGCTTACTATATGCCTGACTTTTAAAGTGCCCGTCACATTGAATTTTTATGATAAATCCACTTACATCTATGGGAAAGGAAATATAAAAATATTAAATTATTTCAAAAAGTATATTCTACGTACCGTCACCCAGCCGACCTGAGACCCCGGCGGCGTGGGCTCTGCTGGAGGACTGCTACGGGGAGCTACCCTTGGTGGCTGCGCGCTGGCTAAGGGGCCTCGGTTATCTGATGGTTTTTCAACAGCGCGGAGCCGGCCCTCCAATTCCGACACCCTCGCCTACAAAGCTACAAAAATGCTACATTTATTACACGTACCATTATCATATAAAGGAGGCAGAGGAGTAACTGAACATCTGACACAGAGAGCAGGAGAGAGGAGGAGACTCAGAGAGAGAAACAGCAGAACGGGTAGTCATGGTGGAGTTAAAGCTAACGCTAAGCTAGCGACCCCTTACCACTACTAGAAAAACTGTGAAAGACACGGAGAGTCCCCAAACGTTAAATGCAGCAAAAGAAAGTATGTGTTTTAACATGCTTATGTATTAGAACAAGTAAGAGATATCACAGTAGAGAGAAATCAGATCAAACGAGTGAGCCTTCACACACCAAACAATCCAGCGAGTGCAACAGTGAAAACAGGAAGTGACGAATACGCCTTACCACACTAGGAGCATCAGCAACAATTTTTGTTTTGATTCTGATTATTTATAAATGTATAGTGCACTGATTGGCTAAAAACAAACAAGGTTGCTAGAGAACAGTCAGTGATTGCATGCACATGGCAAGAAGTTTGCTAAACTCAAAGTGAGTCTACATAGAAACGACTGGTATTGTCATGTTTCGGTTTTGTAAAGGACTCAAATGCAGAGATAAACTGAGGTGAAGCTCAGTTCATAAAAAAAAAAAAAAAAAGAGAACATGAACAGTAGTCTGGCACACGGAGAATGGACACGAAGCACAGGAAATAGACCGGGCACGGATAAGGGGGAGTCAAACAAAGCAACAGACATAGGAATGGAAGACACTAGCACTGAACTATGAAACTGATGAGCTTAAAGACCGAAGGAGGTGTGAAGACTAACATAGGATGCAAGTGAGTCAATCAGGAGATAATGTGGAACAGCTGAGACAGAAGGAAAGCAGGGAAGCTGAGGGAAAGAGACTAACATAGGTTAGCTGAGCAAAGATACAAAAAACCCAGGGGAAACATGTAAAAGAAATGTAACAAGAAAAAAGTCAAAGAAAAAGAACACAAGAATAAACTAAGAAACTAAACATAAGAAATTGTCACGGTGTGGTTTTGGGGTGGATTGAAGCGCAGGCAAGAGCTTGGCAGCAGCATATTGGATAGTCTTAGTCACACTGCAGGTATTGACCACAGTCTGAATCCAAAACAACTTACTGACACTGCAGGAACATGGCAAGGACGAGGGTTGCGAGCGTGAATGAACAGGCAGAACAGAGTGTGAACAAACAGAGGAACCAGCAGGGAACAAAGAGCACAGACCAACTAATATACAGTGAGACATGAGAGGGGAACAAAGGGCAGATAATCAAAGAAACAGAGAACAGGTCTGACATGGACGCAGGGAGACAGAGAGAGCAGGTGAACCTAATAAAACATGAGGAAAGGGACTGATTAACAAAACAGTGAAACAGACCTAAACGAAAACTACAGACCAAGATGAAACAGAATCAAGAATAAACATGAACTAAAGGAAACTGAGAACTTGAGGTAGCACAACAACCTAAGATCTAAGGACTAGCAAAAGAAACCATAAAGAAACCCTGACTACAAAGGTAAACACTGATAGAACAAACTGAGAATGAAGCAGAGGAAATGAGGACTAGAATAAAAGTAAACAGTAACTAAAGCTAACCTAAAAAAGGAGGGACTGGAGAATAAAGATAAATTAGAGGAAAGAGAGCTAAGAGGGACAATGAATGTAGAGGGGACAAAAACTGAGTAATTAACAAACTAAAAGAGGAAAACTAATGACGAGAGGAGAACACACTGGGAGGCAAAAGGAAACCAGAACTGTCAGAACACAGAAAGCAATAAACATGAATACAAAACCTCAAACAAGAAACATCTAGCAAAACAAAACCACAAACAAAGTCCAAAATGTCACATCCTGACAGAAATAAACTAATAAGGCAAGACTTACTAGCAATAAAGCACATAGGAAAATTAACCGAATAATAAACAATAAGGAAACGGTCAAAACAGACACCAAAGATGGACATATACTTGTATTACACTACCAAAACACTTCGGTAGTGTTTTGTCAACTGGTGGGAAACCAGTGAAGCAGGGGAACACCGACAGCAAGAGAACAATGTTAGTTTATTGAAGAATGTAGCTGTGTGAGTTGAGTCAAATGCATTGTTGGAATCTGTTTCAGAAAATGTATTTTCACAAAGTCACATTAGCTTTTTTAACTTAGCTAGCCTGTGTTGGAGCAGCATATTGATACTGACCTGCAGAATCTCTGGTTTAGATAAAGTTTCTGTTGCTGCTGGGAAAATACAGTATACAGTCTACTGCATCCAGAAAGTGATTGGTAAGTGAGCTGTAAGACTGATTAAATCTATTTGTATTTACTGCACTCTAAAGATACTTGCAAGCATACTCATCAACTATTCATAGTTGTTAATTACTGCAAGTCTTCAACAAAAGAGTGTGATTATCATGTTAACACAACTTGCAAGCAGAATTGATTTATTCCCTAAATGATCAGTGAAGAAACAGCTCTGAGATGTTTTAGTGCAGGCTTATGTAACTGCATGATGAACAAGTTCTTTGCAGAATTTCAAATATTCACAAGGAACATGATTCAGAACTGCCAGAATCACCTCATTATGTTTAGTGGTGCAGGGCGGATGGTGACTCCACCTCTGGAGAGCTGCATAAAATACAATGAGTAAAGAAGTTGTTTACAGTCAGTAAAATATGTCCAAAGAATTTTGCTGCTGCAATCTTTTTTGTTAAATAACTGAACTAAAGGAAACTGAGACCTTCCACGCCTAATTTGGCCTGGTAGTTTTCTCTTTACCCCCCTGACACAAATGCAATTTGGCAAATTGCACCAAAAACTGACTGTGCCTGTGCTTCAGCTTCGCACCTGTGTGATGGAATGAGTAATACAAGATGAGTATGGCAGCATCTTTTCCAGAAAACAGTCTGAAACTGATGCAAACGGATGCAAACATGCCACAGGCTTCACACAGACGGAAAATTTGATACTGTTCTTGAAGAAAAAATGAAAATCCTGAGTTTAAATAACCGGGAGGAAAAAGAATGACTGGAAGACTGCAACAGGAAGAAAAAGAGCTCCCATTGAGTTCTGAGATCAGGAGTTGACACACAGGAAAACTGCACACAAATCTGACCACTGCAGATTATTCTTGTGTGTCTTGGCAGCCACAAAATATGAACTGCAGAATAAATTCACTGACGTACAGGTAAGATCAAATATCACTTCATGACATGTATGAATATGCATTTGATGTAGCATGCTTCCAACATTAAAACAGCTCAGAATGAAAACTGGGACATGATCTGACAAACCTAACATTTCTATTTCTATTTTCAGCTGAAAATTTGGGCTGTGATTTCATGAAGGTGACACTGAAAAGAAGCCCTATCACTCTGAATCCTGAATGATGCTTTTCCAGCAGACATTGCATCCCCAAGGACTCACTGAAGAGTCACAGCATGACCTTCATCACTGCATCATTCTCTGTACCTGAACTCAATGATGTTACTTTGATAAAGCATGTTTTTGAAACCTGGTCTTATGAATCTGCACATGAATAGAATGCCAGGTCATGTCATGTGTCAGTGCAATGCATTTTGCATGTTTCATTTGTCGTTGCATGCCATGTCATGCAAAAGCATGGTATACATCAGCTTCGTGTAGCCGTGAATTGTTTTTATCACTGTATGCTATATATATTGATAGCATGATGCCCTATAACCCTAATTCTATGACTGGTCATTCTAACGCTTGTAAATTCATGTGTCTAAATCATATGCAAAGATACAGTGCCTTGCATATCTATTCTTACCGTTTTTCACATTTCATAATTTTTCAACCATAGACTTTTGTATATTTTATTGGATTTTATTTGATAGACCAAATCAAGGTTGTGCATAATTGTGAGTTGTAGTGAAATAGAAGGAAACATTTCGATTTTCATTTTTGTTACAAATAAAAATTAGAGAAGTCTTGTGTACATGTGTATTCAGTCTCTGCAGCCACACTGAAGAACCACATGTCACTGCAATTGCAGCTGCAGGTTTAGGTTGTATGTCTCAACTAGCCTTGCACATCTAGCGAGTCAAATTTCTGCCTACTCTTTTTTGCAAAATAGCTCAAGCTCAGGTTGGGTGAAAAGTAATCTTCGAACATAAACTTTCAAGTCTTGCCACAGATTCTCAATTGGATTTAGGTCTGAACTTTTATTGTACGATTTACACACATGATTTTGCTTTGATCTAAACCAGGAGTTTCAAGCACCAGTCCTCTAGGGCTGTTTTTTTGCAACTTTTATGTGTCTCTGGACCAAGCAACCTGAACCAAATGGCTGAGTTGTCTTCTCACCATCACGTCAAGTTCCACAGAAACCTGCTAAGGAACTAACCTAATAAACTAATTAGTTTATTCAGGTGTGCTAAAACAGAGACACCTCTAAAGATTGCAGGACACTGACACTCAAGGATGTGAGTTGGACACCCCTGTTTGAAATCATTTCACAGTTGCTTTGGTTGTATTTGTAGGGTCGCTGTCTTACCGGATGTTGAACCACATCCCCTGGTTCAAATCTTTTTTCAGCTGCAGGATTTCTTCCTGCATTGCCATGTTTTGAGCTTCATCCATCTTCTCATCAACTCTGACCAGCTTTTCTGTTCCTGCTGAAGAAAAGAATCACCACAACATGATTTTTTATGTTTTACTGAGTACAACAAAAAAATCTTCAGGGAGAGCAAAGTGTACCGGAGTCAAATTCCTTGTTTGTTTGTACCACCTTGGCAATAAAGCTGGTACTGAAACTTCAGATTCTAATGTTGCCACCATCGTCTTCCACAGTGAGGGTGGTGACCAGAACACTTTTTTTCATGTTTGCTGCATTCCTTAGACGGTTTGTGGCAAACTGCAAACAGGAGTTTGTATGGCTCTTTTTTATCAATGTTTTTATTCTGGCTGCTCTTCCTTGAGGCCATATTTGCAGGGTGCATGCCTAATAGTTGCCTACCAAAGCTCCTCTTACCATGAGCCTTGAGGCTCCCTATCCCATTAATGCTTTCCTTGCCTGGCCTGTTAGCTTAGCTGGGTGGCAATATCTTGGAAAGACTGCAGTTGTGCACATAATGTAATAATACACTGTGGCTGTGATGTGCCAGGATCTAAAAAAGTTCAAGGGGTATTACGAATTAGAAAAAGGCGGACCCAAGATTCAGCCAGACACAGAACTGAAAGATTAAAAAGTTTATTCAGCCACAGGAAAACGTCACTCAGGTTAAACTCCACACAGTTTCCAGGAATTACTGAAGCAGAAAGGGGGATTAGTGACTTGTAGTTTCTCCAACTCTTGCAAGGATCAGAAAAGTCACTAACCTGTTCTTGTCTTGGGTTAAACTTGAAACCCAGAGGGGAAACCTCAGTGGGTAGAAGGCAGGGATCTCCACAGCGCAGGTGAGAGAGACAGGTGACTCTCGGCTGAATAATCCAAGGGCTAGGCTGATTCAATAATCCAGGGACAGAAACAGGGTAAATGATCGGAACAAGAGACGTCAGGCAAGGGGCAGGCAGAGACATTAATCAGATGCAGGAAACAGGGTCAAAACCAAAATCCAAACAGTCCGACAAGGGGCAGGCAGAGGCAAAAATCCAAGTGGCAAGGCAAGGTCAAAACAACGATCAGTCAGGAAGGAACGCTGGATATCTACTCACACGATGGCTTTCAAAAATCTGGCATCATCTGCTTGTCAGAGTCAGTATATATCAGGGAAGACACAGGTGCTTGGAATGCCACAGATTGCACTGCAATGCAGCAGTCACCAGGTGCATCTCATCTGCTGATTGCAGCCAGAGAGACAGGGTAGAGCAGACTTGGCAGAATCATAACAGGGGTATGAATAGTTTTGTGAGGCACTGCATTACTAAAGGTTCTGTGCTATTCATGCACTCTGCTATAAGATCCAATTGCCATTTGTTTGATAGTGTACCAACATCAGATAAAATTACAAAAAATAAAATAACGTTCATAACAAATATTCTAAAATATGATTTTTTTGTATCAGAATGTGAAAAACTCAGAAATTCCCCTTTAGTCCCACTAAGGACTTTGAGATTGAACTTTATTCATAACTGATCGGGGCTCCACGAAGGGCTTGACCTGAGAGACGTGGAACGTGGGGTGAATCCTCATGGAATTGGGCAATCTCAGCCGTACAGAGACAGGATTGATGATCTTGGAGATAGGGAAAGGTCCAGCAAATCGGGGTGCCAACTTCCGGGACTCTATCCGTAACGGCAGGTCTTTGGCGGAGAGCCAAACTTTCTGCCCCACCTGGTACTTAGGGGCAGGGATCCGTCTCCGGTTGGCCGTTCTTGACTGAACCAGTGACATTCTGATCATTGACCTCCTGGCCTTTCTCCATATTCTTTGGCATCTTAAGGCAGCTGCTTGGGCAGACGGAACATTAGCCTCTTTCTCCTGTACGGAAAACATGGGTGGCTGGAAACCAAACAAAGTCCATAGCAATGTGTGACCATGGGCGAGGGGGAATGGGCAATGGGTGCAACAACCCCGCAGGGGGGCGATGAGAAGACTTGGCTTGACAACATTAAGTGCATGCAGAAACATAGTCTTTGACATCCTTCACCAGCGATGGCCACCAAAACTGAGCTTGTACAGTCTGAATCATTCTGCTGATTCCAGGATGACAAAGGAGACAAGAGCAATGACAAGACTCCAGTACCTTTGGCACAAGGCGTTCAGGAACAAAACAGCGGTCCGGTGGGCATGATGGTGGGATAGGCAGATCCCTGATGGCCTCCTGGACCTCCCCTTCCACCTCAACTCGGGGGACACAGACAACCTGACGGCCTCAGGAAGATAAACTCCTCTTCACCTGCAGACTGAGATTCTGCGGGCTCTTGAATCCGGGATAGGGCGTCAGGTTTGCCATTTTTACTCCCTGGCCTGTAAGACAGGGAGAAATTAAAATGACCAAAAGAACAGAGCCCATCTTGCCTGCCTGGGTTCAGCGCTTTTGCTGATTTTAGGTACTCCAAATTCTTATGGTCAGTCCACACCATAAATGGCTCCTTAGTCCCTTCCAGCTAATGTCTCCACTCCGTCAATGCCAACTTGACAGCCAGCAACTCTCTGTCTCCCACGTCGTAATTCCGCTCAGCCTGTGACAGAGTCCTTGAGAAGAAGGTACATGGATGAACACGATAATCCTCACCTCTCTGGCTTAACACGGCTCCAACCCAGTGCTTGGAGGCATCCACTCCACGATAAACTGTCTTTCTGGGTCAGGAGACCGTAGCACTGGAGCTGACGTGAAGAGTTCCTTTAACTGTTGAAGGCCTTCTCTGCATCCTTATTCCATACAAATCTTGTCTTGGAAGAGGTAAGAGCGTTCAGGGGAGTAGCAACAAGGCTGTAATTTCTAATAAACCTCCTATAGAAGTTTGCGAATCCCAGAAATCTCTGAAGCTGCTTACGATCAGTGGGGAACAGCCATTCCAAAGCGGCCCTTACTTTAGAGGGATCGACAATCACTTGACCGGGGGAATGATGAAGCCAAAAGGATGTAGTAGTGGTGTGAAAAACTCACATTTCTCTGCCTTGACGAACAACTGGTTTTGCAGAAGACGCAGGAGAACAGCTCTGACATATTTCCTGTGGGTATCCAGATCTTGAGAATAGATTAATAGGTCATCAAGGTAGACAAACACGAATTGACCCACCATGTCTCTTAGAATGTCATTGACCAATGACTGAAAAACTGCAGGAGCGTTAGTAAGTCCAAATGGCATGACCTTGTATTCATAATGGCCCGTAGGCGTGTTAAAAGCCGTCTTCCACTCATCCCCTTCTCTGTTTCAAACCAGATGATAAGCATTCCTTAGATCCAGCTTAGAAAATATCTTGGCTCCCTGGATCTGATCAAAAGCTGTGTTCATGAATGGCAAGGGGTATCTATTTTTGACTGTTATCTCATTAAGGCCTCTATAATCAATGCATGGTCTCAACGAACCATCCTTCTTCCCAACAAAAAAGAAACCAGCACCTGCAGGAGAGGAAGAAGTTTGAATTTGTCCTGCCTTTAATGCCTCATCAACATATTTATCCATGGCCCTACGCTCTGGACCAGACAACGAGTAAAGCCTGCCTTTGGGGGGTGAAGTGCCAGGAAGCAAATCAATAGCACAATCATATGGTCTGTGGGGGTGGCAGAGCTATGGCCTTGATCTTATTAAACACTTCCTTTAAGTCATGGTATTCTTGCGGTACCTGGATAAATCCAGGTATGTTTCCTCGACCTCATTCTCCACGCTGGCCTCCATAGCAGCAGACAAAAGGCAGGCAGCGGAACATGACTCAGACCAACCCAGAATCTCTTTCTTCTTCCAGTCAATGTGAGGGTTGTGTTTCTGCAACCAGGAGGCCCCTAAGACTACAGGAAGTTCAGGTGAATTGATGATCATGAAGTTACTTTTTCTTGATGATTACCTCCAACTGTTAAGGTAATCTCCTCCGTCCTGAGGTGTGGAATTGTTCATGCTGTGACCATCCAATGCTAGCACGTTCGCTGGTCAGCTGACGGAAGAAGTTTTAGCTGTTCTATTTGCCAAATGTTTCGTCCATGAATTCAGTGTCTGCTCCTGAATCAATAAACACGGCCCCCTGGGTGAGACATGGAAGAGGTTTGAAACAACAAGCAGGAAACAAGAAGGAGGAGGCAGTTAGCTGGCTTCGGCTCAGTAGAGACCTCCCTTCCTCTGCTGAGCCTGTCCTTTTAATGGACATCTGAGTGCTAAATGTCCTTTCTTTCCACAAATAAAAATAGAGCTTGAACTTCCTCCGACGATCTTTCTCCTCAGGGGTAATCTTGGTTCTGCCAAATGCATGGGCTCACAATCATCTTTCTCCTCAGTGAGAGGTGACCGGCCTCCTTCTTTTCACGCAGGTGTGCCGGACCCTGAAATGAGGGGACGACCACCTCATGTCGCTTCTCCCTCCTTCTCTCTGCAGCCGAAACATCTATGCGAGCAGCAAGATCCTCGAGCTGTTTCAGGAGGAGGGGTAGTCACGTGTCGCTAACTCATCCTTGATGTCTGCATTCAATCCTTGCATAAATGCATCCATTGTGCTGCCTCATTCCAACGGCTATCTGCAGCCAGCAAATGAAAGTCAATGATATAGGACGAGACAGGCTGATCACCCTGTTTGAGGGACAGTAAGCCTCTTCCGGCTTCACGACTTGGAAGAACAGGGTTAAAAACCTCGAATGAGTTCCTGGAAAAAAGTTTCATAGAAGTTACAAGATGCAGACCTGTTATGCCCATTCAGCAGTCCCCCACTGCTTCGCCCTTCCTGCCAACAGAGATATAAACAAAAAGCCACCGTGGAGCGCTCAGGGGAAAAGGATGACGGCTGAAGCTCAAAAATGAATCTCACACTGAGTTAGGAAACCTCGACACTGGTCTGGGTCTCCCCTGAACATCTCAGGCAGAGATAGGCATGGCTCCCTTACCTCTGCTGTTGTCTGTGTCACCTGGGCGTGGTTAATTTGTGACGGTGGCGGCCTGGAGACAGGATTGCCAGAACGTAATGTGGAAATTATTTCCTCCATGCTGGATGCCCAGCCAGGAAAAGGGTCTCATCAACGTGGATGCGCCACTGCTGTGCTGGCGATGGGTCCATTTTGGCCAGATTTTTCTATTACGAATTAGAAAAAGGCGGAACCAAGATTGAGCCAGACACAGAACTGAAAGATTAAAAAGTTTGTTCAGCCACAGGAAAACGTCACTCAGGTTAAACTCCACACAGCTTCCAGGAATCACTGAAGCAGAAAGAAGGATTAGTGACTTGTAGTTTCTCCAAATCTTGCAAGGATCAGAAAAGTCACAAACCTGTTCTTGTCTTGGGTTAAACTCAAAACCCAGAGGGGAAACCTCAGTGGGTAGAAGGCAGGGATCTCCACAGCGCAGGTGAGAGAGACAGGTGACTTTTAGCTGAATAATCCAAGGGCTAGGCTGATTCAGTAATCCAGGGACAGAAACAGGGTCAATGATCGGAACAAGAGTCGTCAGTCAAGGGGCAGGCAGAGGCATAAATCAGATGCAAGAAACAGGGTCAAAACCAAAATCCAAACAGTCCGACAAGGGGCAGGCAGAGGCAAAACTCCAAGAGGCAAGGCAAGGTCAAAACAACGATCAGTCATGAAGGAATGCTGGATATCTACTCACACGATGGCTTTCGAAAATCTGACACCTTCTGCTTGTCAGAGTCAGTATATATCAGGGAAGACACAGGTGCTTGGAATGCCACAGATTGCACTGCACTGCAGCAGTCACCAGGTGCATCTCATCTGCTGATTGCAGCCAGAGAGACAGGCTAGAGCAGACGTGCCAGAATCATAACAATTTTAGGCCAATGTAAACATATAGCTGCTTGATGTCAAAATATGTATTTTCATTTTTTTTTAAACTATCTGCAGGTTTTGTTCTGGGTTAAAGTTACTGTATTTCTTCATGAATCACTGCAGTCATGTTACTCATTCTGTTTCTAAAAAATAAATTACATAAAATATGTTACATTTTTCATTAAAAGAGCTTTATGACATTCTTAATTATATTATCCAACAACATCATCTGCATATCCCTGAATATCAGACATTTATTGAATGTTTTACACCATTGCACCGTCCACTTCAACTGCATACTGATTACTGATCTGTAATTTTCTCAAGTGTGTGTCTGGTCACTTGAGATTGCCTTTGTCCACACTTCCATGGATATTGATGGGCAGACAAGGTCACGAGGCAGCACTCTTCCACCTTCTTGTGCATGGCAATTATTGTTGAATTGTTTAGAGAGAGGGCGAGGGTTGATTTGACTAGCCAGTCAAAGTGCCAATCATGTCTGATTGGTTCTCAGTCCTCTAGATGCTACAAAAAATACTGGTGGGATGATATCTGATTGTTGGTGCCAGGATGAGTTCCCACAGTAGAGCGTGGTACAGAAAAGGGCATTTAGGGTTATATGCTTAGCTTTTTCTTCCACTGCTCAGTGTTGGTGCTCAGCAAAAGGCTCTTCCTGATTTAATTAACTCTTCAATTAGATGTGATTGCATAAACACTCTGCTAATAACAGCAGAAAGCCGTTTGTAAGCAGTGCAACATTTGAAGGAGTTTCTCTCATTACTGCAATGAGAGCAATCTTGTTACACAAATGATAATTAGGTGTCATTAGCACATACAAACTGGGTTAATTATAGTGGAGGAGCACAAACACTTGAGCTGGACTAATCAAAGTTTCAGTGTGACATTTTCAAGAGCGCATGCCGCTGAGGGGAAGGCTACAGAATTATGACTCACATCAGGTGTAAGCTGGACCACAAACAAAATATGAATACGAGGAGGACCATCCATTATGGGATGCATTTTATCACATTCTTGGGCTCCCTCTTATCGTTGCAAGTATTTTCTGTCTTTATTCATGGAATATACTTTTGGTAATCTATTGCTTCTCAGAGCATCTCCCATTGCTACAGCAAGATGGTAGACTTACACCTGAACTTTGATACTACTTAGAATAATTGCATATCAGCATACAGCATCACCGCGAAGCACACCAAACAAGCTCTTATGCATGGCGAAAAAAACCCACTGTTTGCATAAGCCCATTTATTATGAGTGATAGTGCTGCCTTCGGTGACATTTCGTAAACTGGAAGCACCTAATCTTGTTTGGACTCGATACTTATTAAAATACCAGAATAGTCAGTCAGGAGATGTCCAAAGCAGCTCTGACCATGTCCTGATAGGCGTTGTGTTTTTGGTTACAAATATAAATACATTTGTCTTGTGTCTGGTTGTGTCTAGTTGGTTTGGTTTGTTTGTGTCCGACATGCTGTCCAGGTGAGAAGAGCTCTGCGGCTGCTTGCCTCAGTCATATGATTTATGGCCTGAAAGTAGGAAACATGCAGCATAATGGAGCTGAATATGAAAAAGTTTGTACAGCGGTGGTCAGAAGTTTACAAACCCTCATCCTGACCACAAACGTCATTTAACTCTGAGCTTTTGATGATGCATTCGAACCATTATTTGTAGTCGTTGGAATAACACTACATCAATCAACTTTAATACATTTAAAGAAAGGAAGTGGGTGCACAAGTTGGATTTCTATTTTCTCTAATTCACATATGTTTAAAATTATACCTACCGGATCAAATATATACATACACCCCAAAAATGGTTGGACTCATTCTGAGGGTCTTTTTTAATGCCAGTGGTACTGGTGAATGTTGCTAAGTGGATGGAAAAAAAAGATGGATTCTTCAACTTCACTTCAAACCAACAACTAGATGTTGAAACTTTGACACAATCGAGTTTTCCAACAGGACAATGATTTCACACACATTTGTGAAAATGTATTGACTGTGTCTAAATGTCAGCTCTGTACCAGGAATCCAACCAATTTAAATGAGGTCCACCAGTTCTGTAAATAAGGTTGGTTATATACTGACCTAAAATTATGTGAGTGTTTTGGTGGCTATGGAAAGCATGTAGTTTCTCTGCAACTTGTGAAGAGACATTTAACAAAAAAATGTGTATTTGATCTGGGGCTCTATGATAATTGCAAACTCTATTTATTAGAGAAAATATGCAATATTTACAAACTTGTTCACCGAATTCTTGTTTTTTAAAAACATTAACTGTCCCAAATCATTATTAAGAGCCCCGAATTAATGCTAAAGCAGATGATGCTTGTGTATGTGCAATGAAGGAAGGAGTCTGGGCTATAATGTTGATGTGGAAGTTAGCGGCCGAAGACAGGTGGGGGTAGCGTTGGTAAAATAATTGAATTCTACAATGGCTGGCAGATATCTGAATGTGACTTTGTGCAGCTTCAGTGCCTTATCCCTCCCCAGTCCGAGTATTGACAGCTAAAAACAACAGCCATTATCTGTTAATTACATTAACATTTTATCAGCAGTGGGTTGCCGGGGTGCATGTCCCGCAGCTGGAAGATAGCTGTCAGTCAGAAACATCGTTGGGGGGGTGGAGGAGCAGACTCTGGAGATGCAGTCCTGCAAGAGAAAGGCCTTCTCTCTGAGCTGCCCTCCTGCCCTTGTGCACCTGACCCTCCAGGCGTAACAGGCAAGGGGCTGACAAGGGCTCATCTCCACCTCCTAACTTTGTCCTGTACGCAAAAGACAAGCCAAGATAACCACTGACCCTGCCAAGCTATTCAACCTCATGGCCAGAAACTCACCAATTTAAGGAGCTGCTCAGGACAATGGACATGAGACTTAGGGAGACATCTGATCAATGTCATGATGCAGTGCATGGGGAAAACCAAAGGTGGAGCTGTTGGATCTGCAGCCTTCTGTAGTAATTATACCAGATTCCCTTTGAGCTGTCTGTCTGTGTATATCAGTGGAGTCTGAACTCTGACTCTGTTGGCTCTGCCGCTGTTTTCTCATTACAACTCTCATATGTTTTATTTATGCTGTTTGTAGAGTGTCCAGCTCTGCCCGGGCACAGACATGGGTGGCAGTGCCAAACAGAGGACAATAAGAGCGAGTGCCAGCTAATATTGCAGGACTTGGCAGTGCAGTCTGTGTGATGGCCCCATCCCGGGAGTGGGGACGTAGTTTGTGCTCTGCCTGCAGGGTCTTTGGGGTTATCCACAGACCTCAATCGCATTACCCCCTGGCTAGAGGGAGTCCCGCTGAAGGGACTTGGCTCTGCCACTCCTCATCCAGGCTCTATTTATTGATTGGAAGCTGACTTTTAACTTAATATTTCACCTGCCTATTTCCCTCACTGAAACTGCCTCCTCTCAAAGGGGCAATGGAGGGATCAATGAGTACCTTGTCTGACCAGGGAAAGGTTCCAGCAAGGGTCGGCCACTGATTGACAGGAGTCCTACCTTCTGCTGGCTGCAGAAAAACACACGATTATGGAGAATATCTTCCTCCCTATGTCCATATTGGGCCTTCTTGCAATTAGCAATGCAATTGCTTTCCGATGGGAGTGTGCTGCTGTGTCTAGTCAATGAGGGGTTAATACTCACACATCTACCATACACCGAACCATACAAAAAAATGCTAAAAACCTCTGCTGACAAAGAGAGAGCAAGAAAGAAAAAGATATCAAGTGTAGTAATCAAAATGAAAAATGGGTCTCCAGCTACTTTAAACAAGAGCTAATTTATCACCAGAAAGTACGGATAAGTAGCCGAGTTGTTGCCGTTCAGTAAGTACCCGTTCTGCACCAAATTATTCCACCCCTGCCTGTGTGCAACCATAAATCATACACTTCCACACATCTTTTCCTATTAGCAGCCATGCTAGGCATGGGCGCCTGCTCAGCTACCAAAAGCAGACTAATATGCTACAACTTTTAATTTTGAGAATGCAACTCCCCCCTTCAATATTCCCCTCCTCCAGTACTTCATTTTCCACTCAGAATCCCTCCTCCCCCAACCCTTCTAACCCACTGCTGTTCTATCCAGCTAAACATTCACATTATTTCAAAACAGGACGGCTGCACAATCAGGTTTACCCTCCGTTGCCAGCCAGTCAGAGCTGAATTGTAGATTTTTTACTTGTTTTAGTTTTATTGCTGATGCAGTATCTGTGTGAAATAACACAGCTCAAGCTGCTCAAGCATTTTGAGTTTGTTCTTCCTAATTTCAAATGGACACATCTTTTTTTGCTCAAAGAACAGATTTACAACACCTTGCAAAACTACTCATGGCAAGCAACTTCTCAGATTTTTTATTGATACCAGCTGTGCAGCTCCTCCAGAGTTGCCACAGGCCTATTGGCTTCTTCTCCTATTACTGCCGTCCTTGGCTGGCCTGTCACTTGGACGGCCATATCTTGGTGGGTTTGCAGTTGTGTTATACTCACAAAACACTTCTATTTTTAGAAAATGGATTGGGTTTTATTTACATTTATCAGATGATTTTCTTTCCATTAAACAATTATGCACTACTTTGTGCGAACTAAACAAACAACACCAGCATTTATTTGAATTTCTTTAGGTTGGAGAATGATATGTTGTTTTTGAGCTCTTATTTATATGTTATCAGACAGGTTCTAGCTTCACTCTACATGTCAGGCAGTAATAAGGCCTGATTGTGTCCAGTGAAACCAAAGAAAAAAAATCAGCTTAATCACAGGTAATTCAAGATTCAAGAGCAGAAATATATGTTCACACAGGGTCGGGTTGGTTTGGATAGTTTTGTTCCTTAATAAATTAAATCATCATTTAAAAATAAATGATCAACTTTAAAAGATCAGTTTATGACTCTACTTTAATGTTTATGTAAATGATCATTTTACCACCCTACAGTACCTCTAAACATCTCATTTAAACCTAAAAATTTACTTTCTTATTGCATATTTTACATTAAATGCTATTTACTTATTTACTTAAAGGTTCTTCTTCTAACAGATTAATAACAACCAGAAAACTTAAATAATTCATGCCACACACACACTGAGAAGTCCCGAGGAAGACAGAAGCGCCCGGTGCAGTCAAATGCTAAAGGCACGTTACGTGTGATGGATGGACTCTTTGACTTCCAGTAGAAGTGGGATGATGGCCAGGCATCTCTCTGAAGTGCTCAGCTCGCATTGTGACCAAATCCTGTTATGTCCCTGTTTCATTGTGGTGACAGCATGAGGAATGCTTAGTTTTGTTCTCCCTACTGTTGCTATCCATCACCTGTGGAGAAAGAGAACGAGAGCGTAGTGACACTTTGCTTTCCACCTCTCATCCTAACCCCCCCTTTCCCATCCCTTCTGCACACCTTTCCCTGTACACTCCTTTCCCTGTTTCAGTGCTGCGATATCCTGTCTTTGTCACAGCACTGGAGGCTTCCTCTCCATCTACACGTGTGCCGTTAAATTATCTCCACTGTTTTTCTCCTAGTGCACACTTCATCCCAGTGTATCCCTCTTCACGGGGAACACCAGAGAGGACTGAAGGAAAGGTATGTGCTGCAGCTCTATTCACACGCACTTAGCTCTTAAAACGCAGTACACCCCTCCCAAATCAATCTACTACTTAAAGGGGGGATGTAATTTGAGCTTGGTCAATGCGCTTGGTGTTAAAGGCATCCTTTTTTTTTAACCTCAAGAAAAAAACAAAAAACAAATGTCCAAGCATCTAATTAAAGCACGAGTCTCACTTAATCACATTCTGCAGCGGTCAATGGGTAGATGGGTGAAATAGTTTAATTAGCCCCCATCCCCACAGCACCCCCACCTGAGCATGGTTAAAGCTAATATTTAATTAGAAAGTAAACAGAAAATTGAGGCCTTGCTGTCCAATCATGACCGATGGAGCAGAGCTGAGACTTATATTGTAATAGGAGGAAAAACTTGCAGCTTATATTGCCACATAAAAGGTGCATAATTAGTCAAACGTAATTAGCAGAACATTACAGAATTATTAAGCTACAGAGCAATGCCTCTCATGCTTATGTGAAGAAAAATCAAGGAGACATCTCATCAATGACCAAGCCATTTTACTGCGCTTGTGTAGTTTTTGCACAGGAGCAAACCGTGCAGCTGTTTCCCTGCAACGTGACATTATGCTTTAAAACCATCATGTCATTTACAAGTCATTTATTTTACAATGCAATCACATTTAAATGTTGATGCTTGGAGAAATAACAACCTGTATGTGACTGTTTATAGTGGGATGACCAACCTCGGCTGCACACACAGACATGCTGTTATTCTGTTGCCTAACAAGTATCTGGGACCCGAGTCTGCATGTGAGCGCATGTCTCTGTGCATGACGCAAGCTCGAGTGTTAAGATGTTATCTTATAAAAAGGCTTATAAATGTACGACTATCTCATGTCTCATAAAGGAGCTCTCTGATTTATTCCTATTGATCAACTGCCGGCAGCCGAGACAGGCTCGTAAAGGAAATCAACACTCCCCTCACATTTAAAGCAGGCAGACGTGTGTGTGTGTGTGTGTGTGTGTGTGTGTGTGTGTGTTTGTGTGTGTGTGTGTGTCATCTGTTGGGCAGTAGAGGTGCACCTCAATAAATTATAATATTATTTAAAAGCTAATTTATTTCAGCAATTCAATTCAAAAAGTTAAAGTTATAGATTCATAACTCACAGAGTGATTTATTTCTAGCATTTATTATGTTGTTTGACAGGATTCAGAAAAACCAAAAATTAGGTTTCTAAGAAAATAAGAACAATGGAACAGACCAATAAACATGTAGAAATGTAGGCCTACAGGTATGCCTCTGTATTGTACAGCATATGCACACACAGTAATTCAGGAATGAATGATGAATAACTGCATCAGTGTGGTGTGGGATGGCGGTGATCAGCCCAGGTTGCTTTGATAGAGAACTTCAGCTCATCTGTATTGTCGCCGTTGGTGCATCTCATCTTCTTCTTGACAATACTCCATAGATTCTGTATGGATTTCAGTTCGCTGGCCATTCAAGCACAGTGATTCCACAGTGGTTAAAGCAGGTTTTTGTCCTTCTGGCCATGTGGACAGGAGCCAAGTCCTGCTTGTAAAATAAAATCAGAGTCCTCATAAAGGTTGTAAGCAGAGGAAAGCATAAGGTTTCTTGGTATATGGCTGCGCTGGCTATGGATAAAGCTGAACCTCAAGCAGCTTGGACCCTGTGCCTCTCCACTCTTTCTTCAGACTCCCTGATTCCGAATAAAATGCAAAATGTGTAAAGTTTTGGACAGAAGAATTTGGACCACTGGGAAACCCACCAATCAATTTTCTTCTTAGCCTAGGTAAGAAACCTCTGATGTCTCTGGTTCAGGAGGAACGCAACAGTTTTAGCCAATGTCCTGCATACATCTGTGTCATGGTTCTGGAAGCACTGAGTACAGCTGCAGTCCAAACTTTGTAAATCTCCCTAAACTCTTGAATTGGCTTTGCTTCACAATCTTCTCAAAGCTGCATTTATCTCTGGTGCTCGTGCAGCTTTTTCTGCCAATTAATTTCCTTCCACCTAACTTTCCATCACCATGCTTGGATTCTTTAGCAATGATGTTTTTAGGATTTTCCACCAAATGAAGAGTTTAATCTGTCTGGTGTTATTTCAGTGTTCTTCCTATAACTGTGTAACATTTCTAGATGAAAAACCCTTTTCTTGGTCTTATGTAATATTCTTTATTGAGAAACTATGTTTTGGGTTTTTATGAGCTGTAAGCCATAATCATCATAAATAACAGAAAAACACCTGAAATATATCACTCTGTGTGTAATGAATCAATATGAGTTTCACTTTTTGAATCGAATCACTGAACTAAAACAACTTTTTGATTATATTCTAATTTAGTGCAATCAACCTGTACAGTTTAAAATCATATTTATGCATGATTTGTCAGGCTTTCTGTGTCTACTCCTAAGGAAGAAGTACAAAATGTACTTGTGGACAGGTAGACATGCAACACATAAATATTGCAAACTATACAAGCAACTGATCTGTCCACAACTTTGAAAAGCTTACAAAAAACAAGTGGACTAAGCTGACACCCAGGTTTACCAAGTGTTTATGTGACATCACAGCTGACCAGTGCTAGACATTGACCCTCAACCTGTCTCTGTATGGTGCCCCAGAGGTGTCATAAAAGCTAGGCTGGGAGCTTTGCCTGGGATGACAGAGCGCCAGGCGCTCTCCCACCAGGACCTAATTTCCCCCTGTGAAAATGGATAGCACGTCCATGGCGTAGCTTAGTTTAAAATGCAAAATGTGGACATTATCTGGCACGGAGATTCAGCGGCATCCATCACGCTATGCTAATGCAGCCCAGTGGTTAAGATATTCTAATGTAAGCCACCCTGGAGATGTAGAGGAATTAACACAAACAGAGCAGGGCAGCGGGAACACAGAGGGGTCAGGAGATAGGACGGGGGAGCTACTGGTGAGACAGGCACACACACATTCAGGTTCCAATAAAATCAAGCACACAAATGTTTTTTAGCATGTGCAAAGGCAGACATGCTCATTCATGGCATGTCTGCCTAGGCATATAGTTGTTGGGATCAAGGTACAGGATTTAAAAGGTTACTGTTTCAAAACCACAAAAAATTCCCATTATACCATACCTATGGTTTAAAGTTATTTTAATGAGATGCCAGCGCTACTCCACACTTTGACTGTATGGAGCAATGGGGCATTGCCCCTCTCATCTGTATTTTTATTTATTTATTTTTTTTACGATTATCTTTGCACACAACAGTAACGCCTTCAACTCCTTGAAGTTGAAATGCCTACTGAGAAAGTTGAGGCTAACCAAACAAACCTGATTTCAGTATCAGGTATAAACTCTAATCACTTCTGATAGTTTGTATATCATTATACCATTAGCAAAAAGTACAGTAAAATATCTAATTGTGAACAATTTTCTTGTTTGGTTGAATACATTCAATAATAGAGAGAAATTTTTGCCTTGCTTTTTAAATAGCAATTCACCAAAACGAATGACAAGTCCTAATGTTGTCCGACTTGCAACGAGAACACTCCAGACTCGGTCATGTGCAAATCTTCCTCAGCCCTCCTATTTTTTGAGCTCCAACCCATCCCAGAAAACCTGAACCATAGCCATATTTAAACTCACTTCCTCATAATTCAATCCGTGTAATCGAGAAAGAGTTAAATCGTCTCGCAATCCATCTACTCTTACCACCCCCTTCATACCATCAGGCTTCCATTATGTTTTATTTTCTTTAAAGTAGAAAAAACTAGCTTCCATTTTTCTTAATTCACTCTGCTTGATTTGAGCAGGGTTCATCCATACTATGAAACATTTGCCCCTGACCCCATCATTTTGAGATAAACACTACGATGAAAACATCGACGTGAAGGGGCGCGGGAGCAGCCATTTGAAAATGTCTCCCAGCGTCAGACCCTCATCTTCACCAAAGCTATCATAGGTGAGTACCAAGTGTTTTGAGATGTAATTACTTTTGCGCTGCGTGTCACACAAACTTTCTCCATCATAAAAACAAGAAGTGTTTTTTGCCTGTGGTTTCGACTTCAGCCTGCAAGACATCATTTTAGCCCGTGTTCATAGCCATCGCCACATCTGCTTTCTGCCCCTTCTTTTCAGAACCTCCACCACCACAGCATCCACCCATGGGCTTTCAGGACAGAGACTGCCTGCTCATTCCCTGGCATGCTGAAAGACATGGTGGAGAAACTCATCAATCTGTGACATGTTCAGCTTGATGTAATACGAATCTAGACGCTAACCCTGGTCCATGAACCATAATTATACTATTAATATTAATAAAGCGGCATTATATTGAATGTGCCTTTGATGCTTGTACTTGATTATTTACATTTTGTGTTAAGCCAACAATATTTAATTTTTCAAAGCTGCAAGCTTTTTGTTTCTAAATGTCGTTTTTATTTTTCGTTGCTGGCATAAATGCCGGCAAAATCAATTCAAAAAATGCCACAGGCATCTTCCGAAAAGATAACACAAACCCTTTTTTTTTACTATACCTAGATTCCTCTTTTGCTCCTCCACAGAATCATATATCTACTTCAGTAACAACAAGAAACATATGTATGGCTAAATTGATAAGAATACTTTAAACCAAAATCTACCAGGTGAATATTTTTTAGCTTAACTGTACATGCATGCAAACATCCTAAAATGCACTAAATGCACTAAATTTGGTTAACATTGCAAATTAGCGCTGTGTTTCACAGACATAATACGACTTGTAAAAATTCCTAACCCCACAATTAATACCCCCCCCCATGCCTCCACAAATAATATGTATTCAACGACCTACAGTTCCACTAGACCGTCAAGTGTCAGCTCAATTACTCATTCAAGTGTTTTCTCCCTAACTGAACCATTGTTTCCATTCAGTACTTGGGCTCCTCTTTTCTCCAGTAGTTTGGCAGGCTGTTGTGAAATGTGCAGTCCAGTAGCAGATGCCGATCTATAGCCGCCAGCTTAGCGCAGCTCTCATGAGAGACCAGACCAGTCCCAGGCCCCTGCTCCGCCTGCCAGAGCTGCAAGTGAAGGCATTATTATCATTATATTAATGTGACATTAATTGCTTTTACTTTTTCACTCCATTAAGTGTGACTCACTATCTCACTTTAGGGAGCCTCGGCCAGATGCGTATGTATCGCCTCCAGGCTGTTAGGTTCAGGCACCATTAAGTACAGGGCCTATGACACATAGGGCCCGTGTATTAAAATAATTGTGGCCGCAGTGTTGCAAATGCTTCCTATCGCTGCTA
Organism: Crenichthys baileyi; assembly: GCA_036173005.1. Lineage (NCBI taxonomy): Eukaryota > Metazoa > Chordata > Actinopteri > Cyprinodontiformes > Goodeidae > Crenichthys > Crenichthys baileyi. The sequence continues at coordinate 121,505 of JAHHUM010000090.1, read as the reverse complement.
ATTGCAATAGTAAGATGCTGGAGCCGCTATAGTAGACAAAATGTCAATGCCATATCAAAAGCCTGTCATAGGCGAGGAGGAGGGCTTTCTTGTAAAAAAGGCTTTTGTTTGCAGTCATACAGTAATACCAAGGGTTCAGAACAACCTTTTATGCAGAATTTTAACAAAGCAATGATGCATTCAAAACAATTCTCTTCTAATATAATAAATATACCAACATTTCAGAATGATTTACACTGTCTTACTGTTGAACTGTAACTATAAATCATGTCTATATTACAGTAAAATTAACACACCAAGTAGAAGTAAATTAGTCTGTTAAACTTGACAGACAATATATTGATTGTGGGATTGAAAGATACAGGAGCCAGCGAACATGCTTTTCACAGCCCCTTGGAGATGTTAAAACATCAAACCCTGTTTTGTAATGATAAAACTCTAATCTCTAAATGCCTGTTTTACACTGAAAGCAGAAGCCACCTACATAAGCTACACAATACAATAGACGTGCGGACCGGGTCTTGTGAGCCAGTCAAGGAACAATGACCTTAAGATAAATTACTACTGCTTTACTGTGTCATGGTATTAACACAAAGATTAAAATAAAAACATGATCTGATTGGTTTTATTTAAAATAGCATGCCATACATTCATAATAGAACTTATTATAACTGTAGTTTCAAACCAGTGTGTTATGCTAATGATAAGAAGCAATAGATAGGTAGCACTTTTAGTTTTCTACTTAACAGATCAATTACTAAGACACTTTTTAACGAATCTGCCTAGAGAACAATCAAATACAGTAGCATTCTTTCAGCCAGCTGACTGCCTAAGTAGCCACAGACAACAGAGAGTCCGGCAATGTTGCATATGCAATGTCAATCCCCTTTCAACCATACACACAATACAACTTTGTGTCAGCGTCAGTTCGTTTGACACAACACCAAAACTGAGGCATGCTTGCAGAAAGCACAGCAAATGTAATATTTTTACGAGATGTGTGTTCACATACACAATCTGATATCCCTGAGTCTGCTGGTAACTAGTATGACGTGAATCCATGGAGACTTCCTCTACTGTACACCCACTTTCTTGTAAAACACCACCAAACCTTTGTATTTGCATCCCTGACTGACTTTTTCAATACACCAGTTCTTTTTGTTATACAAGTCAGATGTAAATAAGAATTACAATTTCATTGCAGCAGCCTAATCTTGATAATTTACTTCTAATGAAGCCTAATGCAAAACCAAGAGTTTTAAATCATTAAAGCGTTAATGTGACATTATAAAATATCATTAAGCTGGCAATTAATCAGCTTGAAAAATAAAAGAGGCAGGATTTTCGAGCTCCAAAACCTTTACATTCTTAATGTGTTTTCAATATTGAGAGCAGAGTAATTTGACCTCTGAGGATAGCACAAAATTTCATCTAGCGTATTTAAATTTTTGAAAAAACAAAAAACCTTGAAAACAAGCGATAACACCTGACAAAGTGTTTGTGAGATGGACAGGAGCCAACAGAAATAAAAAAGGACATTTGGCGCCCTCATAACCCATCAAATTAATGATTTGACACAAACCAATACTGTTTTAAAACGGGAATCATCGTATACTTACTTGAAGAGAGCTTTATTCGGCATATACATCGTTTATTTGGAATTCCCAATTTCTTATATTTAGCCCTATATCATATCCATTGATCGGCCATCATTCAGCAAATTGATTGAAAAAATCGTTTTGGCAAAGATGCGCATCTTTCAAGGAGTTCCAGATTCATATGCCCTTTAATCTTCATTTGGAAATATGCATCCTGCATTTCAAGCGAGGATTTTTGAAAGTGCGTTATTTGTCCTTGCACCTCAGCCTCCTGAATGTTCATAGAGGCTCGCATAACTTCACATACTAATCTCTAACATCCTAGTGACCTTGCCCTGACAGAAGCAGCATATTGTTCAGACCTTATGAGATAGACCTCATGAACCTGCCAGCGCGACATTGGAACTCAAAAACCCAATATTTTTTCAATCAGTGAACCACATAACATTGTTATACCCACGCTACCAGGAGCTTAGCCCACTACACAGCAACACTTTTGGGTGTTAAGATGCCCTGGTTACTACCTTCGAGAAAATTCAAAGGCCCAACTATTCTTTTAGTATAATCCAGTAATTCTGCTGTCGTAAATGAAGTCAGGCGCGCAAAGCACAGATGCATACAAGAAAGGCTAATTCTAAGATTACCCATGTGTACATTATACGACCCCGTAGCCCAAGACAATGTTGCCGGGTTCATTCAGACTGAGAAATAGTGCGCGAGAGAGCAGCCGTCTTTCATGGCACAAACAATAAAGATGCTTAAATAATAGCTTCAAAGTACCCCACGAAAAATTGTCTACTGATTGATCCTTTTTTTAAACCTCTTTCCTCGAACAACGAGAGCATGATGATTAGGAAATAGCTTCTTGCAGTATCTTTTGCGAAATAATCAACGTTAAACGTGGCATCCTCTACACTTCTCCCTAGAATAGCACAGAGATTACGCAGAGATGCATCATTTTGTGTAAATGACCATACAGCAGCACTATCTGCATTCATCACTAGATGCTAAAGCCAGTTAAAAATGTCAACTCCTCAACACACAGACCATTTGTAACTCTTAAACATAATAAAATTCTGTTTTACAGTGATATGCCCTCTACTCACACAGCCTGGACGTTGCTCACTATAGCGCTCCTCAATATCATGATATTCTACAACAGATTTACCTGTGACCAATTCATGAATTCATGAGGTAGTTTTCCTGAAGTTGAGAGGCAAGGGATGACATGTGATGTGCACTTGTTATCGATGAAAGCTCACTGTTTGAGGTGAGACTTTGGGAAAGCAGAAGGGCCAATGCACACCTGTTTTAAGCCATCATTACTAAAACAAAGCAGGCTTTTATCATTCTGCCTATCACGGCTGATTCGACCTCAACAGCCTCCTGCTCGCTTCCGAAATCACATCCCCAACACATTAGTATTTGACACATCATTGATAAATTGCCACCAGGCTGGTGAACTTGTCCAACACTGGTTTATTCAGGGATCAGGAGCAACGAGAGTAGGGGATGGGGATGTCTGTATGTGAGATCCCCTGGATACCCTCTCATGGATTCAATAATGCTGTGTGTGCTCCTAATCAATGACATGGGTTGAAAATGAGGGCAGAAGTAAGAGGGATTGATTCCAACTGCTAAGAGGTTACATTCAGTGATGCATTTCGAAATGCTCTAAATGCTTCAGTTCTGCGTTGCTCAAAAAGCACAAAAGGTGCATAGCTACGTATTTATGCCATCGCCAAAACCCCTCCTCTGCTGTTAAAAACCAAACCGGCTTACGGACCTGTGACAAACCCAGAGTCCCCCCTCCCGCTGTCACTTTCTACGTCACCTACACAAGGTCCAATAATCCTACAACAATTAGTTCCCTGACCCCCGGACGGAGCAGAAGAAGGATTGGAAGCATCGGTCCGCACCTCCGCCAAATGCCCATTCACAGGCTTTGGGGGGCAGGCAACGGCTTCCCTGTGTCAGGACATGAAGTCCCGAAAAAGTGTAACATTCCTCTTTATGTCTCCATTTGCCACCCTCATTAGGGCCATTCATGAGCACTTAGAGGGCCCTTGCACATTCACAGATCACCATGGTCACGTTTAACCTCCTCTCGATGCACCTTTTCCCAATCAAATCATTACAAGTCCATGTGCGGGAGAAAAAGACACAGAGAAAGGAACAGAAACATCCACCAAGGTATTTGTATCTAAACAGTGCTATCAATGTAGCCCTGGTAAGTCTTTTTAAAGAGTTTCCATCCTGTCCAGCCATTTTTAATAGCTCTTGGTGGCTTTGCACCTTAAACCAAAGCAAATTCTAATCTCTTACCCGTTTCCTTTCCTTCTCTGAGAAGCATAGATATCCGCTGGCCTGTCAAGCCTCAGAGGAAAAGAAAACAAGAATGGTGCAGTCATCAGAGAGCAAAAAGAGTGTGAGAATACAGTGGGGTGAAGCGAGTACAAATGTTGAGCTCAAAGAAAGTCCCCTGTGGCTCCATGCGCTGGGCTTTAAAGAAAAAAGAAGATAGAATCATTATATCTAGCTCAGAATGATCTGTTTCTCCACAGTGGACTAAGGTTGGGGTGGTTTCAGGTATTAAGGATTACTCAGGGGAAAAAATCGTTTTTACATTTTTTTTTATCATATTTGTAATTATGGCTTTAATGTATTTCAATGTGACGCCAGAGAACATACCTAGGTGACCTGTTTCTCCGCCTCCGACTCTAAGGTTTCTATGGCAACAGATAACAGCAATAAAGTTGTCAGTGTTAACAGCTGTGAACATGTTTGTCACTGTCCCCTCAACAACAGCTTTTTTAAAAACTGTTTCCATAATATCCATTGAATACAAAAACTTATCAAGATTCTCATTTATTTTGTGCGTTTTTTCGGTACTCTTGACGACATAGCTGGGGCTTTCTGTTGAAGATTACCTGACAACAAGTAAATAGTCTTTTAGGTAATATTTTTAATTTCCAACATGCCCAAAAGCAACTGATTTAATAGTTGAGCACATGATAAAAAAAGGATCTTAAGACTTAATAAGTCAATTAACTGCCATTTGTCCTAATCACTTATTTATATATTAAAACTAATTTGTTGAACATTAATGACAATATCTAAAAAGATAGTAAGATTAAGCACTTTATTGGTGTCATAACAATAACAATTGTTGTAATACATTTTGTTTTATCTCTCTGGACCATGGTGTTTTTGCTTAGGTTTGCCATAGCATACCAGCACATGCCCACAGTGGACTTCTTCTTGCAGACACTTGTGCATATTTGGCAGCAAGTTGACGTCAATTTAAAACTCCTAAAATGTGAGAATGGTTCTCCACTCTCTGTATAGCTGATCCTATTTCACTCAGCGGCCTACGCAAACACACACACACATTCAGAAATTATGCATTTTCAGCTGTGAAAATGTAACATGCATGGACAAAAGAAGGCCTCCAGCTTTACTGATGCCTCAGCTGCCTGAAAACATAGTATGCTGCTCCATTTTTGATTCTAGTGAGTGATTTGCATAGAAAAGTTCATAAGCTTGGGACATAAGGATATGATCATAAAAGAGGGCAGTAAAAATTTTAACTATGACAGAATATTAAAAGTGGCAGTAAATCAAAGACAGACTGCAGAATGACCCTTACGCAGTGACTTCCTCGATTGGGACTGCTAATCTCAGCATGTGAGAGGGGGCACTCACTGTACACAGAGAATAAAACACCTTCTTCCGACCCCCTGACAGATACGGTTGTCTCTCACACTTCCATCCTGCCGGATAGTTAAGATTTAAGATAATGACACAACGACTTTCACGTTGATGCCGACATTGAATCTTTTTAAGAGGCCTCCTGCTGCCGAGCCGGGACGGGCCTGTCAGCCACTGGCAGTGAAAGAGCTGAATGTCTCGCACGTGCACTCGTTTCCCGATGTCAGGAAGAAATTGTTCGTAACATCGGGCCCTCCTCGCACTTGTCTCAACTCATTTATTTCAGCCAAGGTCTGCGGATATAAATAAAAGGAAATGTTACTGGAGCATTTAAACTCGGCGCCAGCCTTGAGAACAGTAATGTAACCACATATCATCAAAACTGCTGAATCTCCCTTTGTCACCACACATGACATGCAATTCCTCCAAAACATATTCATGTTTGTTGCCATTCATACAAATAAATAATCACAGAAAGCCAGGACAGGGCTTTAAAGCTGACCTCTACAGTAATACTGAGTGTCCATCAGATTGATGCTATGCCAACTGAAAATAGAGGTTTGGAAATTATCTGCCAACCCCCAAAATTTCTTTGAACACACTGAATTATCATTTTAGGTTTATTTAAAATTTGTAAAAATAATGTAATTCAACAGGTGGTCCATAGATGGAGCTCTTCTCATGACAATATGCATTACATTACAAGGTTATCCTGGGGTAACTAGGTTCAGCAGTGTCCTAAAAGCTGTTCTGCTTCGCCACATTTTACCTTTAACTACCTTCCAAAGCAAAAACAAACATGCTGCTTTAATTAGGAAGGAAGATTGACACGATTTTGACTTCTTTTGTCCACTTCAGTTGTGCTTCTCTGTCTTACTTAACACAATGGAGCCCTTGTGAGAGAGAGCCAAACCACAAACCATAGGTCCCCGGCAGCAGTATGACTTAATTGAGCTATCTTGGGAAATCTAATTACAATAATGCACAGAGGATTGTGTAATATTCCCTCTGCTCCTGCTGCTCTGACACCTATCCCTGAAACACACACACACACACACACACACACACACACATACGCTCTTACTCACTGATAAAATGCAGATACGTCAGGAGGCTGTGGATTTGCTGCAAAACATTTCACAGGAGGTGTTTTAATCACGATTCATGGGCCAGTAAACCTTTAAGTAGCAGTCAGTCAAATGTGCCAAGCTGTGAGGACATAACAAAGACAGTATGATCAGAAAGTGACGTATTTATGTTGGGACCAAAAAAAATTTGGTGTTTGTTATTTCTTACAGGGGATGTGAAATAGGACGATTAGAGTGAAAGCTCCTTAATTTGCTTGTTTGTTCTGTACAGCTGGGCAATGATCATTGCCATAATACTGCATAGAGTAACTGAGGGAAATAAAAGCAATTCAAATGCAGCTATATGTCCAGGAGGGAAGCCATAGAGCACACTCAGAATCGTTGACGATGGTAATTAAACTGAAAAGAGACCCAAATTGCCTGCAGAAATAAGTGCTTTACAACACAGAGATCATAGTTAGGCTGTTTCCAAAACATTAAAGGTACGGATACTTTTTCTTTTCACTAAAAAGTAAAAACATTTTGCAAATACTTTTAAACAGTGCTTTGCAAAACTGTTAGGTCTTAAACATTTTACATTTCATCTTGTTACAACCACAAACTTCAATGTATTTCATTAGTATTTTAAATGATACAACACAATGTCGTAATTGTGGCATGGAAGAAAATTGTTGCACCGTTTTCAATTTTTTCATGAACAAAAATGTGAAAAGTGTGGCATGCCTTTTTATTCAGCCGCCTTTACTCGGATACTCTTAAAAAAAGATCCAGTGAAGCGAATCGCTTTCAGAAGGTGCCTAAATAGTAAAAACATGCAGTAAACAGAGTCCACCAGTGTCAAATTTAAACCCAGTACGAATACTTCTCTTCTGTAAAGACCTCAGAGGTTTGCTTGAACATGAGTAAACAAACAGCATTATGAAGACCAAGGCACACAGAGGCCAGGTAAGGGAGAACGTTGTGGAATTGTGAATTAGAAAGCAATATTCCAAGCTTTGTACATTTCACAAAGCACTGTTCCAGACATTAATAAAAAAATGGAAAGATTATGGTGCAGTTGCAAATATACCAAGACAGGGCCATACATCTGAACTGACTGGCTGGGCAAGGAGAGCGTTAATCAGTTACAGAGCTAAAAAAACTTTGATAACTCTGGAGGAGCTGCAGAGATACACAGCTCAGTTAGGAGAATCTGCTAACACAGTAACTGACTGGAAAAAGGTCAGAAATTTCTGTTTAAAGTTCTTCCCAAGCCACATACAAAACTTCGAACATGTGGAAAAATGTGCTCTAGTGAAATGAGACCAATGTTAACCTTTTTAAACCTGCAAAACCCTGTCTTTTGACATCACCCTAATCACACCATGGTAGGGCTGTTATGGTGGTAGCAGTATAGTGATGTGGGGATGCTCTTCTTCAGCAGGGACAGAAGAGCTGCTCAGAGTTGATGGAAAGATGGATGGCACTGCATAAAGGGCAATACCAGAGATACAAATCTGTTGGAGGCTGCCAAACACTTCAGTTTGCCATAAATATTTACCCTCCAGCAGTACAACTTACCTAATAATTTAGCCAGAGCTACAGTGAAATGGCATAGATTAATATACACAGTTATATTCAATAAATTACAACACTGAAAGGTTAATTTATTTCAGTAACTCAATTCACTAAGTGAAACACGTTAAATAAATTAATTACACAAAGACGGATGTTTTCAAGCCTTTTTTTCTGGTTATTATGATGATTTTCTGCTTACAGCTAATGAAGACATTTAATATTATAATATTACATCAGACCAATAAAAAAATGATCAATACAGAAATGTGGGCTTAATAGAAAGTATGTGTAATACCAACTCGAGGGTTGCTATTTTCAAAAGGTACTTTTAATCTGACAAATGAGCCTCATCCGAGCTGACTGTATTTTATTAAATATGACTCTCTCTCTCTCTCTCTGTCTCTCTCTCTCTCTCTGTCTCTCTCTCTCTCTCTCTCTCTCTCTCTATATATATATATATATGCATGTATATGTGTGTGTGTTTGTGTGTGTGTGTGTGTACTTAAATTCACTCTCTATATCCGCAAAGGTAATAGAGAAAAATCCCAAAACACTTACAACAAAAACTGCATTAATAGGGGGTTCTACGAAGGATGAATACAAATAAACACACTTCTCACTATTTTATTTATAATTTTTTTTAAAAACAACGTTCCCACCTCACAATTTTCCACTACTTGGTGTTGGTCTATCACACAGAATCCCAATAACACGCAATGAGGCTTGTGAGTGTAATGTAACAAAACATGAAAATGATAAATGGTCTACATATTTTGCAAGGCACTGTATATTATTTGTGCATAGATTCTTTAATGTCAATATCTGTTATGTGAGGTCTGTGACTGAGTGCAAGGTCAAAGGAACAATGGGGTAGGGGACCGGGAAAGCGCTGGCCAACTAAGAGGGGGGTGGCCACCGTGCCCAAGGCCATACCCACGCAGACGGACACCATATTGAAATTAGCAAATGGACTGCATAGTGTCGCTTGTTGCCCCATTTGCAAACCTTCCTCTCAGGGTGATAAACAGATGCATCTTGCGGAGGGACATCGCTGTTTTGACATCTAAGAGGGAGGGGTGCCAACCTCCCCGGCGTCCTAAAATGAAATGGGTTGAGTCTTATTTATTTACAGCATGTTTTGCGCCCCTCCCATAACACTGTAAATTACCTGCATGGTCAAAGCTCCTTTCCCCAGCAAGGAGAGAAAAGGACATAAAACATGTGATCTCCAAGATATTTAATTCAGGAATCACATATGATCTGTCAATTTCCATATATCAGGCTTTATGAGTCATATTTTAAATACAAAATCCCGTTTATGAATATATATGTGTGAATTATGAGCGGTCATGTGCCTTATACGGTGTACAGCGTGTCTATGGGCCCCCTCCAAAATTTATGAGATTTCTATAGTGGAGCTCATAGGAGGATAAGGGATGGGTGATTTCCATGCTGAGGTCTTATGAGGCTGATCATGTATCTATTTCTCACTTCACGTGTGCTTTTATCACTGTGTTGACTGGTTGACTCCCTGTTCATCTCCCTCTGAAATGATGTGAAAATGATAATAAGGATGGCCATGATTTGAAATATGATGCAGCTTATTTTTTAAGAAAAATGCTCACAGGACGTACCGGTTTGACACATAAAAGCATGACTCTCACTTGAATCAAGCTATACAGTAAAGAAGACAGAAGCAGAGAGGAACAACTCGGTGGGAGTGAATAAGTGAGCATATGGATAAGTGTATGTGTGGAAGAGAGAATTCTCTCAGAGGAAACTCTCTTGGGACCAGAGCTGGTCTTTGGCTCCAAAAAGGCACGGGCCTCCTCCATTATGGCAAACAAGTGCATTCGCTTTGAGGCCATTGGAGATTCCTAACCTTTGCCTGACACTCGCTAAAGGTCAGGTCCAGCCATGGCTTCCCACTGGGGGCTGAGCCTGAACATTTCCTCCCTGGTCCATGGAACCCATAGAAAGCCCTCGGCACCAGGATTTTTCCAGGTCACACCAACAGGAACAGTGCAGACAGGATAAAATCTCTTCATAAAAACGTAAAAACATATGGGACAGCTCAAAAGATTACATACACTCTTCAATGACATGAATATCCTATCTTTAAAGACAAATCCAAACAATTCTTTTTTCAGGGTGAAATTATTGTACAACACTAACTTTAATGATTTTTTATGAATTCAGTGCACACATCTGCCTTATTATGCATTTTCTCCAATCTGCACAGAGTAAAAATTGTATCTACTACTGATAATTGGATAAATGTCCAATTGCAGCCATTAGGAAGCATCTGGCATAAGTCTGACTGGTTATTAGACTACTGTTCTTATCAGGAATGTTAGAGCTTATTTAAATAGGTTGGTTTCCTGGAACTGGCCTGGCTTTTAAGCATAGTCCATAAATTTTTAATAGGGTTGAGGTCTGGCCTATGCCAGAAACGTAATGTTTGTCTGCTTTATCCACTCCAAAACTAGTTTTGATGTGTTTTTAGGATCATTGACGAAAATGTGTCAAAGTTTCACTCTTTTCACCTAAACTCTCTTCTCAAATGAAGGAAAATTGATCAAGATGTTGATGAGCTATCCAGGAAAACTGAAAGATGCTGGAACACCAGTGTCCACAATGAAGTGAGTTTAACATCAACATGGACTGAGATGGTGCTGAACAAAAATGAAGCTCCTGCTTTAAAACTGATACCTTCAACTATGACTGAAACACGTTGTAGACACATGGACAAACCAAATGCCTTCTAGGGACAAATTTGATGGTCAGACAAGACAAAGATTGAGCCATTTGGTAAAAATAAGGAAGCAAATTTGGAGTAGTGAAGGTCAGGCTTTCAAAATGATAAATGCTCAACTAATTGGCAAGTATGATGGTGGCAGCCTTATACTGGGGTTCTGTTTTACTGTCAATGACACTGGTACACTCCATAAAGTTTGTGAAAGATTCACAACTTCACTTTGGTGTTCTTGCAGAAAACTGATCCAAACACACATCAAAACATATTTTGGGATGGTGAAAGCAAAGTAACATTAAGCTTCTTGAATAGTTTCTGGACAACGCTTTAAAGCCAGGTGGGTGCCAGGAAGTCAGTTCAAATAAACTCCACAGCCAAAATGATGCCAGAAGTTTGTTGATGGCTATGTAAAGTGTAAGGTTTCTCTGCAACATGCTGAATGACATTTTTAGTCCCTATCTATATAATGTCAATAATGTTAATTTTCTTTGTTTACAAAAAAAGAAAAGAAAATGCAAAGGTAAATTGAAAGGCAAACATCTACACACAAATCCTTGTGATCTCCTGCCGAAGAAAGCATTGCCTAATCACACCTGCACACTCAGATGAAGCAAATGTCTTAATACAATTCAAAACATCACCCTGGCACAAAGTAATAGCTCTATAATTGTGTTAAACGCCTGTGAAGTGAACACACACACCACCCTTTGTAAGTTTTTCTCAGATTGATGGACGTATTCATCCTTATCAGAGTTCCTTATCATCCTTCATTATTTCCAAACCAGTGGTTAAATAGGAAAAGCCCATAAGAACGAGTGAATACATGGCAGAGGTAATAAAACAGAAGGAAAGAAAAGCCATCCTCCCTTTCTCACATACACACATTTTACAATAGTGCTTTCCTTGGAAAGAAAGAAGATACTCCAGGGGGTATTTTGGAAATTTTTTTTTTTGCCCCCTTTTCCCGTTTTCATATCAGTGAGCAGCACATATAAAGGTAAATGGGGTTAAAAAAAATTCAAATAAATGAAAAAAAACCCCCAAACATGCATTTATCCCCTGTTTTGTGTGTTTTTTACATTTTTTTCCCCTTCCTGCCCTCTTACAGACCTCTGGTGTTGGAGAACATGCACACTGATTTTAGTTATATTCCCTGCAATAGTGGGGGTTAGTGGGGGTTTTTTTAAATTGGGTTTTGGGCATTTTGGGGGTGTTTTCTTTTAGTGGGCCTTTTGGGGAAACCATTTTCCCCAAAGGGAAATTTCCATATTTTTTGGGAAAAACACCCAAAAGCCCAAATTTCTTTGGGAAACCCCTCAAACAAAAAAAAACTACAGCTTTTTTCACATGGGAATTCGACTAATAATGTGCAATCTCACTTTAATTGTGTTTCGTGGTAGATTACATATATGATGAACTCTAATATTGGTGTCAAAGTTTTTTTTGATAGTTGATCATTTAGTGCTAAACTTTTCACACCCCCAAATATTTTTGGTTATTTTGAAAGAAAAAGTGTTTTGGGTTTGAAATAATTATTTTTGAAAAACCTTCCAACATCCCACTGTTTTAAGGTTTTTTTAAAAAGGGTGAAAATGGATACTAGATTTGTTTAGGAACAGTGAAATCCAGTGGAATTAAGTTTTTGTATAACGTGTTGAAACAATGTGGAAAAAAAAGGTTTGCAAAATGTAAAAAAATTTTTACAATGGGAAAGGGTTTTTTTTCTTTTTGTGTTTTAAAAAGGTATGTGCTGCATAAACGGGAAGAACATGGGGGAAAATTTAAATCATGTAGTAACATGTGAAAACCATGGGAAAAGCTTCATGTGAAGTATTTGTGGAGGGTATCATCACATGTGGATATTGTGCAGGGACATGCGAAATATTTTCCACATAAGGACGGTTTTTTTTTTCCTCATGAAATTAAAAAATGTTAAAATGATTACGGGGGTTTTGGACAATGAAATGAAAACCTGGTTTTGGGACCAAAATTTTTTTTATTATTTGGGTTTGTGGGGCCCTTTTTTGCCCCAATAAAATTAATACTTTCTTGGAATGCATAACAAGCCCTGCCCCAGTGGCCCAGAGGGTTTTAAAAAAGCCATTTTCGGCAGGTAGTGGCCAGGTCACTACGTGATACTGATGGGGGAAAAACGTTTTTTTCCCGACTTTTCCCTCCAAAACCCCCAAAATGGCTCAATAATATTTAGATTGGTGACTGTGCAGGCAAAGGAGTGTTCAACTTCACTTTCTGTTCATCAAACCAAACTTTCACCCGTCTTGCTGTGTGTTTGGTGCAAATTTTCATCCCGATACACGGACCCCGGGGCCCTTTTGGATACAATGTTTGAAACCTGGATGCGATGGTCCTCAAGAAAGGTTCGGTATCCTTGGCAGTGACGGGGCCCCTAACAAGGGATTTGGGGGAAAGGGGAAATGCCATGATATGCAGCCAAAAACCATCACTGATCCCCCCAGGCTTCACTCTGGGCATGAACAGTCTGGTGGTACGTTCTTTGGGTTTTCCCCACACCATAACTCTCCCAGATGGGGGGAAAACGAAAAAGGGGGACTCATCAGAAACTACATTTTTTAACATTCCAAGCCCAAGATTTGCACTCCTTGCACCATTGAAACCATTTTGGGCAGGGGCATGATGAAAAAAGGTTTTGTATAGAGCCGGGGGGTTATATTGACCCTGTGGGCCCCACGGACAGTTCGGTGGAAACGGGGAGAGTTGGGGCACTTTTAAATTTCTGCCATGATTTGGGCAGCCGTGGTTTTATGTTTTTTTGGATTCAATCCGGTTAGCACCCGAACATCCCTTTCAGACAGCTTCCTCTTGCGTCCACAGTTAATCCTGTTGGATGTGGTTCGTCCTTCTTGGGGGTATGCTGACATTACCCTGGATATCAGGGCTCTTGATACATCACAAAGACTTGCTGTTTTGGTCACAGATGCACCAGCAAGACGTGCACCAACAATTTGTCCTCTTTTGAACTCTGGTATGTCACCCATAATGTTGTGTGCATTTCAATATATTGAGCAAAACTGTGCTCTTACCCTGCTAATTGAACCTTCACACTCTGCTCTTACTGGTGCAATGTGCAATCAATGAAGACTGGCTACCAGGCTGGTCCAATATAGCTGTGAAACCTCCCACACTAAAATGACAGGTGTTTCGGTTTCATTGTCCAACCCCTGTAGAATCACATGAAACATGCAGGAAAATATTCCAAATGTGAAGCATTGTCTTTTTGTTGTTGTATGTGAAAGAGATGAAAAAAACAGTGGAAGTTATATTTTGTAGGAGCATGTCTTTCACATGTGGAAATGAATTTGTGTTAACCTCCCCATTTGCAGCACATGTGTGAAAACATTGTGCATGTTAAATACTTTCCACATGTGGAAGGTTTTCCTAACTGCATATCACATTAGTTATATTGTGAAGCATGCAACATGTGAAAAATCATTTCACATGTACCATGTTTGTGGAAGATATTCCAACATGCAAAACATACATATTAACATATATTGCACAATAATATGTAAAACACATGTGGAAATTACAGTGTAATGATGTGAAACGTGGGAGGACGTTACATGTGTGAAATGTTTTGCACTTGTAGAATGTTTTTTTTTATTTCACATGTGCAAGTTAATTTGTCTAGTATTACAGTATGTTGAACACGTGGAAAAATTGTGCGCATGTGAAAGGTTTTCCAGTATGTGTATCATATATGTTATACTGCATATAATGTGTAAACTTTTGGAAATTATATTGTGTATTAACATGTGCTTCACATGTGGAAATTTTATAGTGTTATAATATGTAAATGTTTGTGGATGGTGTTCACATATGTTTCACATGCGCAAATTCTAAAAATGTTTCATATGTAGAAATTATATGGTGTTGCAGCATGTGAAACATGAAAAAGCCTTCCACATGAGGAAGATTTTTTCATTTGCTTCAGGCGTGGAAATCATCATGTAATAAGATGTGTTCCACATTTAGAAATGCTCCGACAGGTAAAACACATCTTTCACATGTTACAGATTTTGCATTGTGATGTCATCATATGTGAAACGTGCAAACACATGCTGCATGTAGACATATCTGATTGCATGGGGAAATATGTGAATCTCTTTTGTTTTATCAGCAAGTACTAAAGCAGATTGACATCAGATGAAAAGATGTGTGGACTGTAACCAAGCTGAAATGTAGTTCATTCTATGACTGTATAACGGTCCACTGAATAAGGAGGGTGTTTTGACAAACTGGGATAAAGCCTGGGACAAAGGTCTGCTGACGGCCATCAGGTTTTTGAGAACACCAAAAATCTTATCCATGCATCAAGCGGTGCAGGAGTGTAACCTGATAAATGCACTTAAAACAGTGATGACGGACAATGAGAGGGCAAAATCCCAGATGCCCTGGACTGTCTGCCTGCTAGGTACTATGACAGCCTATTGATCAGACCTGGGCCCAGTCAGAGGTGTGGGGATGCCTGGCTCAGATACTACTAGTGGGACAGGTACTGCACATGAGTAACTAGGATCTGTAAGGAAATAGATCTACTCTTGAGCCCATTGCATTGTCCTTTTTGTTAAAGACCAGACATGTTTATTGCTTGCAATCAGCTCCCTCTGCCAAGACGGGGAAAATTTCTTTTCCAATATAATACACAACATGCAGTATTGCGAACTGTCTGCCTTTTGAAATTGATGTGACGTAATGTTTCTCTCTGAGACATTGATAGCTCTATGGCTGTGAAAACGCCCAGATTCTGTTATTGAATAGTAATAGGCTTGTCGGCTAGTGCCTCCAATTTCACAAATGGAGCAATAAATACACATAACGGAATCAGTGAAACAATAAGAATGCCTATAAAGAACAGTTGTGACTGAAAAAGAAGGAGTGGAAAGAGTGGGTGGGTGTGTGTAAAGGGATGGAGAGACAAGAGGTCGAAGTAAAATCTGGCTGCAGAAAAGAGATGAAAAGTGCATGCAAGTGAGTGAGAGAGGAGCAGACGGAGAAAGATGGTGGCCCACTCTTCATTTCTGTGCCACAAGCTCTCCTGGGCATTTACGTGCTCTGTTTCCAACCTAAGTGTAATTTGAGGCCCGGATTTGATACAAAGTGTATGCAGCAGCTCTGTTCAAACCCAATCATTCACCCTGACGTGTAATCCTTTCACTCACCATCATCACGCTGCTTTGGGAATAATGAAACACACTTAAGCAATACACAGCAGTCGTACAGCTGTGAGCAGGGGGATGCATCTCGATGAGATGCCTCATAACTCTAATGAAAGGCGTTTTGACCTGTCAGGGGAGGTAAACGATTGCCCTTCTACTGTATCTGTGAGAAACTCATTGATGGCAATATCTGGTCCAGCTGGGTGATTTGCATGGGAAATGAGGTGCACATTGCTTTTAAAAACTACAGCTCTTGGCATCGATGTGCTCAGAATGTCGTTTCCCCTTTTTCTTTCTTTTGCTCCTTTCTTGTTGTATGATGCTATTGTTTCAACGAAGAGGATTATTACAATTAATTGGCTGGCAAGACATTATTTCAAAAAGGGAAATTGGCTGTCATAATTATATAGTGAAGGGAATACTTTAACTCCCTGGAATATCAGCTTCCTGAAATAATGGAGCAGCAGCCCCCCTTTATATCCCCCTTGCCCCATTCGTGTTAGCATGTCTGTCTGTCTGCTTCCTGTGACGGATCCATTTTCAACAGTCCCTGGCCCTGCAGCGACTGTAGTTGATTGCTGGATGGTTGGGTGGCCTGGGTGCATCTCTCACTGACTCGCCTCACTTACTGACACCAATCTCTGGTCCTCTGGGAACGTCGATCTGCTCTTTGTCCTGTTCCCACAGCTGAAATCCCTCTCAGTGTGTGTGTGTTTACACCAAGCAAAGGATAACGTTAGGTCAATAGTTGCTCCACCAGAGTAATAACCAGAGTAGTAGAGATGATCGCCCAATTTCTAACTTGATTGGCCTGACCATTGACAAGCCATTCAGAAACTCGTTTTTATGATCAGGAAATGCAATACATTAAGTCCTACTAGTTCACTCTGACAACACTCTTCACTGTGATGCTGATACTGAGTGAAAACATCTCAAAGTCAGCTGTTTTCATTATCAGTAAAGTGTTTAAAATTGAGTCAGAGGCACAACAAAGACCTAAGGAGCTATTTAAAAGGACACGTTTTTCTATACATTGAGACATGCCAGGACATATCTGCACAGTCCTGCCAATGTAACAACTTAGTATTTAGACCCTTATGATGACTCTTTCAAAAAATCAACCAGTGACAATTTTAGTTACTTTTCTGGTGTTATAGGAGACTTTTGAAACTTCTTAGCTCTTACTCATTCTTAGCTATTATTCTCCTTTTACGCATGTACTGTAAATAGGTCTGCCCATTTCTAAAGTAACATGTCACTGCCCTCTTGCTTTCACTGCATTTTTTGAGTTGGTATGGCTACTAGTCACAATATCCCCTAGGGGGCGGTTCTGAGTTAGCTTCCAAATTCAGAAGCAAGTTTCAGAAAACATGGCGACAGCGAAGGAAGTCATGACAATGTACATTGAAAAGAAACGGTAGACGCAGGTGGTCTGTGCTGCCAGTTAAAGCATGGGGCCAGTTCCATGAAAGTAGATGTTTGGGCATTTCTATCAACATTTTCACCTTTTTTCCTTTCACTGATGGTTTATGGACTATTTTGCACCACACTACCTCCATGATTACCTCCGTGACTATCAGTGGTAATGCCACATTTTTTTGTGTTTGCATGTTTACCGTTGATCATAATTGGCCCAGTGAGCAGTGGGTGTGGTCATTACCCAGCCCCAAAGCATTCACAGATGGCCTAGTCTTCACACAGTAGTGGCTAAGGGATTCATAGTGATTTGAAGGGAGCTGGATCTTGTGGATCAGTTCCTTTCAAACAGCTGTTCAAAAGAATGGCTCATTTTAATATTTATATAGTTTTTAAGAACACAGACTCTGTTAATTCATATTATCCAGGCTATTATCACTGGAAGGAAATATAGGTTAAGATCTGGTTAGGGGCGTTGTGTGGTGTAGAGGTAGAGCAGGCGCTCCATATACAGAGGCTATTGTCCTCAATGCAGCCGTCCTGGGTTGGATTCCTGACTTTGTGACATTTGCTACATGTCTTTCCCCCCTTCTCTCTGCCCAGTTTCTGACTGGTACCTGTCAATTAAGGCCACTAGTGCCAAAACAATCTTTAAAAAGATTTTTATCAAAATCTGTTATTCATGTAAACATTATGTCCTTTGGAGGCACCAGCCACTCACATTGATTAAAGCCTGGCCTATTGTTCCCCTTAGACCACTGCAAACCAGTCACTCAATTGAAGGAACAATTCAAATCAAGTCATGTAATATTTGCATATCAAACAAGCATGGCACCTGTATTGTGCTACGCTCCTCACCTTGTGCCTGTTCTCCTTGTCGCTCAGTGGAGGAGGTAAGAATGAGCTTCTGTGTGCCTCTGTATTTAACAAGCAACAAAGACTTTGGCAACACTGTGTCTGCGATTCATTCAGGCTGGCGAAGAGTGAGAGAGATCAAGACTTTCAACAGAGAACTGGAAGTCTGAATAGAGTTGAGCAAAGTTGCTGTTCTGTTCTTTTGAGATTTCAACTTCTGTCATCGAACATAATGAATTTTGGAAATGGTGACAGTCTTGGAAATCCAAGAACGAATGAAAGAATTTACATTCATCAGAATATACAAACGGGGACTACTGTTGCATTGAGGCTAGTCAACTTGACAATCGCTAATAAAAGAGTCTAAACTTTGTTATTATTTTCTCTGTATTTTGACATATTAATAGAACCATTTTTTTTACAGTAACTGCTCTATTATACAGTTGAATGATGTTGCCTCTGCTCCTGAAATAAATTATTAACAACCACTCATGACCGCAAGTATTTTCCAGTGCTTATCTTTGTCTTATTATATTAAAGCTCTTAAAGAGAAGTCAGAATAGGCTACAATTAGTATAGGCAGGTAAAAGCTTTACAAACATCAGAAATCAGCAACAACATTCTGATTGGTGCATCTCTTCTGAGTAAACATGCGGTACTAAGATAGTGTAAAAACAAACTAAATCAGAAATTTGGGAATCATTCTATGCAAATGTTGAATTTTGAGTAAAAGCACAAAAACATAGAGCTCAGTAAGTATTTAATTCATTGATCCTTTACCTTTTTGAAAATCAAAACAGAAGTTACACAGATATTGGTGATTCAACAATCAGATATATCAATGTACACCATTGCCAAATGATATATTTCACACCATAAATACTCAACACAGACGCAGGAAATCAGTTACCTGCCCCCCGTTTGCAGTTTGTCTCATGAAGGGACCAATTCTGACACAACAATGCTAATATAAACACATACCCACTTTGCCTCACCCCAACAGTAAATTTGTACGGTCAACATGAAGCATGCTTTTCCTTTACAAATGTCTGTGAGGAATGAGTGGGATGAGAGGAAACATGACTACAATTACAAATGTTTTGGCAGGAGCACTGAGAAACATATTTCATTTTTTTTCTGTGGTTAATAAAACAATGATGGCTCAGGTATGTCACAGATGAGAGCAGAAAGTTGAACCAGAGGAACATTGATAATATGGTGATGAGGTAGTAGTCAGCAGGGCGCTGCATACTTGTTCTCCTATGGTATTTCGGCAACCTACTGTTAATGATGCTGATATTTATTATATTTACAATACACATACAGGAACAACTTGTAATGTATGTAGGCATGGGCCGGGTACTAAAGTCAGACTTTCTCCATACCATTCCCTACAGTTTAAAGTACTTTTAATGAGTTGCCCGAGAAACTGCCAGGTTCAGCAGAGTTTTCTCAGGCTATATGGAGCATGGAGTAAAGCATTGCTGCCCCTACCCCACCTCTTGCTGCACACTACCTTTCACCTGGCCTGAAAAACGCTACTAGGTTTTCCTAACACTTACAGAAAAGACTATATCAACTGTTTGGTAATATTTCTGGAAAACATGGACCAGCCATCACACTTTTAGATATGGCAAGCTGTTTAAAATCAAACAATCATTTGTATTTTAAATATTTGCCAACCAACATATTTTTACTCAAGGTGAGACTCTCATACCGGCCCATGTATTTAATGTAAGTCCTGTCTTTTATTGAATGTGTTGTCATATCGTAGGGAAAAATTAAGAAAATATCAAACTTCTTAGGATTCATTTAGACCCTCTATAAAATTCTATTTGCAAAAACTTTTTGTAATTTCTTTTTTTCCAATTTTTACTAAAATAAGGGCAAGTTAAGTATGGTTAAATTGTTTTATCTAAATAATTTTAAATGTAACTAATAAAAATTTTCCACAAGTTTGCTTTTAAAGCATGCCTTTAAAACAGCTTCAGTCAGAATTGGTCCCTGATGTATTGCACAACATTAAATTAATTTAACTTGTGAATTTGACCTTTTAGAAAGGAGTTAGTTAACTGGACAGTGGCTAGTTCAAGTAGGGGTGGGTAGAATTAATGAAATAGGCTTGTGTGGCCGCAACTCTATGGTTTCCTTTGACCAATGCACCAAATTGCTATGATTGTGCCACAATTTATCATTATAGGCATTCCCTTCTAGTTTTTGTGTTCCTGTAGTTAGCAGTCAGATGTTTTGCTGAAATCTGAATGTTTTTGCATGGTGGTACACACTACTATTTAACTGTGACCGTCGTCAGTCTAAATGGTTCTTGACTCTAAAGCAACCCACATGCGCAAAGGAAGAATATTGACGTCACACAGCAGCACACTGTTTATGGAAGTAAAAATGGATGTCAGCGTCGGTTTATCATTTTTTAAGTTGTTGAGCAACAGGAGCCAACAATATTATGACCACATGATAACATGACGAAGAGATGTAAGAAAAAAGAGAGCACAACTTTAAACAATGGTCTTCTGTGGAGCAGTGACTGCTACTTCTGTAGAGAAATCTGTGTGGATGCATGTTAGAGACTGGACGAGGACGCGGATGCTTTCTCCTACTTAGTACCACATATGGAAGTGGCACAATTCAGATTTTTTTGAAGGTGAGAAAATCGGAATTGGGAAATTCAGACTGCCATGAAAAAGTCAGATATGGGTCGCACATGGGCAAAAAAATTGGATTTGGGTCGCATATGCCTGCTGTGGGAACATAGCCTTTGTTACAACTATGATACCTTGAAAGCGTGGTATTTCTACTCAAGCCAAAACTCCAATACTGGCGCTGTCATTTTGCAGGAAAGAAATAGTTGAAATTATCCACACTTCTGTTTGCAAAATACACTTGAACCATTTCTTCTATTGTACTGCAATTTAATTAAAGTAAGAGTAAATAAAATCTAATTATATGGATTTTCATCTAAAAGATTTCGAATACGCTTACTCTAAACACATTCCCTTAGCATAATTTCAGTCAGAATTGGTCCCTGCTGTATTGCACAACAGTAAAACAACTTAAATTTCACCTTCCACAGTAGTGTTTGTTAATTGGGTAGTTCAAGTAGGGAGGTGTAGGATGATCTGGGGAGTAGTGGTTCTCCATTAAGTGGCCATTCAGGCAGCTGCTGACCACTCGATTGCTACTAGCCTTTGATATCACAAGCGTAGCTGCAACTCTAACCTATGCAACGTCAGGGATTCCTTTGATCACAGTATCATATTGTTGTGACATAGCCACACTTTATCTCTACAGCAATATAAGCATTCCCTTCCAGCACATTCCTCTGCATGTGGAGGGTGGCAGACGGCACTGAAGCATTACTCACACTTAGCGTAATGGACCTTAACACAGGGAGAAGCAGGAGAATCATCCCCACACCAGGGATCACACCTTGTACAGACACACTGTTGCCCTTTGAGGCGTGCACACTTTGGTTCTTGCATAGCTGTTCACATGTGCATGATCGGGCGCTCGAGATGCCGGCGGGAAAGGTGTTATTCTGCACTGGACACTGTCTCAACATGAGGTCAAGAAGTGGTCCACGTGTTCATTGTACTCCTGCTGCAGAGGCTGCACGGTCAACAGCCCCCCACTAGGTAAAAATAAACCCAGTGTGAAGCGCAGCTCCTGCTTTGCAACTGCCATTTACCTCTGTCCAGTTGAAGCCCCATAAATACAGGCACAGCTATTGAAAGATGGGGGGTGTCTAAAATGGTGAGAGCAGATGCCGGACACCTTGCTCCCTCTGACTTAAAGAGCCCAAAATAGAGTGGTTGACATATAGGCCTCTGATTGTTTGAACAAGGAATCTCATAGATCTCTGCCACTCGGCATAAATCCGTTGAAACTTCCACACCGAAACCGCTGATTATCTTTCACCTAGGCTCAATCCGATCATCTATTTGCATGTCAAGAAGCAATTTCCATAGGCTTAACCGACAGCTGAATTTAGGGGTTTAGTGCTTGAGAAGCACCAACACAAACTTCTTCACAAGGGGAAAAATATGAGTGTACAACAGGGAACAAGTGGTGTCTCGCACAGGTGAAACTGACATATGAACAGGCATGGTCTTTAGGCAACAGCAGCAAAGAAAAGCACATGAAATATAGAAAATGCAACTTGGCTTCCCCGCAGTTCCCCTTATTGCTGAATTACTACATAAGACTATTTTACCTGCCTATGCTAGGTTGGTTAAACATGGATTCAGGGAGTTTTCCAGTCTGAGAAGGATCCACTAAGATCACACTGCTTACTGCTCAGGAGAGGTATTTTATCCAAGGACATTTAACCGATAAGAGTTATCGATTATGTAACAATTTTCCTCTTTTCTCTCTCTCTCGTTTTTTTTTTTTTTTACAATTTTTCTTTTTTGCAGGAAGAGAGCAAGAGAAAATGGTTACTAAGTTCGTCAGATTACGAACTGTACACTCAGCTTTCCAAGTAGTAATTATTTACATATCCTGGTTAAGTCCAGACAAAAAACAACAACACGAGCCTGCTTATGGTTGTTGACGCCTTTGCTTTCTTCAGAACAACATTTTTTAGGAACTTCCTACTTGTTCTGAAGATGGAAAGGGGCAGAAAGGTCCTTCATATACAGCATGACCACTGATAATTACAAAAGAAAGTTATTACTGTACATAGTATTTATTATATATTTTAAATTAATCTGGATCATTTTATATTTATACTAATAACCAAGTTTTTCACTTGTTTTTTTTTATTTTAAAGCCCCAAAGATCCACAAAGAGGAGGAGATGTCAGTCTCTGCTTTGCAAACTACATGGCTGGTTCTGTCTCCTGAGAACCCTCAGCCATGATTCAAATCACTCTCTGTCTTTTTATTGCAGCCCCTCGACTCCAATCAGACCTTGGCCTCAAGCATCTCCAGGAAGAGTTTGTGCATGGGCACCTTGCCTTGCACCTTAATGCTGTAAAAGTGCTGCACAGCCTTAGTTGCAGTCTGCCTCAGCAGGGGCAACGTCATGAGCAGTTTGCCAGCCCGTCGCGGGTCCTCCTGATGCTGGCTGCTCTCGTAGTCCTGAAGGGCCTCATGGAGAGCGTCCTGCAGCTTCTGGACTGCCTCCATGTCCTCTATGTGCATGGAGTCTGCTGGGACAAGAGGAAAGATAGATTTTCAAATCCTAAAATACTGAGGAACTGAAAATACAGCTTGCCGTAGAAACAGAATTGTGAACACTACCATAGCAGACCCGATAATGTCAACTGGACAAGTTACAAGTATCAAGGTATAGTCAAGCAAGATTATTCATACCGCTGGCTGAACTTAGATATGAAGTTAATTCTATATAACCAAGAAGTTTTTTTCTGATAGGAAATGAGACGGGCATCTCTCAGAAGATAACAAACAATGTAAAAGAAGTATTAAATGTAAAAAAAAATCATCAGTTTTTATTAGTTTTTTTTTTTCATTGATCAGCTGGATAAAATAAGGCTACTACACTTTTTTCTATTGCTTATCAGAAAGGGAAATTCAGATATTTGGGAAAAACAGACCAGCAGACTGTCCTGTTGAAAATATAATAAAATAATAAAATAGCGCTGTTTTAAAACTACAGCTGGCTACCTAATAGCAGTTGGTTATAAATGTGTAACTTAATAAACAGCAGAATTACAAAATGTATAATGTTCTGCAAATTATATTTAAAAACTACTTGTACACGTTTATTGCATATTTTTGTTTAAGGCTGTATATAAACAAAATAGTAACAAATAAATGGTATAGAATAAAATTACTATCACTGGATTGTGGTTACATTTGATACTAGCAGCAGCTGGAGGAGCTACAGAGAGTTGTAGTCAGGTGGGAGAATCTGTTGACAGGACAACTACTGCTTATATACCCCCACCAATCTGGCCTGTTGAAAGAAAGCCTCAAGAAGTCCAGGTTGCAGTTTGCCCCAAGCTTTGTAAGGAACACAGCACACATGTAAAATAAGGTGCTCCGGTCCCACAGTGAGTCATAGTGGTGTCAGCATCATGCTGTAGGGATGCGTTTTTAGCAGGGAAAGGAGAGCTGGTCAAAGTTGATGTAAAGATGGATGAAGATAAATACAGGGCAATCCTCTAATAACGCCTTCTAGAAGAAGCAGAAGACTTGAGACTGAGGCAGAGGTTTATCTTCCGACCTCCAACATATAGCAGGAGTTACAATGAAATGGATTAGTTTAAAGCATATTCATGGGTTAGAATGGCCCACTCAAGGTTCAGACCTAAGTCCAAATGAAAATGTGTGGCAAAGCTTGAAAAGTGACGTTTTAAGACATTAGGGCTGAACGAATTAGAACTTTTTTATTGCAAAAAGGAATGAGAAAATTTTTAATCTGAAGATGTCCAAAGCTGGTAAAGGCATATTTGAGGCTATGACTAAGTTGAAAGGTGGTTCAAAGAATTGCCTCAATGGAACAAATGCGTTTGAATACAAAAGCATGCGACACTTTTTAGATTTGTATTTGTAAAAAGTTTGAAAACATTAAATCATTTTACTTACAAATTCACAATTATACACAACATGGTGTTAGTCCCAACGATTTATTAAAGTTTTGGGTTGTAGTGTGACAAAATGTGAACAAAGTTTAAGGCGGATTAAAACTTACAAAATAACAAAATAAAAGAAAAAAGAAGAAACCACAACTTTTATGTAGTTTTTATATTTTTATTCTTTGATCAAGTAGGTGGAGTACCCATTTAGGCCTTAACCAGTGTGAATGAAAATCAATGTTGTCCTTTTGTTAAAAGTGTCATGAATTCAAGCCAATATGTGGTGGGAGTCCACATTAAAGACCTCGCTGTTCCAAAGGAAAGGTTGGTTCCAAACAATGAAAAAGGCCAGCTCCACTTTCACTACACTACAAATCTACAGTCATATTCAATAAGTTAGAATATGTGTTCCAATGAGGATTGTTTGTCAGAGTATTTTTTGAAAATAATCTTTAAGCAGGTATAAAACATACCTTTCAAAAATACTAATTTACTGAATGGGTCTTTATATGAAATTTGACATTGTTCTTCCATTCAGTGGAAGCCTAAATCTTTGATCATTCATTTTTTGTAAAGTATGCCTTTCTTTTTACTGCACCGTAAACTTTATTTTGGGTTTTTGTTGACTCTTAATACTCAAATCTCTTCCACATCCTGAAAAGTTTTGGAGAAATCTGCAGTCTCAGCCAGGCTTCCCTCTGGTGTTTCTCACATCTGTAGCGTTACGCTACACTTTTTTTTTTTTACTGATTCGACTGCCCTTCATGTTACCATCCCCCTCTTCCATTTTCAGCTTTCATCCTTGGCCCCCAGCTTTTGTCTTCCAGCTCCTCTCTCTCTGGGAGGGTCTGGGGTGGCACTCTCCCTCACTGGTTAACTGGCACCTCGTACTCGGGAGACAGCGTGTCATTGGCCGCCTGACTCGTCTCACCTTGGCAGCGCATATTTTACCACGCGGGACAGTAAAAGGCAAAACAGATTTAAGGCTTCGCCCCAGATTCATTGACTGGAACAACTGTATTCCCAAGACCTTGAGACATTTCTCACCCTGACGGTTTTCAAATCCACAGTGGTAAAATGAAGTAGGTCGTTTTTGTAAAGTGAACTTGGGAGGGGGTGTGGGGTGAGAACAAAAGCCAAAAAGCGGAAAAAAAATTACAGACGAGGATGTGGTGGGACATGATTATAATTATCAGGTTTTTTTTTATTTTATAGATGCTGTGTCCACACCCAAATCGTTTGTTTTAACAAATCAATCCAATGTTTTGTTCTGTTTTTACACCTTCACACAGACACACATTGCTGTGATAAAGCGGTTTTAATGAAATGTTTTACAGCGGGGAGAAAATAAAGAGGGATGGAGACATCTCAACAGATGGGAACGAAAAGAGGGCAGCGTGCATGGTGCTCCGTTCAGTGGAGGAGGGGGGTGGAATAAAAAACAACTTTGAAGAAACAATTTCCCTGCAATCCATCAGTGAGCCCACGTCGATCGAATTGATAAACTGCTAATTACAAAATCAATCGCTATGAATTTTCACAGCTGTCAGACAGAGGGGTTCCCGGGAGAGCGATCTCCCAGAGACCTTGTTCCTCCTCCTCTTCTCTCCCCCATCCCCCATCTCTGCATCCCCCCCACCCTACCTGCCTTCCAAAAGCTCTGTTGTCTGAAAGCAAAGTCCCTGCATCAGCATTTTCATTTTCAGCCCAGGACGAAACAAGGGAAAGAGGCCCTGTGACCCAGGCGCACATTGATCAGAGCGGGACAGGTCCTGCCTCCTCAAAAGGCGCCTTGTCAATAGCAGCATGCAGCCTTCGCATTAGAACAAACGAGGCCCACCGCTCCCTGATATTCATTGCATTCGACTTAACACATTTTATTGACAGCCCCCATGCTCCTAATGAAATGCTAAATTTACCTCACATGGCTGTTGTGCCCTGCAGCTGCTCTTATGGAGATGGAGACAGAGGAGGGAGCGCAGGAGAAATACCACAGCATGGAAGGTGTTGAAATACAAAAAAAAAATCATTCTACCATTTTTTTTTTTTACATTTGCAGGCCTTATCTTCTCTCCATCCCTTTATATTACGCTCCAAACTAAAGGTTAGTCTTAAAACTCCAGAAAAATTGCATTTCTGAAAACGCAATAGGCAGCCGTGGAGTGCTCTTGGTCCTTATATTTTGCTTATTCTAAACACACAATGTACAATTATATAATTAAAAGCCATCATACTTGTAAGCAGTTTTCTTTTATCTCAGGAAGCTATTATTTTAATAACAATAATACAACTTGTGGAATTAAACAATAACTGTTTAAGAACAAAACAATAAAAAAACATCACATTGGTTTTTAATTTTCTTGAAATTTTGAAATGGGCCATGTAAACATTCTAAATATGATAAACCATATGTCAAAAAATATATACAAAACAATAATACTTCCACAAGACTATTATATTACTATAAACAAATGTTTAGTGCTCTTTAAAATCACATGTGTATTAAAGTAAATGAAAACTCTTTATGTATGTAGATATAGAGAACTGCCATAGTAAATAAATAATTATATTCATTTTTATTGCAGAAACATGATCTCTTACTGAAAAAATTCAAAAATCCAATGTTTAATTTAAGTAAATTTATTCTTTTTAATGTAAAATCCCACATTAAATAAATCCCATATCATTCCCATAAAATCGGTGTAACTGAAGCATTATGGTAAGCTGTATTTCATTTTTTAAGTTTATTGGAGTGTTAAGTGTTGTTTCTATGGGGTATACATATAGTTTGACACAGAGACCCATTTATTTTAGCTGTTCTTCAAAATGGGTAAAACAAGAGAGCATGCCAGTTGGGAAACCAGAAGAAAAGGCTATTTGCCTAAACTTGCCCGTTTTTTTATTCTATTTTTTATTATTGCATGTTTATGAACTTTGGCTATTTTATATTTATTTAAAAAGAATACATTGCCCATAAACTATGGGAGGTAAAAAAAGTCAACAAAACTAACTACAGCAATAAATTAAATTAATAAACAAATATAAATATTAAATTAATGTATTATCTTTAATTCAACCACAGGTTTTGATTGGACTGTGTGCTCAACCTTTCCCACCTGAGTTGGCGAGAGCGATGGCTTTCAGGGTCACAAACTCCTCCTTCTCCACCTTGAGCTTCTTGTACTTGCGCACCAGCTGCAGGATGGAGACATAGAGGTCGAGCAGTCCCGTCAGCCGTGAGTGCTCTTCGTCCATGATGTAGTCCTCGGCGTACACGAGCTCATCCTCATACGGCAACGAGCGGAACACAATGCTGAGGATGAGGATTTCCATCCAGGCGCTCTGCAGTAGGCTCATCTGGTCTCCCAGAGAGAGGGTGGAGAAGCCTGGACGAGAAGACAGAAATTGTGTGAGGGCAACGTGATAACGTGAGAACAAATACCACAAAAAGAAAGGAAATGTTTGCATTTAAAACAGGCAACTGAGTCTAGCAATATGAAAACCAGAGCCAGGCTGATCAGTAAAACAAACATAATCTGTCCAGCCACAGTGGCATGGAGTATACACTGAGGGACATGCGCTTAATCTTAAACGCACAGTGGAAGGTCCTCTTTGAAGTGGGCTTTACTGTAAGTGAGGACAGTAAATCAGTGCAAAGGTCTGAGATACACAAAGCCATGTGGTTACCCCTTGTATCCTGCCCCTCTTCTATTGGTGTTAGGGGGATTAACACAGAGGCAAATTCATATTGGAAGAGTTGAGGACATGACATGCACGCTGTAACAGGAGGAGGAGATGAGGGGACGCACACACAAACGCAAACACGCAAAATCTGTCAACCAAAAAACAAACAGAGACGTGCACATTGAGATCATGACATCTATATGTATGCACATAAATCCAAACACATAAAAAGGCACCCATAGCACTGGGATCAGGAGGTTCAAGCCAGGCCTAAAGACTTGCTAAAACCCAGAGTCTCGTCTGCAGCAGCTGGATGATCTGAAATTGGCATGGGAACATCAAACTGCTGTCATTTCCTTCCAGACACCTCTACATATGCTCAGAATAGAACATAAAAAAAACAAGCCGCTAAATCCCCCTCAGATGAGCTCTGAGAAATTCAAACAAAAGAGTCAAGGCAAGTATGACAGGAAGAAAGTAAGGGGCTTATATAGTGCTTTACAAAACTATTTATACCATAAACTTCAATGTATTTTATAATGATTTAAGTAATGCATTATGCTGAAGTGTAATTAAAATGATACATATATTTTTACTTTTTTACTAATAAAAACTTGAAAAGTGCGGAAGGCATTTTTATTCAGCCCCACTGAGTCAATGCTTCGGAGAACCACCTTAACTATACTAATCAGCAGCAAATCTTATCAAATATGTCCCTACTAGCTTTCCACATTCAGAGAGTGAAGTTTTTCCCCATTCTTTGTTGCAAAATGGCTCATGCTCAGTCAGTTTGGATGGAGTGCATCTGTGAACATCAACGAACAAGTCTGTTTATGGATTCACAGTTAGATTTAAGCCTGGACTTTGACTAGGTCATTCTAACACATGAATATGCTTTAATCTGAACCCTCCCAATGTAGCCCAATGTAGCTCTTTTCCTCCAGGATTACCCTCTATTTAGGTCCACCCATCTTCTTACCAACTCTGATCAGCTTTTCTGTCCCTACTGAGGAAGATCATCCCCACAGCATGATACTGCCACCACTATGTTTCACCATGTGGAAGGTTTATGTTTAGTGTTTTCCTACATCTACATCACTTTGCATGTAGGCCAAAACTTATTTACTCATCTGACCAGAGCACTTTCTTCCACGTGTTTGCTGTGTCTTGTACATGGCTTGTGGCAAATTTTAAAATGAGACTTCTTGAGGCTTTCTTTCAACAATGGCTTTGTTCTTGCCCCTATTCCATAAAGACATGTTGCCAAACAGTTGCTCTGTCAACAGGTTCTCCAATCTGAGCAGTGGATCTCTGCAGCTCCTCCAGAGTTACCTTAGGGTCTTTTGACAGCTTCTCTGACTAACGCTAAACCGTGCAACTATGCTTCTTCCACCTCATGATTATAATGTACTTTGTGCAGGTATATCACAAAAAATCACAGCTAAATACAGTGAAATTTGGTGACGTACTGATTTGAAAAAAATGTGAACAGTTTTAAAAGTTCTTAATATTTTTGCAAGGCACTGTAAGGATCTTTCCCTTTTTCCTCACAATTTAGTTGCCAATAAACTGCACGGGCACCCAAAGCACTCCCTACATAACCCACCTCCCCTCCCCCAGCTTGGCGTTCCTGCAGGGTGCTTATTCTGAGAGCATATTAGGCTCCCCAGCACTGCCCCCGATTGCTTTTACACGTTTGCTTGTGCCACAGTACCTGCCACGATGTGATTAACAGGCAATAGATTACTGTATTGACCAGGGAGCGTGCATCAAACATTTTCTCTTGAATATAAATGGTCTTACAATAGTGTAGCCACAAGCCCGATGTTTATCTCCCCCCTGCCAGGACACTGCAGCCACTCACAACACATGAGGCTGGAGAAAGCCAAAAATGAAGTGGCATGAAAGCAAGTGAAAAGGAAACAGGGCAGAGGGAGAGACAAACAGGAAAAGAAAGGGAAGCAGGAAGAGTAGTACCTGAGTGTTCAATTTCCCTTATCGTGGTGATGACCACGGCAGGGGAAGAGCTGCAGGATACATTAATTAACAGATTGTGATCAGAATGTGAGGGCCCTCACATTTTGAAGGGGAATCAATAGTGGGTAGAAAGGAGCGCAAACTGAAAGGTGCTAGAACAGTCCGATCCCAAATTAGAGCCAACAAAGCGGACTGCCGAAAGCACTCAAAACACTTGACTATTATCAGTGAAGGCAATAAGCCATATTTTCTAGCGGCCTGTGCCATTACACTTATCCAAGCGGCATCTTAAAATGCTTTGTTGTGTTATTTCCTTGTCTGCATACATAGCCATTAAGTCGGACAGAATGTGGACTGGCCGAAGAGAAATTGTCATGCGAGCACGGACGTGGTTCTGATTGCCGCATCAGGTTGGCATCACAATCACAGGCGAGGCTTTGTGTAGCCTTTTAATGCCAAGGAGTACTGAAGCGGAACTAAAGTGGTGCTCCCGCTATGACAGCTCGCATGACGGCCCTGTTCAGGGCTCGCTGGAGTGGCTTTAGAGTTGTTCTGATACAACCGACACCTCTCAGCCATATGCAAACTTGCATCCCAGCAGCCTGCAATTACCTTTGACGCTAAAAGTCCTTGAATTTAATCCAGTGTTGTGAGATGGAGAGGTAGTGTTTTTCCCCGCTCTATCCCCTCTCCTCAAAGCCTAAATTATCGCTCCAAATGGGATCTTGTGTCTTTGCCTCGCCTTTTTCCACTCAATTTAATCGAGTAATGAAGTGACTTCCCGACTCCACAGGTCACGCCGCGCTCCGGCCGCAGCACTCTGAAAGTGGCCCGGTTAAGTGCCGTCAGAGTGGCTGATTTCCCCTAATGAAATATCAATATTTACATCTTCATTTCCAGCCCACTGCCTTGGCGGGGTTTGACCAAACATGACACAATATTGACCAAATCAGAGGAGCCTGTCTGTGCACATGAAGGGCCTTTTCCACTCTACAGCTGAATGCACCGGCAGGTTTCTGTCTGGGATTCTTCGCAGCGATAATTACTACACACGTTTCTTTGTTCACTTGGATTTGAGCACACCCACCAAATAAGGATAGAAGAACTATGGGTTTTCTCACTAAACTGCTAAATGAAATTACTTAATATTAGATCCAAAATACAAGAAATACATATTTTTTAATCTCTTGGATGTTTTTGATAAACCTCCATCCATCATCCATTCAACTCTGACCAGTTTCCCACTTCTCTAATAAATAAAAGCAACCCCACATAATGCTGACACCACCATGCTTTACTGAGAGAATGGGGTGGTCAGGCTGATGTGCTGTGTTAGTCTTCCATCATACATAGCATTTTTCATAAATACCAAAAAGTTAAATGTTACTCTCTTCTGACCAGATCCCCTTCTTCTAAATGCTACATGGAGAATCATATTGCAACTCTTAAAGACAACCCATATTAGCATTTCTGAAAATAAAATCCATCTAGAAAGAAAGGATAAAATAAATAACTGTCCCAAAAATAAAACCAAGACTGAAAAACCATCATCTCTCTCTTTATCTTCCCAAAAGCCTTTAGCTGTGAGCAGGAGGGGGCAGCCCAAACCCACAGACGGCCGTTTCAAACCCCTAGCAGAGATTAATCAGAGCCCTGTTTCATCTGCCGGAGAACAGGATGGTCCAAAATGAAATGCTGGAGATTTCTGTTGAGCTGGAGTTCATATTCTATTAATTTATTATTGTTTCTTTCTCCCTGAGGGCCATTAGCGCGAGTAATAAAAAGAGATGTAATTACGAGGCACGGCGGTCCCTTCCAGCTGCAGCCCCCTCGTAACTCACCCTCAATCAGACACCACTGCAGACAAAGAGGGGGAGAGCAAAGAAGACAAAAACATAGCAAGAGAGAGAGAAATGGGGGATAAAAGAGAAGAGAAGATATGGGGCAGAGAGGAGGGAGATAAGCAAGAAAGAGGACCAAAGCATTAGTGGAAAAAGGAAGTGTGAGATAGAAAGGGGGGAAGGAGAGCAATTCTGGCTGGACATTGGCTGATCTATCACGGCCAGCTATCAGAAGGACAAGCAGGCCCTGAAGACTTCTGCCCGGCGGCAATCTCACCTCAGCCAAGTCAAGTGCTCTCCGGGCACCAGTTAAAGTAAAACTGTGCCCAAACAGGACCCAAGAGGTTCAGCACCCCTTTCATTCTAACGTCAAACTGGGCCCAGTGATCATATCGCCATCAGCCTGTTTCTTTATCAAAGCTCTTCTATGTCTGATCAAAAGACAATAGAGAAAAAGCAGGAAATAGATGCACCTCTGATTTGTATGGAGTTGTTTTAATTCTGAAGCACAATTATTGTTTTTGTTCTTTGGACCTGCAGAATATAATTCATCTTTAATCTCCATGACCCCATGAGAGGAATCCAATCAAAAACAGACTGGTAATAACTTGCTGTGCTCGACATAAATATTTTAACCAGAAATCCAGCAGCATGTATGACACACACAGTTGGATCTGCTGGAGGCTCTTACTCCACCTTGATTTGATGACATGAAGGTTGTTTTATATAGAACACAATCATGTCAAAACAAACTAAATGACTTGGTGAAGAAAAAGCTTAGGTGAAAACGGATATGGACAATGTGGTTCATGTTTTAGGAAAGAACTATCAAACTAACCAGTGGCAGGTTATCAGTATCATGGCATAAGGTGGAATACTCTATGCAACAGGCACTTGAAAACTACTCAAAAGTCTAATGGTATTTTATTTGAGATTTCTGCTTAAATCTACAGCGCATACAAAAATGTTTACAACTCTGAACTAGAAAAAACATTTTATAGAAGCATATTTTGATGTTATAACAGCTTTAAATATTGGGTCTATCAACATGGCCAATCTTGACTTGGCAATAATGGTGCACTATTTTTTCCCAAAAGTGGCCAAAATCTGTCAGATTCTGATGGTATCTGCTCGACTCAATCCGCTTCAGCTCACCCTACTGATTTTCCATTGGATTCTGGTCTGTGCTCTGACTGGGCCATTCTAAAACTTACATTTTCTTCTGATGAACTCAATCTATTGTTGATTTGGATGCATTCTTTGGCGTGCTGCTGTACTGAATGATGGAGTTCCTCATTTTCAGCTGAACGGTATTTATTGTTTATATTTTCAGCCTTAAATTAAGAAAAAAGCCACAAAGCATTATGCTGCTACTACCAGGCTTCACTGTGGGTATAGTGTTGTGCAGTATTGCTTTTAAACCAAATATACCAAATGTTCTAGTTTTTGGGACATTTTAAGTATTAACTGGTAAATATTGCAATGACAATATCAGTTGCAATAAATCCACATTTTCATCACTCCTGTTTTCTCATGTGTGCTTCCAACACTCTATGTGACCATTAGCATCATAGACACTGTGTCAGGTGTAGACATCTGCTGCAGGGAGACTCAGTCTAAAAGGCTGAATGTCTTATTGGCAGGCATATTGTGTATTCATGACACACTGTATATACTGGCCCACTGTTATTGCATTCCAAACTGTC
Organism: Crenichthys baileyi; assembly: GCA_036173005.1. Taxonomy (NCBI): domain Eukaryota; kingdom Metazoa; phylum Chordata; class Actinopteri; order Cyprinodontiformes; family Goodeidae; genus Crenichthys; species Crenichthys baileyi. The sequence goes on along the minus strand of JAHHUM010000090.1, from coordinate 87,563 downwards.
TTGTGATTTTAACACGTTGACATATTCACAATCATTTTTGCAGCCCGACCCATAGTCCGAGCATGTAAAAAATACAGGAGATTGTTGTCAAATGATGCATTGCAGAGTGAGGTTGCACAATTTAAGCAAAATATTTAACCACGATACTATTGCTGAAAATTGCGACAATGTCATCGACATTTCAACCCCTTTTCTTTTTGCCAGTACACAGTCCCCCCCATCACTCACAATGAGTGTGGGGAGTTAAGGGAAGTTAGAGTGCTTCTAACTAGCTAATATACAGGGGTTGGACAATGAAACTGAAACACCTGGTTTTAGACCACAATAATTTATTAGTATGGTGTAGGGCCTCCTTTTGCGGCCAATACAGCATCAATTCGTCTTGGGAATGACAGATACAAGTCCTGCACAGTGGTCAGAGGGATTTTAAGCCATTCTTCTTGCAGGATAGTGGCCAGGTCACTACATGATACTGGTGGAGGAAAACGTTTCCTGACTTGCTCCTCCAAAACACCCCAAAGTGGCTCAATAATATTCAGATCTGGTGACTGTGCAGGCCATGGGAGATGTTCAACTTCACTTTCATGTTCATCAAACCAATCTTTCACCAGTCTTGCTGTGTGTATTGGTGCATTGTCATCCTGATACACGGCACCGCCTTCAGGATACAATGTTTGAACCATTGGATGCACATGGTCCTCAAGAATGGTTCGGTAGTCCTTGGCAGTGACCCGCCCATCTAGCACAAGTATTGGGCCAAGGGAATGCCATGATATGGCAGCCCAAACCATCACTGATCCACCCCCATGCTTCACACTGGGCATTTAACAGTCTGGGTGGTACGCTTTTTTGGGGCTTCTCCACACCGTAACTCTCCCGGATGTGGGGAAAACAGTAAAGCTGGATTCATCAGAGAACAATACATGTTTCACATTGTCCACAGCCCAAGATTTGCGCTCCTTGCACCATTGAAACCGACATTTGGCAATAGCATGAGTGACCAAAAGTTTGGCTATAGCAGCCCGGCCGTGTATATTGACCCTGTGGAGCTCCCGACGGACAGTTCTGGTGGAAACAGGAGAGTTGAGGTGCACATTTAATTCTGCCGTGATTTGGGCAGCCGTGGTTTTATGTTTTTTGGATACAATCCGGATTAGCACCCGAACATCCCTTTCAGACAACTTCTTCTTGCGTCCACAGTTAATCCTGTTGGACGTGGTTCGTCCTTCTTGGTGGTATGCTGACATTACCCTGGATACCGTGGCTCTTGATACATCACAAAGACTTGCTGTCTTGGTCACAGATGCACCAGCAAGACGTGCACCAACAATTTGTCCTCTTTTGAAGTCTGGTATGTCACCCATAATGTTGTGTGCATTTCAATATTTTGAACAAAACTGTCCTGTTACCCTCCTAATTGAACCTTCACACTCTGCTCTTACTGGTGCAATGTGCAATCAATGAAGACTGGCTACCAGGCTGGGCCAATTTAGCCATGAAACCTCCCACACTAAAATGACAGGTGTTTCAGTTTCATTGTCCAACCCCTGTATATCATAGATATGCAAACTCTTAATGCCTCACAATTGAAATATTACATCTTGTGAAATATCGTATCCAAGCAGTACATTGCTATTGTGATATTGCGCACACCGATACAGCATTGACATCTGTGATTTAATGAAATGTGCAGCTCTTCTACAGAGGCAGTTCTTGTAAAATAAATGACTTGGAGGTGGTAAATACATTGTGGCACGAATGGAGAACGTCCACCATTTCTGTCATCGTCTTGAACCTCTGCTTCATTCCTTTTGCTGATAGTAAATGAGCTTTGCTGCGCCACACTACCCCCACGATTACCAGTGGTATTGCTCTGTTTATTGCGTTAGGGTACGCATCTGCATGCTCCCTGATGAAATCACAACAGAAAACAAACAGAAGGCTCTATTATATACATCTGCATATCTGACTTTGAGCAGAAATGGCCCTTTAAGGTGGAAAAAGGTTCTGAAATTGTTTATCCTGGTCTTATTTTTTACACCATAAAAATAAAAACCTGGCATTTTAATAGGAGTGTGAAGATTTTTATTTCAACTGTATGTATCAAAATTAAAATAAATGTTAGAAATGAAATTTTTGTAACATTAATACTTGCAGCAATAGGGATAAATGATGCTTTTCTGTCTTGAGTAAAACCAGTTAGATCATGTTATACATTGTTTTTTTAAATCTTTGTGTAAATACACTGATGCTGTTCAAACAAGGTGCTTTTACTTAAGGTTATCAAACTAAGAGAATCTTATACAACCAGCATATTATCCTAATGTAGGTCGCTAGGGAACGGGTGATTTGACTAGCAGTATGTGAACGTTACGAGGCTGAGAAACATTAGATACAGTAATCCCCTTGTTTTAATCTGCACCCTATGACCCCTCCGACCCCATCAGAGTCTTTAGCCCTCCCTTGGGTCTCCCCTGGTCAATACTGACTTTACAAATCTCTGTTTAGCTGCAAAGACGCGACGAATCAAGCTTTAATTATGGCCATAATTACATATAATTTATCTTTGCTGCCATCAAGTAACATTGCTTAATGAGGGATGGCGCTCTGAAAATGATCACTTCAAGGCACATCAGTAGACAAGGCTGAGTGTCTTTTACATAAAAGAGACCAAGAAATGAAAACACAAATTTAACAAAAATGTTACAATTTTTACATTACTCAAAATTTATCAACTAAATAAAAAAACTGCTTCTTAAAATCTTTTTCACCTGCCTGGCAAACATCCCATTCCTGATCCTGCCTATTCCTCATACACTACCCATCTCAATCTTCCTCAAGTTTTCTCCAGCTTTTCTGCCTGGGTTCAACCATCAGCATCCACCTGATTGCTCAATCTATCTTTATCCCTCATGCCGAAGCCTACGTCAGAGGGTAAATTGAATATACTAAGAGCTGTCTGTTGGTATCTATATTTAATATAGTGCACTGATGAGGTGCTGATTTATTGCTGGGCAGTATTCACACTCTATTACAAGGAGATTACACAGCCTGAGTGGGATCAGGCTGGCAACACAAGTAAGTAGATTTCACAATTTAATGGCAAAGCAAAAACGGGAACCCTGATGTATTGGGGGGGTGTTGCTGGAAGAGGGCGGGTGACTACGGCGCAAACACGACAACATACAAGAAGGTGTGATCTTCTTTCGACATTGCTGCCTCTGTGTTAATAAGTAAGAGAGCATCTACTTGTCTGTCAAACGCAGGTATGATGTGCAGAGATTCAATAAAGCACAGATAATGAATACTGAATATTCCCAAAACACCGGTGATAAATAAAGCAATGCAGTCTGATTCATCACCTTTTTCAGGCCTAAATCTCAGAAAACAAATACAGAAACACTGTGTGTTAAGAATTAAGGGATTCATTTCTAAGTAACTGATAAAAACAGATACAGTCGCTTGCAAAAGCATACATACCCTTTGAGCGCTTTCACACTTCAATGTATTTTATTGGGAGTTCATATAATCAACCAAAACAAAGTGCCATACAATTCTGAAGTAGACTTTAAAGTTTTTCCACAAAAACTCAGAAAGTGTGAAGTCCAAATATCACAGAAAAGACTTTTGAGGTATATCAACAGCTTTGTACATCTGAACATTGACATTTCAGCTTATTCTGTTTTGCAAAACAGATCAACCATTGATCTCAGCATTCCACTCTATCTCTGGCTGTATGTTTAGAGTGGTGGTCCAGCTGGAAAGACAATCTCCACCTCAGACTCAATACTTTAGCAGCTTACAGGTTGTCTCAAAGGATTGCCCTGTATTTAGCTTTATCCATATTCCCATTATCTGACCAGTTTCCCTGTCCCCACTGAACAAAAGCATTCCCACATCAAGATGCTGCCGTCATCATGTATCAACATGGATATGGTGTGTCTAGGGTAATGTGCAATATTAATTTTCCACGACACAAACTTTAACATAGACAGCAGAACCTTCTTTCAAGTTCTTTTCAAACGCTGGATTTGTTAAAGTTTATCAATATTAGCTGTCCTGACAACATTATTTTACAACACAACCCATATTTAATGAAATACTTTGCGGTTTTTGATTTTAATGTGAAATAATGTGAAAACATTTAAGTCATATAATTATTTTTGCACGGCACATTACGTTTTTTTATATTGATTTTTGTAAATGTCAAAGTTTTGGATCTAGAACTCCCAGGTGGAACAACAAGCACCTCTTGTATAAAAGGCTTACATGCCAGTTTTTACATGGCATTACTACTGCAGGGGGGAGGCATCCAGGATAGTCACACTCTCAGGAAGGCCGAAATGTGTCAGGGTGGTGGTGGAGGCTTTGGTGCACAGAAGCTGTAAGTATACTTAAGTCCTCTGTAAAACACCTTGACAGAGTGGGATTCAGCTTTACGTGATGGAAAAAGTCCAAAGGGGGTGGACAGTGTGCTGCAATATGTGTGAAGGTTGTTAGTACCTTAGGAGCAACAACCCATCTGTCAGCATCCCTGTAATACTGCTCTTCCTAATGACCCTGCACTCCCTCCTCAGGCAGCTTAGGACCATGCTTCATGGTACTATTTGGGGAGGAGACTGAAGTGTCCGAAAGTTCTATTGTGATTAGCAATTTAACAAAGGCAGAACCAGAATGAGGGCAGGGCTGCGGTCTGCAATGGTAAACCTGTATTTTAAAATGTAACATCTACCTGACTAGTTTGATTAAATGTGTCAATACTTCAACTAACCAACAGTACTCACACTCCTTGAACTCACAACCACACACTTCAATGTATTTTAACTGGATTTTATTAATGGACAAACACAAAGTAGCAATAATTGCAAAGTGGAATGAAAATTTTACAAGGTTTTTATTTCAGTCATTTTCTACCGGTTCTTCCATAGTGGGTCGCAGGGAAGCTGGCGCCTATCTCTAGCAGTCTATGGGTGGGAGGCAGGGTACACCCTGGACAGGTCGCCAGTCCAACGCAGGGCAACACAGACTCACACAGAACAAACAACCATGCACACACTCAGTCACACCTAACGGCAATTTAGAGAAACAACTTAACCTAACAGTCATGCTTGGGAGTGTGGGAGGAAGCCGGAGTACCTGGAGAGAACCCATCCATGCAAAGGGAGAACATGCAAACTTCATGCAGAAAGACCCCCGGCCGGGAGTCAGACCCAGAACCTTCCCAGGTGTCACGTTAGTGGTGTTTTTATTTATTTACCAAATAAATAAAAAAGTGCAGGTTTTTATTTATTTAAAAAATAAAGACCTGAAAGTGAGTGTTGTACCCATCCAGCCTTCTTTCCCCTGACACTAATAAATAAATGCAGTGTGACCAACTGCCTTCAGAGATCACCTAATTAGTAAATAGAGTGTGTAATTTATTCACAGTATTAATCCAGCTGTTCTGTGACGGCCTCAGAGGTTTGTTAAACTACTGAACAAACAGCATCATGAAGACCAAAGAACATGGCAGACAGGTCTGGGAGAAAGTTGTGGAGAAATTCAAAGCGGTGTTAGGTTACAAAACAATATCTCAGGCTTTGAACATCTCGTAAATCATTGTTCAGTCTGTTTTCTGAAAATTGAATTTAGTACAACTGTAAACCTAACAAGACATGGCCATCTACTTGAATTGACTGGCTGGCCACTGAGAGCACTCTGTAGTGGAAGCAGTTCAGAGGCCAATGATGACTTAAGCTTAGCTGGGAGAATCTGTTAAATAGGAGGTTTGCCTTCCAGCAGGAAAATTATCCTAAACATACAGCCAGAGCTACAATGGAAATGTGTACATCAAAGCATTTTAATGTGTTAAAATGGTCCAGTCAAAGTGCAGACCTAAATCCAATTTAGACTCTGCGGTATGACTTGAAAATTGACACGTTCCTGATGTAATCATACTGAGCTTAAACAATTTTGCCAAGAACAACAACAAATATGAATACCTATATGTGCAAAGCTCATGGAGACATACACCAAAAGACCTGCACCTCTAATTGCAGCAAAAAGGGGCTCTACAAAGTACTGACTGAAAATAAATGAACACCAATTTTCAGATTGTAATTTTCCTTTTGAGTCACAATTTAAGCTACTTTGTTTTGGCCTATCTTACAAAACCAAACAAAATACATTAAGGTTTGTAGTTGTTGAGTGACCAAATACAAAAAGTGAAAGAGGTATGACTACTTTTGCAAGGCTCTGGATGCTAAATTATCTTTCACAGCTCAGAACCAAAGCCAATGTTGGACCATATATATAAACGACTCAAACAGCTTGTTATCTTCCACTCGCCCTCCCATTAACTTGCAAAAGGGCCATTCTTCTCCACATTATGCCACTTTTCAAACACATTTTGAAATGTTCTCTGTTAATAGAGGAAATTAAAAATCAACTGGGAGAAGCTAAGTGCCAATTTTTTTGGCATTTAAACTGTTGCGTTTGAACTTTAGTTATTGGCCCATCTGTAAGTGGCCTAATAAGTGTGTTCTACTTCATAATGAACTGTTAATCTTTTTAATTCCATCGCCCAAGGCCACAAAAATCTATCAGAATACAATCAGCATTTTTTTTCCTGTCTGGTCCTGTAGTGGAGGAGGAGAAATATAGCAGGAGATGGTAGGGTGCCCTGGGGTACCGACGGCGCATGGAGTGTTAGTGCATGGAGTCTCGCTCAACCAGTGAACCGTCTCTGATCAGGTTCAGCCATGTACAACTCAATTATGCAGCCATTTCATGGCCAGAGGACACCCACTGTCCTAATACAAATGCCACCACAGGGACAGACGCAGACCACTTAGTAGAAGCACAGGTCTTTGCTTTTCTCTACTAAATGGTCTAAATTCAATATAAAACAAAAACCCATTTAATTCAACAATGAAAACTTCCAAATGTGAAACAAAGGTATTAATGAGAGACTGTATGTGTTTACAAGGAAGGAGATCGGAATAATCCGCTTAAAGGCTATCATCTCACAGGTAGTGCAGATTATTCATTGTAGCCTTTAAGTGGCAGATACCTGCTCTAATTTAAGAACAGCACAATAGGCTTGCAGAGTTAGGCGGAAATTCTTACCTCATGATCTCAGGCGAACAGCAGAAACACTATAAATCTGTGGACTGTGCATTATGTGTGATGAGTATGAGTAAATAACTAACAGTATATGCAATTACATATAAAATCCCAGTTAGAACATGAAACGTGTATTATAATGGTTATGCATCGCAGGATGTAAGATTGAAGTGTAAGCAGATAAGTGTAAAATGTTTAGAGAACAAAGGATTGACTTCACACCAATTCAAATAAATCAAAGTGGGTTTAGGGTGCCCCTTACTCTCTTTATTCTTTCCCAAAGTCAGTGTATTCTATTTCCAATCTTCCACAGCTTATTATCCTGGGATTTTTGTGCATGTCTGCGGTGCTGACGTAATTTTTGGGTCACATCGACGGGATTGTGTTATCGGGTCAGCTGTGATCCAGTCCTGAGTAAGCTCCTTGCTTAAACTCTCAGGCTGCTGACCATGCATAGCCAATGTGTGGAGTGATCCAAACAGTTTAGACACGTAAGGGACCGGAGCTGAGGCCAGGGCCTGGGAGCATATCCACCTCTAATCTCCTTACTATCAGATCTGTACCTGATTAATACCCTTCCTTCTGAGAAGTACTCTAATAGCTTTTTGGCACTAAAAAAAGGGTTAGCTTTATTTCCAGCTGGTTTGATTGAAAATAAGTCCTCTCAATTTATTAACTTGGATTTAAATGATCTTTTTAACTTACGGATATAAAATAAAAGCAGGCAGCTGCTTGAGCTTTCTTCCATGCTGACAGCTGCACCCCTGTTATGCTGATGAGAGAAGGATGCTATGGAGTTGCCGTTGAGGGACACTGTCATTTAGTCTGTTACTCCTTCACGCTTACACCATCGTAATGCTGTAGAGTTATGGGGGTCAAGCGCAAGATCAAGCAGAATCTGCCGGGGTTGCAAAAAAAGAGCAGCTAAACAACATGTTCTCTGTCAAAATCAGAGGAAAACTCTTGAAGGAAGCAAAATCTCTGCTGACGTGAGGCGGTGTATTCTCAATGGTGTATCCTTAATTCAACAGCCTTTTATAACCTAACACCTCGTCTATCACAATGCCTATGGGGCACGGAAGAAACATGATTATGCTTATCAATAATTCAGGAGATGTGTGTGTGCTCCTGTTCTTCGGTGCATTCATGTGTGATATGATGTCTTATTTGATTGGGCAGGTCCCCAACTTTGATTTAAATATCCCTGTTTCTCCTTTCCCATTCAGTGTAGGGGTTTTTGATGCATTTTTTAAAGGTGTGTTTCTTGCAAAACTCTGATCGGTGTTTACCATTTTGGTCCAACAGACGCCAGAAAGTCAAGTGAGCAGCTTTAATTAATTATATTACATGCTTACTTTTTTAGATGGGGCAAGTTTATTTGTGTAGCACCATTTAAAGTGACTTTCAGGAAAATAAAGCAACACAGCTAAAGAAAATTACATAAAACCAAAAATACATTACAAGAAATGTAGCAAAAAGAAAGCATCACATAAAAAGAAAAAAAAACATTGAAATACAGATTTAAACCAAACGTTTTCCCAAATCATGTTCTGTGGTTTTCAACCTCATTCAGTCTAGTTGACTGAATAAAAGTGACTTGAGAATAGAACCTTGAGGATATTTGAGTAATCTTAAAACTTGCACTTGCCAAATGGCACAAAACGGTACCAATCTTCTTAGAGCAAAAGAAAATGATGAATAATAATGGGAATTAAAGGTAAAATGTGATTTAAAATAATATAGAGGAAGAGTGAGTATGCTTTTTTACCTGGGATGTGTTTGGCCCACCCGATGATGACCACCAACTCACGGTCAGCCAGGTCACACAGCGTGGTGAGAGCCTTGATGTCACTCTCTGGCATGGTCGGGTCAGGCATGGCATAGATCTTTTCTGGCTCTGCTACCAACAGGTGAGACACTATCTTTGTGACTGAAAATAGAAGAGGGGCCAGTAGGATGTAAAAAAAAAAAAGAAGAGGTCAGAGTTTGCAAAGCTCACAAGGCCACAAAGATGGATAGTACTGATGAACGTGACAATATGATTCACTCAGAGAAATGGTGGTGCCTCATTCATTGAATTTTTGTAGTAAATTAAAGAGAAGCTGTGAGTGAAAATGTGTCCTTCAGAATTCAGTTGTATAATACCGGTCACCTGACTTAACATAACTTAGAGCTTTGGCCGGAACAATACCTGGCCTACATTTCTGACCAATGATATCTCAACTATCCAAACATGGGAGGGACAGGGGAGCGTGAGTCTTGGCTAGATATTTGCCTCAGGTTTACCTGCACGCTGGCCGAGTGGATGAGGGAGACAATGGACTAGTGATGGAGCAGTACTCACGAGGCTTTTTGGTAGGAGGGGGGAGCGTCAAGCCCAGGTACGGGTTGTTTTCTGTGTCCAGCCTCCGCTTGTACTTCTGTCTGCCCCCTCGCACACGGTCCAGACGAACCCCTGGGATAGAGGAGACAGATTGGGCCCCAGATGAAAAGTGTGCATTTCTTTTAGCAGAAAGAATTTAAGGAATACCAAATACGATGTCTTGCAAAAGTATTCATACTCCTTGACCTGTCTTACATTTTGTCACGTTACATCCCTAAACTTGAGTGTATTTTATTGAGATTTTCTGTGATAAACCAACACAACCTCCAAACACCAGAAGTCCATCTTTTCTATAGCTATTTAAGGTTGGTCAGTCCTTTATTTAGCTTGGAAAAGAATGTTAAAAATGGCGTTTTTTAGGCCTGAGGACCTGTCCAAATTTACCATAAACAAAGAAAGTCAGGTTTGATTAATCAATCTGATTAACCCTAACCACCTTTCAAGCAAGTTTAAACATCAATAGACGTGTTTATGTACATTTTTCCACCTTTCACAGTTCAACCACATTTTCACATTGTATAGACGGAAGGGAATACATTATTTTAATATTTTCCTTGGGGATAAAGTAGTGAATAACTGTAGGGTGAAAGGAAACTGATACATTGTTTTAAATAAAAAAAATGTAAACCTGCAACATGGCGTGAATTTCACCCCCAATGAGTCAATACTTCACATGGTCAATGCAGCTGCAAGTCTTTGTATCCAGCTCTGCAAATCTGGATGCTAAAATCTTTGTCCATTCCTCTTAATAAAATAGCTCAGGTTCAGTCGGCCAGAACAGAGAGCATCTGTGAATGCCAGTTAACATATTCTCAAATAGGTTTATGACTATACTTTGACTGGGTCGTTCTAACATATGGATATTTTCAGCAGGACAAAGGCCCTATGTTTAAGGTTGTTGTCCTGCTGGAAGGTAAACCTCAATCAGCAAATCTGTACCAGCTTCAGGCAAGTTTTCTTTTTGACTTGTTGCCCTTTATTTAGCTTCAACCATCCTACCCTCCTTGTAACTGAACAGTTTATCTGCCCCTTCTAAAGAAATGCTTCCTCACAGTGTTATGCTGCCTGTGATGTTGTGTTCAGGGTGACAAGAAGTGTTATTTTTAAGGTAAAATAATATTTCATCTTATCTAAACATTGCATCTTCTTCCACATACTTGCTGTGTCCCATGTATAACTTGTGTCAACTTGTAAACGGGACTTTTTATAGCTTTCTTCTTGCCACCCTTCCATAAAGGCCAGATTTGTGGAGTTTTGCAACATATTGGGGATATACACCTGACACGTGTATCTCCTCCAGAGTTCTCATGGGCCTCTTCGCTGCTTCTGTGATTAATGCTTTCCTTGTCCAGCTTAGGTACATGACTGCATTGGTAGGTTTGCAGTTGTTTCAGATGATAGATCAGTGCTTGGTGCGATGTTCCTAGCTTGGGGGTATTGTTTTATCAGCTAACTCCACTTTAATTTTCACCAGAACTTAATTCCTGATCTGTCCATTTCGTTTCTCAGTCTTCATGATGCTGTTTGTTCACTAATGTTTTTTGACAAACCTCTGAGGCCTTCAAAGAACAACTATATTTATACTGTGATTAAATTACACACAACTGGACTCTATATATTAATCATGTGACTACTAAAAGCAGTTGGTTGCATTAGTGTTTATTTAGCGGTCCTAAAACAAATGCAAGCCACACTTTATTTTCTTTTACTTTGTGTTGGTCTATCATATAAAATCCCAACAAAATTCATTGTAGCTTGTAGATGTCATGTGACAAAAGTGGAAAAGATCAAGGGGTATGAATATGTTTCCTAGGTACAGTATGAACAGGCATTGAGTAGGTCAACAAAGTGAAACGATCTTCAGTAAAATGTTCTGACTGCAACTCTAAATGAAAGATTACAACCCTTAGATCATGTATATGAAAGTAGTTTGCCTCTTGGATGTGTATAAGCGATCAAAAGGGACTGCATGGTGGCATTTGTGTGTTAAAATGCATTCCTGAGGATGTTTGTGTGTGTGCCCGGCTGTGTCAGAGGCCTTGCTGCCTTCCCATATGTGGTCCATGCCTGGCTGGTCTACTGTGACACAGCTGAGCCCAGAGCAGGTCTAAACATATGAATATTTCATGCAGGGTCAATGATCTCACAGACTGGCCTTCTAATTATTTAGCTTTTGGGGTGAGGCAGGCTGCATACTAATTAGCTGCCAGCTACCTGCCTCTCTGCTCGCATCTGTGAGCTCAGGTGTGCTTTCCGCCATATCCACAAAACAAAAACCGTGAGCGGGGCTCCGGGCAAAGACGCAGCCACACACAAAACATACCAACCTCCCGCTGTCATACTGCAGATAGATAACTGGGTATTGCTTTCCCATAAAAGACCCCTATTTCACCCCTCTCTCACTGGAGGAGCACGGAGGCCTTATCACCCCCAGCCACACCTAGGGGGCCAGGTTGCACAGTGATACTGTAAATGTCAAGCCAGCCTCATCATAACATAAGTTATTTATTATCTCATTATTTGATAAGAATGTTTCTATTCGGATGTCTTTTCTATTCTATTAATTTTCAACATTGTTAACATATTTCATAGACGCTGTTCCTTTCTTTTGATTTCCTTGAGCAGGTATTTGGTTATTTAATACAATTGCATGCAAGTATTTATATCCTGCATCCTCATACTAGTGTGTCATCGCTACTGCAAAACCTAAATCTTAATCCTGTCAAGAGGGAGAATCCTTTCAATCTGTATACATAATGTAACCCCCTCAAACAAATTTAATATTAAAGGATGGATGGGAAAAGGCTCAATGAAATGCTTGCGGTGGAGGAGGAGTTAATTTGTCAGCTTCCTGCGTCCTCTGAGTGAAGAACGCCCGCAGCCGGAGCACTTGCTTGATGATTTCATCACTTTATAACAGGGAGGACAGTGTCAAATCCGGACATTGTGTGGCCACTGCAAATGAACCTAATACAATTTACCCATCAGCAAGTGCTCTTGGAGAGGATGAGTTTGGATGTGCCCCATGCACAAACGACTGGAGGTCGCCCGGTGAATGGGAGGGAAGGAGAAAAATCAGATGAGCAAGACAGAAGTGATGGCCTTCATTTAGCAAAAAGGAACTCAACAGAAGGTTTATGCAAAATATCTAGATTTTTTCCTCTTATCTGACATGACCAAAGCTCCTTTCTCTGTTAATAAATGCAGGGAGGTGGCATTACAATGTATTACAATGTATTGTCTTTTTAAAGTATTTTTTACCTCTTTGTACCTCCACATTTTCCGACAAACTTCATATATTTCGTTGAATATATCTTTCAATGGAAAAGTGATCTTCTGTTTCAGTCTCTAACAGCCTCTTATATGTTTCTTCCAGGATTGTTTTGTATTCCAGATAACTATGCTCCAATCAGCTCACAACAGCTTTTCTATACTGGCTAAAGAAAAGCCTCCCCACAGCATAATGCTGCCACCACCTTGAGTTACTGTGTGCATGTTGTCTTCAGAGTGATGTGCAGTGTTGGTTTTTGTCCTCACATAGAGTTTTGCATGCAGAACGTCCTCCCATTGTCTATACCTGCTTGTCCAAGCAGGATAGCAGGGGAGGGATGGAATGGTTATTCCTAACTCCAGTTATTTAGCAGGTGAGCTGGGTACATTGTGGACAGGTCACCAGCCCATCAGATGGCATCTGAGTTGTGGATCTCTGCAGCTTCTCCAGAGTCACCACAGACCTATCAGCTGCTTTGCTGATTAATGCTGTCTGGCCTGTTAGTTTATGTCTTGGTAGGTCTGCAGTTATGCCATACTCTCTCCATTATTTGATAATGAACTGAATAGTGCTCCGCGAGATGACCAAAGCTTTAGATATTGTTTTCTAACTTAACTCTGCTTAAAGCTTCTCAACAACTTTCTCCCTGATCTATCTGCCGTGTCCCTTGGTCATCATGATGCTGTTTGTTCACTACTATTCTCTAACAAATCCCTCAGTTCTTCATAGAAAAGCCGTACTTAGATTAAATTAAACACATGTGGACTTACCTATCATAATGTCAGAAGGCTTTTGGTCTCACTGGATTTTATTTATCAGTGTCTGAGTAAGGGGGATGAATACAATTGCACCCTATACTTTTCAGCTTTTCCTTTAAAAAATATGCATCGATTTCATTCCAATTAACAATAATGTGTTACAAGGGCTGTGAATACTTCTCCAAGGCACTGTAACTGTACATTTCATTTTTCCTATATAAATCATTTGATTCCCTAGAAACACAAATCTGATTAGGATTGTCTTTCAATTTCCTGACACTGACAACCCACTAACCTAATTATCCAAAATTCCCAACAGATGTTCATCCTTCCCAGCAAGAATAAGGAAGCTACCTCCACACACACACACACAGTAGACATGAAAATATCCTACTTTCCCAACATATAAACAAGTATGCAGTAACCTGTTTTTGTTAGAGTTCATTTCCCTGTAGCTCAGATAGTTTTTACTTGAGCCACGGAAAAATCCTGTCATGGTCCAACGTGATGTCACCACTTTCTACAGTTTCTTCCAGCTCTCCTACTGAGAGTGGCTCCTGCCAGGTGACAGCGCTTCGACTCTGCCAGTTGAGCTGTGTGGCTGTGTCAGCCGGCGATGGAGGGTGGATGTGTGCCTTTTTTAATTACAACAGTCCTGGTCATAATTAACAATGGTGACAGGAATTAAAACTTGGAACTAACCTGTCTCATTTTACTGTCCAGATAGAAGCAAAGAGGAAGACTGAGTGATCATAGGCGTCTCGTTATATTTATTCATTCACTTGTGCTGTTAGAGAATGTAGTGTGGATTTTTTAGGTTTTTTGGGGGGTCTGACTGTCTGTTGTCCTCCTTCCAGAGTAAACAGGTATTGTGTTATAAATGTGTAAAAGGAATTGTATGCAGCTCATCCAAAGTCATCTTACTGTTTAATAGTCCACTGTACAGTGAAGTGAGGGCCGCAGCGGGTGAGCTCGGGTATCATCTCTTCAAAGAAAGCTGCTTGTGGAAGGGGCTTTTGGCCAAGGCGGCTGGCATTTGCACATGGATTAACACAGGCCTTGAGTTGGGGGCTGAGGCCAGCTGACCTAGGGCTCCTCTTTCTCTCCAAAAACAATAATAATCCCCCTTCAAGCACACTCCTACAAAAGGGCCTGTCTTCACTCACTTTGTGTGGCAAGCTATGGTATGGGCCTTTATTTTGAGTCCCTCACCTGTTCAGAGTGTTTCTCCATTGGGGAAAGTGTCGGGATGTCTGGGATGTTTGGCAATGCCAAGGGGGGCTTAGGCAGGCCCTATTTTAGCTGGGAAAATCAGAAGACCACATGGCAAGGCATGGTGAACCCTGCCTTTCATGGAAGCTGCTGCGCTAAACTGCCGTCAGCACTATTTCAAAGGGCCCCCGATGTCAGCTTTGAATGCTTGCAAGGGAGTCGCAGCATTTTTAATCAGGAGTGGTGATGAACGAGGGTAGTGGAATATTGTCACACATTGCCCCCTCCTCATCTGCTGACCCCAGAGTCACCAGATACTTCATTTACAGGTTAGCTACAATATCTTGCCGAGCTAACATCCTCGCATGTCGATAATTTCAAACAATAAAGGTGACTTAAATCCAAATTCACATCCCAGTTGGTAGTGAGTTTGAAACTGAATATGCTTCTTTTTGTTTGGATTTTTTTATTTTGCTTTACTTATGTAATACCCTCCTGAGACCCAGCAATTCATTTCTGTATACTGTAGTACACATTAGTTTTTTCTTAATTCCTCATATGCTCTACACGTGACTTTGTTGAGTCCTTGTGTTCCTTCAAGAGGACAATCATAGCTTTCCAATGATATATCATGTGTGGGAGTGTGGCCATGCCAAGTAGCCATTTCCTGTATTTTGAAAATGGCTGCAACACGACGAGCACTTTTAATGGAACAAGGAAAGGTAAGCATGATTTTCATATCTAAAATATTTTTCAATGTAATACTTTGGTTTTTAGTGATTAAACATCTAAGGAACATTTTGAGTGAGCTTCCATGGCTCAGTTTATTTATTTTCTCAGGCAAAACCACTAATTTATTCATGTTCACTGTAGTGGACATCAGGACTTACTTCGTGTTTGTTTTATATTATTTTGGAGACTCTATGACAGAGTGTGAGAGCATTCTCAATAGAATCACTAAGGGAGACTCAGACATAGACCTTTCAGAAGAAGAGAGTGAAGGGAGAATAGCTGAGACAGGGGAGGAGGATGCAGATGAGGAGCAAGATGAATTTGACCAAGACGCAGAGCCAGAGGAAGTTGATGAAGACACAGAGCCAGCTGAAGTGTGCCGTCGTCCATTATGGGCCAAAACCAACTTGTAGGCTTTTAAATCAAAGCTACTGTTGAAATGAATAAACAACACGTGCAAAACTTAAATCAGTCAATTGACTGTGTTTTGTCTTTCCATTAGGTTCATGCCTGTATTGGGAGAATGCAGAATTGCAGATGATGGTACTCTAATGAGTAGTAGAGACTGGAGCCCACAGCAGTACTTCCAGCAGTACACTGACCAGATACTAATTAAGGATCTGTCATTCTTCACCAACCAATGCATGTTACTTGATTCAGGCAGCAGCAGCTTCGGATCTCCTCTACCAGAGGAGATCCGTACATGGCATGCCACGATTATCCCAGAATTAAAATGTACTGGGCTGCTAAAACAAGAGTCCCAATCATAGCTGACTCCATGCCAAGAGATTGTTTTCTACAAGATCAGGTCTTCACTGAAAGTGGTCAGTGATCTGGATTTGCCTGAAGAGGAAAAGAAAAAGAATACCCTTTGGAAAGTCAGACCAGTTTTGAAAAGAGTCCTCCAAGGTTGCCTCAATATACCCAGGCCAACAAAGGTCTGTATTAATGAACAGATGGTGCCATTCACCGGCAGGTGTCCAGTCCATCAGTTTGTACCTGGAAAACCAAATCCAAGAAGATTAAAGGTGTTCACTCCTGCAAGTCCAGGTGGCCTAGTGTTGGACTTTGAAATCTTTATAAGCAAGAACACCTTTGCTCAAAACCAACTGATGGGAATAAGGTGTAATTCGGTCATGTGTTCGACTGACACATTCCCCAGCGGAACACTGGTCTGCTTTGACTGGTATTTCACCACAATCAGTCTTCTGGATGCTCTTTGGGAAATGGGCCTGCCTGCTACAGGAACAATTCAGAAGAATCAAATTCCAAAAGAGTGCCACTTCACTGCTGACAAATTCCTGAGCAACAAAACACAGCAGTCATCAGAAATAACTGTTGTTATCAAGACCTGATGAAATGGCACTCACCAAGTGGATGGACAACAAGCCTGTTGCGATGGCATCAACCACCCATGGGATTGAGCCCAGGGACACGTGTTTCAGACGGTCCAAAAAACAAAAGCATCAAGTCCAAGTCACAAGACCTGCAGTGCTTGTAGAATACAACAGCAACATGGGAGGGGTGGACATGTGTGATCGCATACTCAGCTTCTACAGAATGTCCAGCCGCACCAAGAAGTGCACTGTTCATACTGTTCTTCACTTCATTGATTTGGCCATCACCAACTTGTGGCTTCAATACAGAGAAGACAGAGAGGCCTTGAGGCCACATGCAGCACCAATGTATGTGCCTGCAAAGAAAACCAAAATTCACCAGCTTTCAAGTTCACCACCTTTGTTCAGATGAAAATCACTATAATCACTGCAATGCCAAATTTACACAGAATAGGTAAATAAGTCAGTAAACAGAGTCTAGTTGTGTGTCATTTAATCTGCATGGATCCAGCTGTTCTGTGAAGATCTGATGTGAACACAGCACATCCACGCTGACATATGGTAGGGGCAGCATGATGCCGTGGGGATGCTTTTCTGCAGAAGTCTGGTTAAAGCTAAATGCAGGACAATCCTGGAAGAAAACCTGTTGGAGGCTGAAACCCTTGAGCCTGGGGTGGAGGTATCCCTTGCAGCAGGACAACAACCCTAAGCATACTGCCAGAATGAAATGGTTCAGCTCAAAGCATATCAATGTGTTAAAATGGCTGAGTCAAAGGCTCTGTCCTAAATCCAACTGAAAATATGTGGAAAGAAAAAAAATTGATGTTCACAGTAGCTCTAGATTTAAATGAACGTGAGCTACTAAGAATAGGCAAAAATGTTAGTCTTTATATGACCAAAGCTGGTCAAGACATATCCCCAAACCATCTGCAGATGTAACTACAGCGATAGGTGGTTTTACAAAGTATTAAGTCCAGGGCCCTAAATACAAAAGCACACCACACTTTTCAGATTTCTAATGAACCCTGAATCGCTTTTCTTTTTTCTTCTTTCACTCTGTGTTGGTCTGTCACATAAAAACTCCCAAAAAATCTATTTAAGTCCATCAAATCCATTAACATTTGTGGTTGATGAAGACTTTTGCAAAGCACTGCATGTTCCAGATCCTTTTAAACCTCCAATAGGAAACAATAAACCCAGCAAACCAAATGCTGAGCAATTATACAAGTTAAAGAGTTCTGCAATTAAAAGGTTGGAGTTGGGGGTAAATACACCAATGTCTGTGGAGGAGTCTCTGTGTGTAAGTGAGACACAGCGAAAGGAATAGAAGACAGCAACTGCCACCAAATTATGTCAATGTAATCTCTCAATACTATCTTGTCTTCTATCTTTCTCTAAGCTCTGATCCGTTTCCATTGATCAGAGGAAAAAACCTGTTGCCCCTGACATTTGATTCTTGTATCGATCACTTCCTTCTTTATACAGTCAAAGGAAAGTGCGGCGACTACACATGGGGTTCAGACAGGTCTCTTGTAATTCCTGTAATCTGGCCACTGATCTTTAGCAGACTACTTTACCTATATTTCTCTTGCTACACTATCAGATAATAAAAATTTTAAATAACTTCAGTCAATACAAGTGTAATGTGAGAAATGCCCTTCCCGTTACTTTCCTAGAAACATGTTTGCCATTTTAAAATGGATAAATAGTTTAATAAGTTATATTTAGGTGATTCTTTCCGTTGTGACACAATGTGACCTTTCTTTAGTAATTGAAGTAAGTGGCATCCTCAGTCACATGAACAGTGGCCATCTCCACATGACGAGCCCAAGCGTAGTGTTGAGCCGACGGCTTCAGAGAGCTTACAGCTGACACAGACTGTGTGTTATTCTTTCCCTTGAGTCTCCGATAAAACCCTGAGCCCCAAAACGGATCTTAAAAAAAGGATCTACTGCACTTCTACCAATAAGTCATGGGAAATGTTTTTAATAATTGTGGCTCAAAATCAATAAATCGCGAGTGGTTTATAATAACTGCAGCATTAATCTTCAATCACACTCTGACAATAGCAGCAGCTTTGTGATGAGGACTATGTAAAAGAGAGAGAGTTATTCTCATTCTGCTAATATGCTGAAGACTGCATTAAAACCCAAGGCTTAGCCGAAGAGTGAATATTTGAGTTTTACATTCTTTTTACTTTGACCTGACACTGGTCATTCATTTACAGCTGTGGCCACATATTTTTGTAGTCTTTTATTCTGCAGGAAGATATATTGGCATAAAATTTTCATCAGATAGTAATGCGATTACTCTGTCTTTCTGGCACTGAGGCTTTATCTGGCCGCATGCAGTCCTGGAGATTCTGTTACTGTGCTGCAGATCCATATGGACTACAACTCTGGATCCGGCCGCTGACTGAATATATATGCATCTATAAATCCTGCTGTCCGATGGCAGAATAATGGGAGGAAGAAAAGAGTCTTTCAACTTAAAGTTTTGCAGATGCGTTAAAAGTGTAAGTTTAAAAAAGATATTGTAGCCATCTGGGTATTTCGGACGATAGGAGACAACACAGTCAGGGTAAAAAAAAAACAAAAAAAAACAAAATAATGTAATAGTATTTTGCAAAACATATCATGAAATAATGCTTAAAAAAAGTTAGAAAATGTGCTGAAATATTGCATTGCAACAGCACACCGAAAAGGGTTATTGCATCTCATGTATTTGTTTATTAAAAGTTGATATTAATTTGTAAAATATGAGTAAAATACATACCACAATAAATAGTTTTGTATTTTGTTATAGAGGATAAAATTGTAGAAAAACTTTCAGATGATGGATTTGAACTGTGTTTTTTTTAGGGCGGACTGATGATACAACAAACATATTCAAATAATTTTAAAAAAACAAGAAGTTTGAATTTAACTTCAAATTTTTTAATCCACACAAGTTCAAAACTATACAAAAAAGCTTAAACATATACATACATCTCCACTAATGTTTAGTGTAAAGTCCCTTAGCATTTTGCAGAGCACCCACATAGTTTTATTAACCGTCAAAAAGCTTCCAGCATAATATTGGCTGAATACTTCTATTCTTGTTGGCAACATTTATGAGGTGTATGTAGACCCATCTTTCAAGGTTAGTCCACAAATTATTAGTTTAGTTAATGCCAGACCTTTCCAAAAACATAATATTAGCTTGCTTTATCTTTTGATGTGTGTTTAGGATTACTTTCCTGTTAGAAAATAAAACATTTTCCAAGTTTAAAGCTGTCTAGCTGCTGATTTGAGATGAGAATATTTACTTTAATACAGTTGATTAATTAGTGCCAATTCACAACAGCTGCCATCTTAAGACAAACAGATATAATTTATATACAGAAATATACAGCCAATCTAATACATTATATTCAATTAAATACATTCCACTTCACTTATGGTTAAAATACGAAGCTGTCAAGTTCAGTTTATTACACAAGTTAATAAAAACATGCTTCTATTTAAGGAAACCAAGCTAAATGCATGAAGTCTTTGACTTTGCGACGGGATGGTTAATTGCATCGAGTCGTTTATAAAAGCTAAAGAAACTAAAGGTAGTCCTCCTCCTATATTATTCCATAAAGTTTTTACAATGTACCACTACCACCAGCAGCAAAACAACCCCACATCATGCTGCTCCCACCACCATGCTCAACAAGCCAAACAGCTCAATCTTGCACCTGAAAATTTCAGTCAATCCTGAAGATTTTGTTTTTGGAGTGAGGCTCCTTTATTGTTCAGCACCCTCTCAGTTCCTGTTGATGTAAAGCTGGCACCTCTGTGGACTGCAGTTTCAGCAGTTCCCAGTTTAGGGTCTGCATGAGTCTTACCGGGTTGCTGGACCGTTCCAGATCAATCTAACTATTGTTTTTCATGTGAGGATGGCAAATTTTGATCCAATTAGTGAAATTTGGAAACAATTCCGTGTCCACAAAACATACCCACACACACATCAAAAATGGTTTTGGAACAGATAAAGTAGGCTAAAATTTGGCTTTTGGAAAGATCTGAACTAAATTATACTGATAATCTGGCCTATGCTTAAGAGTTGGGCCAGTGTTATGAAATCAACTATTTTAAATGAACTCTAAGAACAGTGGTCAGATTTCCAGCCCGTATTATGCCAGAAACTTGTTGATGGCTACAAAACAGAATGTGGTTTCTTTTCAATTTGCCAAGGGAGTTTTTACCAAATATTTGTGAGGATGTATGTATATATTTGAAAATTTACAAAAGGTGTTTGTTTTATGATCTTTTAGCCATGGAAAAAAGAACAGTTAAATACATAATTTTAAAGCCTAAAATGAATACAAATGTCAATACTTTTAATTATGATCAACACAAATGTAGTCTTACCTAATTTTGAGATATTTTTGCCTCCTATTCTTAAAGCATCAACTGCAATATTTTATCTTAAAGCCAGAAATCTTACATTATAGCAACCAAGGAGTGAGAATGAATAAAGACGTCAGGCATGGAGGATGTATAATGCAGTGAAAGCAGAGAGGTGCCTCCGCTAAAATAGCAGCCAAGGCTCAGGGTCTCAGGGGGTTCAGCCAGTGGTGATATTTAGTGGGAGAGAAACTGGCCAGACAAATCCATCTGGACCATGTTTAATTGTCACTGAATTCCCTGATGGTATGACTTTGAAAAATCCACAGGAAGAGAGCTGAGATGTTCGGAAAACATTTAGTGGATCAATATGCCAGGGAGAGCTGAGACTGTGGCGAGCGTGTGCTGTGGGACCCAACGTGAGCCTTTCCAAGCGGAATACTGTTACATTTCTGTTACTCAGACGGCAGGAGCAACCTATTCAGCATATTTCTGTCCCTAGCTCAACTGCACATTATTTACTGCTGTGTAGGTAGAAGGAGGACAAAGGGTTGTGTTGTGAAGCACTAGAAAAACACAGTTGGCTGATTGCTGCAGCAATCAGGGATGTAACAACGCAATTACCCTGAAAGTGAGGGGTGCGATGTTAGAGATGTTTGCGTAGATGTGTGTAAAATTAATAAAAAATTTTCTTACTCTTCTTACCTTCTTTGAGCATCCCCACTTTGAGGCATTTCATGAAGCGACAAGCCTGACATGATTTGCGTCTCCGTTTTGTGATCTCACATTCGTTTGTGGCAGGACAGCTGTATTCTATGTTACCTGGGAAGCATAAAAAGGAGCGGGTTAGGACAAAAACATTATTAAACAGTGGCTACAGTCATGTAAAAACATTTTTTAACAGATATTTCAAATAAGCTGGTGTTTAGTCACATGAGCTTTTTAAAAACATAAAAATTATTTCTTAAGTAATTAGTTACTGATATCATAGTATCCAAAGACTTAAAAAAGTTAAGGTTTTAAATATATGTATTTTTTTTGTCACATTTGTACAATTCAAACTCTTAATGAAATGCCTGAGAAAGTGCCAGAGCGACCAGTTTTCTTCGGCTATATGAACCGTAGTAGCACAGTTCTTCCCCAACCCCACCTTTTGTTGCACACCCTGAAAAACTGGCCTATAAAAGGTTGCTATAGTTTTCCCTTGCATACCAAAAGGACATATTCAGTTGTTTAAAAGTAATTAAGGTTGCGAAAAGAAAAGTAAAGCCATGATGCGGAAAAAACAGCTGCTGTCTTACTGTTACTTATCCTTCCATGTATCCTGGCACATTGAAAAACACGTTATCCAGGTCTAAGCATGAGGATATGAATCTAATTTGGTGCTACATAAAGTCCTGCAATGTCTTTGAAGTATGTGTGCCACTGTTGATGCATTCCTGGTTTTAATAGTGTGTATGAATTGGGATCAAGGGTGTGGAATTCACAGTTTAGAACTGTGTCAGGAGAGGGTTTCTTACTTTTTTGTTTGTTTTTTTTTCATATTGAATGATTAACCAACTAGCTGGAGATGATGTTTCAATGCTCTGTTAGTGCCCCCAAATGGTCAGATAAGTATGAGCCCAATAAATTAGAAAGTAGGTCATGCCATTAGCTTTTGGTTTCAAGCATCCAGCATTCTGAGGCAAGGGAATCAGCACAGCTATAGCGTTTGCATGAGTTAAGTAAGGTTATGATTGGTGGTTGCTGGAATATTTGAGTAGCACTGTGCTGTAACAGTGGTGCACATGTGCTGTTTACTTTATATGAGAGAAATGAGCACCAACTGTAAGATTGATAGGTATAAAAGTTATATTTGTGTAGTTCAGATATTATGAAGTGAGACTCTGTGAAGGTAAGCAGATGTCATGTCGCATTGAGTTTGTATAAAAGTGAAGAAATCCTCAGAGCGGCGGTAGGCTAACAGCCAGTAAGACTGACCCCCACATTTAACTGATATTAGCACTTTAAAAAACTGAAAATGTTCATATCCTTGGGATTTATTAATAAATCAAAAGACTAATGCTGAATTTGTTGCTTTTTTCTTAGTAAAACAACATTCATGTTACTGCGCTAAAGCTACTTTGGCGGAGATAGGTGCTGGTATCAGTCAACCTGTTCAGCTGATCATGAGTCGGTGGATAATTTCAACTACAAGACCTGGGAAAGCACAGGAATTAACTTTAATAAATACACAGATGACCAGGTGGTTTGATACTGGCTGCAGCCTCAACTACCTTAACTATTGTATCGTATCATGGAAGCTAATAAAAATGTGACAAACTTAACAACAGTATCTTGTGAAAGTGTAGACATTTAATACTCACTATTAAAGTGCTATATTTTACGGATGTGGTCATTTTGAGTTTGAGTCGTTTTAAATTGCTAAAATTAGCTATAATGCTGTGTCCGTTCAACTAGTTTTCACTGTGATACAACATCTGTTTACTACTGCAAGGGAACTAATACAAATAATACATTTAAAGAATCTCACTTCAAATTATCCAGACTATGCCATTATGGTTTCACTGTTTTAAAACTACAATTGACAAGACCACCATGCCTGTTGACTACTGGCTTCTTGTATTTGCTTTACTCTACATGGAGCAGAACGACGAAAGAAATATATTCTCCACAATAAGCATTTAAAACTACTTCTAAATGTAGTAGTAGTTTAGTTCTGTATGTTTGTACAAGTCAAAATAGAAAATAGAAAATACTAACAGACACAAAACAATGCATGAAATTTATTTACCTGCATTAACCAATATGCTACATTAATTTAGCAGCAGCAGGAATAGTAGTTGCTTTTGCGTTTTGTGATGTAGATTTCTGTGTAAATAGTTAACTGTGATATTTTAACTCAATGTTATCATGTGAGAATCTCATACCAGCCCATACCTAGAGGTCAAGTAGCTAAGGTGCTTTTTTTAAAAGTTTTTTTTTAAGTGAGTACCTTCCAGGACTGACGACTAAAGGACAAGGAGAGGAGGAGCTAAAGTGCATGGGTAGGGAGCAGGAGAAAGCTACAATGGTCCTTAAGGACTGTTCAGTAGATGGCACCCCGGTCCAACACTAAATTGGCCTCATTAATTCTGTTCATGTCCCTTCCAGGCCCCAGTGTGGGCCATGTCCTCCCCTTGTGCTCACGGGGGCTTTGCTACTGCCTCAATAGAAGGCTAGAACCCAGACACACTGCCCCTGACCACTTTACATAATACTCCTGCAGACCCAAACCTGTTGTTACCACTGTTGCTATTGTTGACTATTTACATAGTGTGCAGCCAAGAGGCCTTATGCATTATTCAGCTGCAGCGTCTTGAAAAAGAGTTTCATTGCTGCACAATAAAAGAGCCTGCTCTACTCCAGCATTAGTAACTAAAAGGGCAGGATATGTAAGGGACTAACTGCGTCTCTGCACGTCTCCCTACATTTTATTGTATTCAGGGGCTTTCAATAGTGGGTTTCAGTGTAATAGTTTCTTCAAGGATAGGAATTTGTATCATCTTCATCCTGAGTAGACTATCAGCTTTAAAGCTTTTGACATTGATTTTTTTTCTTCTAAACTTTACTTTTGACATTTTTAAACTGGAGGAGCTCTTTGTTTCCTACACACACGCATTTCAATTGCATCCTAATACTATGAGCTGCTCTGACCCCTCTCTCTACATTTCTGTAAGGAAACTGTGTAATATTCCACAAGCGTTCCTCCACTAGCCCTTCAACACCCTTTGACAACTTATGCAATTATGTTAACATTATTGGACAGATCAGGAGGAGGGTCCCAAGATGTTATAAATAATTAGAAATTCCTCTTTTTATCTGGGTTATAAATCATTATGCTAATTCCCATCATCTCTTTGGGATTGGGGTAAATAAAGGTGTGAGAGAGGCGTCTGATGAGCTCTGATTGCCTTTCCTCTGTCTGTTTTTCTCTGTTGTCATAGCAGAACACACCATAATAATCCAATTCATTTCCCACAAGGCTTTAGGAGACAATCAGCCCTGTCCTGTAGGGACTTCATACTTCAATCTTTTGTGCGTCTCCATATACACTAACCATTCAGCAAATGTCATGTTAATAAAAAGAATAAATATTAAAACAGACAGGAATTCTGTTAACACCCTCCATGCATACATGTGTTGCTGGTTGGTTTAATCGGCCAAACACAACGCAGTGTGAGGGTGTGTCCTTTTTTCACACCTAGTGGCAAACCAAGGCTCTTTTGATGCCACAGAAACACAAACCAACACACTGCTGTGTCCACTTGTCCTTTCAAGCTCCTTGCTCCTCTGATGTTCTGCTCAGAGGGAGCTTCTCATCTCTCACTGCAGAGCGAAGGGTGGATTAACCAATTCTTCGCGTCTGACTTTGATTTATTTTTAGAGCGGGGAGTGTTTTGGTATCACTACACAAACTGTCTCATTGAAGTCATAACATAACCTAAAATACCCCCCACTGTGTTTGGACCCCAGTTAGTGTTAAACTACATGTAGCAGAGAGAAATGAGTGCAAGGAGCTGAACAGATGCGTATGCAATAAATGGAAATATTACATTTAACAGTACATTGTAAAACAAAACAATTATTGTGTTTTTATTTTTAATTGATATGATGAAGCCAAATTACACTTGTAGCTTTCTGTAGTACATTAATTATTTTTCACCTGTTTCGAGATTTTTTCAGTTAGGATTAAATAAAATATTTTAACTAAATAATTTCACTCTTTTGACACATTTCTTGTTCTTCTTCAGCTGCTGCCAGGATGTGACTTGGTCTGGTTGAATCAGTTTATGTTAGTTTTGGGAGCCCTGGACATTAGAGTGATTGCTTCAAGCTTGAAAATCTGTATGTATGTTAAATCATCTGATTTTAGTTAGAAAGTAAGAAAGGAAGTAGTTCTTGACTTGCTCTGTTGCAGATTGCATTACCCAGCAGCCTACTAACCAGAAATTCTTTTGACTTTAGGATCACCTTAGATTAAGACGACTATGGAAACAGCAATATATAGACTTGATTATTTTTGTACCAGTTATTTCATTTCGTTGTTTTGTGTTTTCATACGTGATTAAAAACGTACAAAGGGCATTTTGATTTTACAAATCAAATCTGTTATCATCACAAAAGTCAGTGGAAAAGCTCTTTAAAAACTTCTTATAATTGCTGAGAAGCTTTCTGCATGTTTCCACTATTATTTTTGATATTTCATCTTTAATGATGAGTTCTAAGTTGATGATGGAAGGATGGAAGACCTCGTAGTCATCACCCTAATTGGTACCTTCTTCCACAGATTCTTTATCAGATTCAAGTCGTCTTGAGCTGGGCCACTACAAAACATAAATTTTACTCCTGTCAGGGTTTGGACAATTTTGGACTTTGTTTGGTCTTGTGTTTTCGACTTCTTATTTAATTTGGGTTTTGCCTAGTTTCTTTAGTGGTTGCTTTCCTATTACTTGGTATGGTTTTCTTAAGATTATGATTATTTTATTTCTTGTTATTCTAGTTCCCTTGTCTTCCTTGTATTCTCTAGTTTAGTTTCTATAGTTCTAGTTCTCCCTCCTGTTAGGTCAGCTTTAGTTATTGTTTACATCTTGGTTTGTATTTAAGTCCTCACATCCTCTGCTTCATTACCCTGTTTGGTTCAGTCAGTGTTTGTTTAGGTTTGTTTACTTTTCTAGTCAGTGTTTCCTTATGGTTTCTATTTTGCTAAGTCCTTAGATATTAGGTTGTTGTGTTACCTCCAGTTTCTCAGTTTCCTTTAGTTCATGTTTATTCTTGATTCTATGTTTTATTTATCTTGGTCTATAGTTTTGCTTAGTTCTGTGTCTCTTTATTGTTTATTAGTCCCTTCACCCATGTTTTAGTCTAGGCATTAGTTTCACCTGTTCGTTCAGCCTCCCTGCCTCCTTGTCACACCTGTTCCTAGTTCCTTTGATAACCTGCCCTTTGTTACCCTCTGTATATTAGTTAGTCTAGTTTCTTTGTTCTTTGCTGGTTTGTCATTTGTCTCCCTTGGTGTTACCTTTGCTACGTCTAGCTACTTTGTTTAGTACTTTGTTCTGACCTGGACGCCTAGATGTATTTGTCGCATCCTGCTTGCCTGCTTTGAGTTTTGCCTAAGTCTGGATTGAAATAAATCATCGTTCTGGTCGCCATGCCGTCTCCTCGCCTGCATCTGCACTTTGGTCCGCAACAAAAACCTCCACATATGACAACTTCCAGTCACAGAAAACATGTTGGTAAAAACAAAACTTTTAACCTAAATCTACCAAGGGTAGGAATAATTTTGGACTTTTTAAAAGACAGAAGCTACAATGTAAATTAGATTTTGTGTGTTTTACTAACAGCATGATTTCATTAAACTTAAACTGTGTTTTAAAGAAACTCTGTTCAAAGTGAAATCATCCAGTTCAGCTTTAAACCACCTAAGTGATTTAAATTCTGATTTTGAGAAGATCAAACCTTCCAGGTTAAAAAGGTGAAATTTCATTTTAAATTTAGCACCAAAGAGGAAGCCGTGTATCAGGTAACACCTTCAGCATGATGAGCCTGCAGTGGGGTGTGGTGAGGTTTTCTCACTGTGCTTACAATGTTTGTGACAAGTGGGGGAAGTCAATCCCCACTGACTGAACATATAAATAAGAAAACTTGTTCACCGCATGACTCACACATTAAACTTTTTTCTTACTACACCTGTCGCCCCATTACACAACAACACCTCTGGTTTAGAGCCATGTCACCCTTATCAAAAGCTACCACTTCATTTCTTTTTTTATTAAAAATATTCAGAAATATTTCCAGAAAGATGGTGAATGTAACAGCAAGGAAAGTTTGCCTTTCACAGATAAAGCTCCTGATATTAAGCTTTTTAACCTAAAAGGTCATGTCCAGGTTTATCGGTTGTCAGAGAGGTTACACTATAGTTAACAATAACATTAAAGGTTGAAGGCAGATGAAAAAAAAAGATTTCCCTTCTTTTTTTCTCTCTTGATAAGGATCTATCTCAATCTATTTTATGGGTTTTCAGGACCCATGCCAGGGCACAGAGGGGGAAAGTCAGGTCTAGTAAGTAAATTACAGTAAAATGGCAGGTATTTCTCATCAAAATCTAAACTGACTTTTACAGGCTTACTGTCAAGGTCTATTACTTCACATAAAAGAGGGCCACCGAGTTCAGTTAGTTTTCAACCAATTTTACACTTGGGTTCAAAATGGGAAGAAAACACGGTTCAATAAGGCATTTATGTTTTTGATTGGTGGAGCACGTGAGACGGGGAGATGGGGCAATAAGTGGAGCAATGAGAACAGGGATATTTCTGGGATGGATGGAGATAAAGGCTGACATTAATTTGGGCCTGGCCTTGAGTAATGCAACTATCCCTACGTATAAGTTCAAGGGGCCTTTCACTATATGAATAGGTGACAGAAGATGAATTTGCCATTGGCTGTTGTTGAAAAGAAAGGGGCAACAGCTGAAGAAGTAGCCAGAAAAAAGGGGATGACAGAGAATAAGTGCATACATCTGGGAAATCATTCAACATATAACTGCAATACGCCCCCCAAAAAATCTTAATTCGCTAAGAGGTATATCACAAGGTGAGCACAAGGTGATGGAGAAGCTGTCGTGTAAATGCTTAACATTAACTTATCATGTTTGCCCTGAGTCTTATCGAGGAAATGTGATAAAGGCCTACGAAAGACAGCTCCTTTGTTTTCCTCTCATTAGAGTGGGCCGTCTCACACTCCACCCTTGACTACCTCGTTATTCCTTTAATTAATCAGTTCTCATCAATCGCACCCTCTCGTTCTTTCAAGGGCTCTACAATGTGCATTTTACTGCCTCGTTTTTCCTCCAGCAATCCTGTGTGTGTTTCTTTTATCATTTCAGAAGGCTTTCACCTCCCTCCCCCCAAAAAAGTCTCTCCGTCCTCCTGCCTCCTCTGTTCAGGACCCCTGTCTGATTATTATGCCATTAAGCCTCCCCTCCTCTCCTCTGAAGGAGCACCAGGGTCCCTCTCCAATCTAAAGGAGTCCTGGGTTTTTTTCCCATCCTTTCGCTGAAATTACCCAGCGACGCGTGCCTGAGTTTCTAATTGGCATGCCCATCCCTGGAGACAGCCCCCTCCCTTCCTCCTAATGAAAAGCCTCGGCCTTAATTACACTTTCCAAACGCTGATTGTTATTGACAAAACTCCTGTGGCTCGGACAAACGACGGCAGATTAGCTCCATTACAGGCAGCCCTCCAAGAAGAGAAAGAGAGGGATTTCAAATCGACAATGCAAAGTGAGGGGGGAAAAAAGAGGAGCTTTCCATTTTTTTCCTCCTTGTACCTTGCTCTTAATTGTTTGGACCACTGCTCCACTTAAGACATCTCTTTCTTTTCCCAATGCATCGTTTCTGTTCAATTGTGTTGCTGTCAGTGTACTTTTACTGAGTGAACAAAAGCTCAGTTATGTTACTTGAGAGAAAATGTTCATCTTTTGTAAATAGACAGGATTGCTGATGGCAGAATGAGTAAACAGGAGGATTTGGCCTAATGCTTTTGTTTGCCTGCAAAAGGTACATAGACTGTCTAAAGCTGATAGGGCTGCAAGGTCCAAAATCAACACCTAGCATCAAGACAGACAGACCTGCTCACTGTGCAATTCCTGCAATCATTTGCTGATAAAATGTACGGTGGAAAATGGATGGAAGAAGTCATAGGAATCCTGATTTGGCCCATCTACCTTTTTTATTTGATTTTCCCTTTGCATGTATTCCACTACTAAGCCAACAGAGCTTAGTCCTGACCTCACCAGCTGTGCCTGATGTGCAGATGTGCTTTTTTCCAGGCTCAACAAGATCTTTCTCTTCCTGATTAATCTGTAAGGCAGAGTACAGTTTTACATTGGGGGGTCTTTCATTGCCTCTCCAATGAGAATCTACAATACATTGTGTCTTGCAGATATGAACATTATTGCACAGGAGAGGAATAACAAAGTATGTTTCTGAGCCTCCTCCCTTTTGCATCTGGGTGAAAAGCACCTCCACCCTACCAAATTTGACCTCAATGGGATCATTTCCACCGATCATCTCAGATGATGCCAGTGTAATCTCTATGTCAAAGATAACCCTGTTTCTGTTTTATAACAATTACTGGTGCTGGCCATTTAGTTCCTTCGTTGTTTCGTTCTTTTGCATTTTCCGTCATTTCGTACCTGACTTTATTGGGTGCCAAAAGGAGTCTTCTACATCACTTTTCATTCCTGCTTTGATAAGTGATGATTTAAACTTATTTTCCAATTATCTGCTGATTATCTTATGGATGGAAATCTGACTCCGATAAATATCATCAAAAAACTAGGACCCCATTCACAGTTACTATAGTCTGATCAGGGGTCATTATCCCAGCTCCGGGATAATTCCCCCCCTTGCCAACTGGTACACCAATTTTGGCCTCTCGCATTGCCACACTGAATACACACTGAATTGTTGTCCTGATCTGCATTTCGACCCGTTGATTCTATTGAAATATGACATATTGTGACCCCTGGTCAAACCATAATAACTCCAAGCAACATCCTGCTGCAAGATATTGTTTATTGGAGATACATATCTGCATTTCCTTACAGCAGACTATGATATAATACAGAAAGTTGTTTTGGATAATCAGTTGTCAATGCGGATAAGAAACGTTCCCCTGATACGCACAAAACTTTCCAGGGCACACGGCTCGATTTTATATCCAAAGAAATTAGATACAAGATGAACAAACCAACAAAGGTATGAAATGTCAGGTGGGCGAAAGGACCAATCACCCTATAATCTGTCAAAACGGTAAAGGGACAAACTGACCCAATGCCTAACAGTTAATATAAAGATACGTAGGTTTACAAACTAATATATTTCCTTAAAGGACTGCTGATCCAAAAAAAAATACATATTCTCTAGTGATATTCAGTGAATTTCTTTCATTGAGTATGTTTCAGTGTTGCTCTGATACCAGATGCTTTATGTATGGGGTAATGTTGTGTCTGCTGACGTGGCAACATGGGATGAAATAAGGTTAGGGGGAGAGTTGGGGAAAATACCTTGTATTGTCCTTTTAAAAAAGGCTTTGCAGGCCTCACAAGAAGCTACCCCATAGTGATACCCCGAGGCTATATCTCCACAGACCAGGCACAGCCTCTTGGGGAGGGAGTTCAACATGTATTCGCACTTTATGGACGAGTCCTCCATGATGGTGCTGGAGCAGTCGTCGTAGCGCTTGCGGCAGGAGGCGGCACCGAGCCCGCCGGGGGTGAACATGGGTGGAGAGTCCAGGCCGTTAGAATGGCTGTTCATGGTACTGACATAGCCGCCACTGGCGTCCGAGTTGCCGCTTGGGCTGTGGTGGCTGACCGTGTCGATGACAGAGGAAGGGCTGGATGGCTCTGTCTTGATGTAGGACCCACAGCTGGACGGTAGATGCCGTTCATCAGCGGCCATTCTATTCAGCAGCCTTTATTGGGGGTGAGGTAGTATGAAGAGGGTTGATGGGAAAAAAGGAGAAGAGGGAGAAAGATGATTAGCAGATATTCTCAGAGCAATACCTTTCATTTAGAAGTGCAGTGAAAGATTAACATCAATTATACAATTAACTTTCCAGGTAATTAAGCTGATGTACAACACACAGCTTTTTTCACAAAAATACTTAAAATAAATAAGATTTGTTTAAGCATTATAATATGACAGTGATTTAAAGATGAACCGTCAAATCATTTGGTGACCAGATTTAGAAGATTTTTAGCCTGACTGGCCCGGAATAGTGAAAAACAAGTTGCAAACTCAAAAATCTGATCTTTTTAATGTCCATGAACACACCATACCTAAGCACTAATAGTTCATCATCAACACTTTTTGATGCACAACACAGACTGAAGCCCTATTTTCAAGCTCAGTGAAGTGTGTAAAGATAAGGTCAGAGGAAGCACAAAGATGTAAGAAGCTATTTAATAGAAAACTGTGTTTCTCATGACGTTTAGGCTGTCGTTTAGGCTGTGAGGGAGCAAGAGAGAGCAAGACTTTTAGCAGATAACAGGAAGCCTGAGTGGAGAACAAAGCCTAAAAATTATGTCTAGTCAGTAAACGCGCCATACCGAGGCGCTAACAGATCACACTGTCAACGCCTTTTGGTGTTAAAGTTATTACAGTGGGTAGAAAAGTCAAAGTTGGACCTTTTCAGCCTTAGTGAAACATTAAAATGAGATCAGAAGAAGCACAGAGATTTAAAAAGCTATTAAAAAGGAAACTATACTTTTAACATGTTGAGACAAGCCTCCTGTTCATACAAGCTGCTAATAAGTAAGAGAGGGGGACTGAACAGTTTGTGAAAAGTTCCTCTGTTTCATCCTTTTATAGCTTTCAATGTCTCTCTTTCATGGAGAATGCTGGATTTTAAAATGTTTGCAGCTTTTTGGAAATCCAAAGAGTAAACATAACGATTTCTATTTTCTTGGGTTATACATGGAGACGGATGTTTACTGGTAGTAACGCTAACTCTGCTAATCACCAAGATATTAAAGACTGTTCTAAATGTCAACTCTCTGACCATTTCACAGCTACTGTTCTCTAACACACACTGTCTGATGCACCTTTGCTCCTAATATAAATAATTAATTGTTATTCACAGCAGGAAGGCTAGAAAGTCTGGCAGATTTTCAAAGGGAAATTGTCTAAAACTGTATCAGCAGGTTAAAGCTTTACAAAAACCAAAGATTGGAAATCAGGCACAAAAAAACTGATTAGTTAATCTCTAATGAATCTGACTTTTGATATATTTGATTGATATATTTCTTCTGTTCTTGTAATCTTTTGTTCTCTTAGTCACCATGTCCTCACATCCATATAAACCAGTGAACCAGGATCCTAAGTGCTTCATTAGCTACACGCTACGGCAGCTGTTAAAGTCCTTCTGAGAACAAATACACACAACTGCAACACAAATGTCAGCACATGTTCTCTACACAATGCAAATACATGAACTGAAGGAGAGGTAGGGGAAAAAGAACAAGAGGCAGAGAGACAGAAATCAAGAGTGCTCAAATAACACACACACACAAGAGCACACACATACGTACACACACGAACTGGACAAATCAAGATGGGGGCATCACAATAGTTTAAAGAGCACAGCGGACCTTCGCTTGTCTCCTTCAGTCAGCAGTCAACCAAAAGGAAACATGATGGCAAGTTATTGACTTTTTCACTGTCTGCCTAATAACTGTATTTTGGAGTACATGTAATCTAATGCTGTAATGTGTGCAGACTAAAGTGTAGCCTTTTGGTCGTGGCCACAAAATGCACTCTGAGGCTTTCCATGCCTATATAAATGCATTTCAGTCCTGCTCTATAACCTTTAACTTGAAATTGCACTGAGTGAACAGTGGTGGTGGAAGAGGGAGCGTCGGTCCAGGTTGTCCGCACACATTTACTTTAGAGTGAACTGAAGGGGTGAACAAGGAGGGGAAATGAATTACTCAATATATTGGGGATGCTGTGTAGACACGCAGTACCCTTTTAGGGTTATAGGGAGGTCACACACTAACATGTATGCACACTCTTTGCATTAGGCACCACGGGAAGGGTAAAAGGTTGCTTGCACTTGCCTGCATTAACAAAATTGAGCCTTGCGCGGCTTATGCAAATGCAGATTGAGGGGTTCAGAAAGAGTGGCAGCAAGACAGCTCAAGTTGTGCTTTACTTCCATTAGCATATTGCCAACTAATGGTAATGTTTATATATTTGACAAGTCAGTTCACCATCTGACCTGGGAGAGGATGGTGTTTTCAACTGAGCTTCACATGTCTGATTGGACGGCAGTGACATGTCTCAAATCTCCTCAGAACAAACAGGAAATTAGATGCCAAAACTGCAGCCTTGGTTGGCCGAACATCCTTCTGCTCTCTCAGGCTGATTTAATTGTAAGGATGGGTGACGGAGAAGTTCAGGCCCAAGGGGGTCACTGGGTCAACCTTATTTTCTCACCCTGGCTTCCAGGCCCCGTGGAGAGGTCAGGGTGTCAAATTAAATCTCATTCCTGGGTTTCCCCTCCCTGCTGTCATGTATATTCATCGGAGCTCTGGGTGCCCAACACTTCTGGAAATTCACAAAAAGGTTAACTGCTAAAATAAATAATAAAAAAATGTCCCCTGTTAAATCTGTTGACCTTGTGGTTAAAAGCACTTCTATCTGAGCAGTCTTGGAATTTTTCTTCCAGTATAACCTCCCATTGTATAATACTGAAGAGACCAGATTTTTCCTGTTAGAGAAAATAAAAATTAAATTTAGGGGAGATGCCCCGAGAAATTGGCTGGTAACTGAAATCAGAAAATTTTATACCTGACCAATGATTGAAACTAAAAACCTGCACAAGTGAATACACATGGTCATCCACAAGGTCCCACTGTCCCATTATTCTTCATTGCAGAAGTTGATACTGAGGGAAGATGTTTTCAGTATGATATTTTCGTGAGATGCTTACAATGAAGACAGAGGAAAAGAAAGGATGCTACAGCAGAGTTAAAAATCATCATATAACAGGAAGCTGAACCTGCAGCACAGTTGCTGTGTTCTTTATGACAAGTTGAAAGCTATTGGTCATGAAACATGCTGAATTTGTAAAACTTTGTCAGTATTTTGGAAATGGGTCGGCTAACTCTACAGGGAATGCACAGTTTTTAATGGTTATTGTGCTCCAACTGCTAATGTTTGATTCTAAACACATGATTATTTACTAATGGCATTCAATTTTACCTGAAAGTTGTAAAAATAGTGTTTTGTTATTGATTGTCCTTGGAAAAAAATTGTATGAATTCGGAATCAGATCTTTCTAAACTCTCTAATTGATGCATCTCTGCTATATACTCTATACCTTTTGGTTGCTCTAATATAACCATTTATTTACTTTCTACAGTCACACAGAATGTGAATCCGTTTTATCTCTTTCCAAAATAGGCCTCGCTGCTCTTGATAATGAATGCAGATTGCATCCCTATAAATTAACAAGCACCTCTGTGTTCATCTGTTTTATGCTCTACGTTTCAGATGGATATGTGCACCTGCACGACAGGCCACCTGCACTCGGCTTATTAAAGGCTATATATTAAAACGCAGGAGCACAAGATAGCTCCATTTAGCTTTTATTTCACAAATTCAGAGTGAGCTTAACCTCGGTTCAAAGGCCATCCTCAGGGTGACACTTAGCATAATTGCATAAGTGTCTTAACTGTTTCCCCTCCAGCTCAACGTGGTCATTTATAATAAATGTGCAGACTGGAAACCCCTTAACTCATTCTGGTATGACACATTACCACCACCACTATATGCTTATGTTTTTAACAAGCCCGCTTATATTGATTAATGACGCTGAGCGATTACTAACCACTGAAACCTGCTGTGTTAATCAAATAGTCTAAAATATTTCTATAATATTTCTAATCTCCAGCAGGACAGGACCAATTTAAATCTATAAATACAATTGTAAGCGGAAAATGAATTATGAGCATTAAATTATTTGACAGCAGCAATAGTCCAGATAAATAATTCATTATGTGGGGGCAGGTAGTAATTAGCTTATGTGGTGCACAGACAGAACAGACGGGAAAGGGTTTGCTGGAGTATCTGAGACTTGATGCTGTAAAATCTATAGTTCTTTCTTCCTTCCTCGAGCTAAGAGCTTTTTCAGATTCTGCTGCCTGGCTGCCCAAAGGAACAGCTCTTTTCTAAGACATAGGATCTCCCCCAGTCTTTTCCTCTCTCTGTTCCTCCTCCTTTTGTTCCCTTTGTACCGATCAAAATTCATGCTGAGTAGAAGGTTATGGGCCCCGCAAACGCACACTGCGCAGTGTGGTTTTAATCTGATTCCACCTGGCCCTCCTAACAGCATTTCAGATCCCTAATATCATTCCGCCAGTGTGGCTGCTGCCGGGATTAGCCGGACTAACGATCTGGCAGCTCGTACTGCACTCGCCGCTCCACAACTTCCATGAGGACAGCCATGGAGTTCTCCTTTTTTCTCACCTGAGAATGAAATTCAGAACATCGGCATGAACAATCAGGATTTGTTAGAGTCAGTTTGGAAGCATTCCCACAGAGAGGAGGATACTGAAATAGTTCACCTTGTTTCATGTTTGACCACCAAAACTGTCCCTGAGGTCCATCTTTAGCAGTGAATAAACTCTTTTTACATGTCCCAAAAACATCTTTTCACACATCTGAGTGTCACATCCCTGCTACCTGATCAGACTGTGTGAGTGTGGAGGGAATTTGACGGTGGGGGTTGACATCAGATGCTGATATCAGATGCCCCGACTGGGGGCAAATCTGTCTTGAGGGCCTCAGGCGATGTGGCCTGATAAGCCATTGGCCCCAGAGTCAGCACTGGTAGGACGAACTCAATTAGCTCCTGACAGAGCTCCCCTCAGCCCCTTTCTGCCTCCCCACCACAGACAGATACGCAAGCAGCTGCCAGGCTGACCTCTCCTACAGGGGCCACTAGCACTTTTTAGCGCCCCAACAAGCACAGGCTGGAGTCATTTCTGGGACAGAGGAGACCAAAATCTTCACAGCCTCAGAAAAGAAAAAAAATGCACCGATCAAGCTTTCTCTGGCCAATACTAACTTCCAATTTACTTTGAGGTCTAAGTTGTTGATTTTGGCCAATTACATTTTTTATTCTAAGGACTACAAACCAAAATAAAAAAGAAGAAATTACAAAATGATTTTTATTGACTGTTTTTTATTGAACTCAAAGTACTGAAAGGTATATGCTGTTGGGTGATACATTTACAGAAAATAGTGGAAGCTCTAAATTTGGGGAATAAAATGGAAAAAATCAGTGTTTGAGGTCTAAGCTGCCGATTATGATTTTGGCTTATGCTGATTTTTTTCCTAATTGGGATTTTTTTACTGATTTATTCCAAGCCCTACAAAAGTTGTTCAGTCTTGATCCATTTAATCTATAAGATTAAATTTCTGGCCGATTGATTGGTTAACATTTTTACTTAAATCACCTAACAAACTCAAAAAATGAAACGTACATTCTGTTGGGTGGTACATTTAACTAACTGAAAATGGTGGGAGATGTTGGTTTTAATGTATCTCACAAAAAAGAAAGAAAACTCTAGTTTTTCAGTATTTGACTTTATGATCATCGATCAGAGTCTATCAAGGGAAAATTGGCTGATTCTGATCTCTGAACAATTATATACACTTAGAAAGAGTGTACACCACCTTTGTCTGCTTGGGGTGTGTTCTAACACCGGAACAAGCAGTTATGAATCTGATTGAGATTTAAAAACCTCAATTTCTCCTAAATATGCAGTCTGGATTTTTTGGATCTTTGATTTCATGTTAAACACCATCTGGGGAATAAGAGGCTGAATTACTCCTGGGACAGTGTGCATGAAAGTGGTCAAATGCATGTTTGTGCTAAATACATAAAATAAAAAAATGGTAATATTGGGGGAGGAGAGTGGGTTTGATGGCTCTGGTTAGGTTGGAGGCAAACCCAGTACTCCAGAGGGACCAATCCAATCTATGACGGAGAGGCCTCTAATTTTGGAGTTTCTCATTCATTAGTCCTGCTCTGGCAGAGAGATGACTGAGGGGAGGAGGAGGGAGGGAGGTGGACCTGAAAAAGAGGAGGGCCCTCTTTATTAACAGATATGCCAGAGACTCAGGAGAAGCTGACAGAGATTTATGATGTGCAGATCTATGGAGGCAAACAAAAGGAAAGATAAAAAACTGAATCAGGAAGCGTGGGAAGACAAAGTAGGAAAGAAAAACATGATGAAATGTTGAGATGCACCGATCATTTGAACGGAGATTGAAATAGGACAATTTATGATCAACTCTGATTAAATTAAAATTTCTTTCCCATTCATTAAATGCATCAAAACTACAATTATCAGCCTAAATCACACATCAAACAACAGCATGCCCTTCAATGCACGTATTGGGGTTTAGAAAAATCTGATAAAAGTTAAGAACAAATGCTATTATGATGTATAAATGAGGTGGAAAACTAAAACTACTACCTCTATCAAACAACCTGCAACACTTTTCTCTTTTTTTGCAATATAGTCCTAAGAATAAAAATCTGCATCAAAACTGAAATGAGCAGGACAGACCTAAGAGAAAAACAGTAATCAGTCAAAAAAAAGTCTGATCGGTGCGTCTCTAAACAAAAGTGGAAAAAGTAATGTTTACTGTTACAACTGTAAAGGAGGGTCCCAGATCAATAGGTGCTGGGTTACCACTTGACGGGACTGCAGACTGGATAATTATGTTTTTTTATGGGCTGCAGCAAAAGATTATATTTAGCTGCTTCAGAGTTATATCATTGTAGTCTTTATAAAGCTATGAGCTCAGTCCACCACGACAACATGAGCTCCACGTTCCAGCAGGACCACGGGATAGAGCTGGCCCAGAAGCAGATCACATCTATTGATCCACCCTCCCGCCTCCTTCCTTCAGAGATGCTACTGGAAACGGAAGAAAGGTCCTCTTGCGATACAGGCGCTGCTGTTTGTCTGACGTAAACTGTCTGGGCCGCACTGGGCAGATCCTGTTCGTCTAAGGGGGCTGATTTCAGGATGCTGAAGGAAGTAGCCGGCTAATGATAGAGCTACTGTCATTGGGGGAAATGTGGGAGCGATTGTCTAAGAAAGGATTTAACGCCCTGCCTATGCAGACCCAGTGGAAAAACTCTCTGCAGGATTGAACTGTTCATCACACTGTATGTTAAAGAAAAAATCTGGGATAATTCTAGCTTCCTTGCGGAGTACGATCAAATTTCTAATTCTGCCTTTCCATTAAAACAGATTACTATTCTTCACATCCTTTATGCGGCACAGTCATGGTTTAATTTAACAATATAAATGTACCGTGTCTCTTAAAAACTATGAAAAATAATTAAGAGCAACTGTAATAAAATTGCTTCAGCCAAAGATTGCCAAAGAGAACAGATTTTATTATAACCAGGCATATGTTATTGCTATTGGTTGTTAACATTCCTCCTAATATATCAATGTAACAATTTATTGATGTCATTTATTCAGTATTTTACTTTATTTTCAGTTTTATAAGTTATTATCATTCTTTTCTTCTTTTATGTACACAAAACGTTTAAAAAAAACGAACTTCTCTACTGACAGCATAACATAAAACAAGTGGAGTTTGCCTTCACTAATAGATACAAACATGGATTCATTTAAATGTCTATATGTTTATTTTTGATAAATAAAATTAATGAAAAAAAAACACCAGACACAATCTGATGTCATGATATGTAACTGATTAAGTATCATCAAACTGAAATACAAGAGGTTCTGTTATTATCAGTAATAATTCCCCTACCTGCAGTAGAAAGCTGTTGTATCGCAGTTATTTTGTAGAAAATAGAGCAGCAAAATATATTAAATCACAATCGCAAAATGTCCGTGTGTGCAAAATTGCAGTCGCAAAGGACAGCTTGGATGCAAGATTATAATTCAGATATCATGCAATTAAATTCTGTGTGTCAAAAAATACATTAGAAAGGCTGGATGAACCAGCACTACCTTTAAGGCACACAACTGATCTAGATCTTAGTGACCAAGATGTTGAAGCTCAAGGAGAGCCAGGGGGACATTTAGGGGATGGAGAATAAAGAGTGCGGAAAGTGTGAGTCAATCATAATCGGTCAGGCCATCACATTATTAGACAATAATATAGCAATAACATGTTTTCCTAATATCTCGCAGCCCTAAAAAAAAAGTGAAGAAATCTTCAGTGAGGTCAAAAGCAAGCCATCTGAACAAACCCCATATTTTAGCAGATTTATGTCATTTAAAACAAACTGAAAACGTTTATATCCATGGGATAAATTGCCATATTAGTTATTTTAAATGTCTACATAGTCACAACAGACCATTGTTAAATTTGTTGGGTATTTTTACTCAAACAGCCTCCATTTTTCTATGCTAAAGTTGTATCAACATGCCTCATTAGCTGGGACTCTTCAGCCCACCCCAAGTGTGCCAAGAACCCTTTTGGATTTTGCAACAGGCTGTCATTCGTGCAACAGCATGAAAGATGACATGTTTCTGTGGAGTCCTGCCTCGCTTTTATTTACAAGCGATGTCTGTTAAAAGCATTCCCAGAACAGACGCATTTTCTTGTAGCAAGGCGTAAATGTAGTAGAATTATTTCAGCCAGCTGAGCTGCAGTGCTCAGCAACAGCTGGGGGTGCTATTCGATCCATATCTCCAGCTTGTTCACTGGCATCTTTTTAAAAGGACTTCAAACCACAGGATTGATCTGATGGTATCTGAAGTTTTAGTACAATTCAACAAAAACAAAACTTTTACAGTGTTCATAATGTCCTAATGTAAACACGTATTCTAAACACTCTTAAAACAGTAGTTTATTTTTGAAATATAGGATTTTAAAATATGAATTATGGAAACTTGAACTGAACAAAATAAATATAGACATCAAATAAGAGCCAAACAAATTCAAGAAAGGAACAAATTTGATCAGAAAATCCTTGGAACTTCTGAATGGTTTTAACTGTGTGTGTGTGTATGTGAGTGTGTGTGTCACAAACAGAGAAATGTTATTACAGGGGGTTAAGGCTATTTAGCACAGTCGAATGTAAATCACAGGTTTAGACACAGTCACTGTGCATATAGGAGGACGAAGGCATAGAGCCATGCATGAAATTACTTCATTAATCTTCCTCTGATAGGCCGTCCTTGTTTAGGGGGGAAACTCTACCTGCCTAAGACAAAGACCCAATCTTTTCACACCCCAAAATAAATTGCTCTCTGCAGAAGAAGAAGATATAAACATAAAAACGCAAACTAGTTCAAGCACATGCACACAACTGAAGGCTGCAAAATTAACAGGCCAAAAATCTGCAGGTTTATCAGGCGAAGATTTAAACACAATCAGATGTGTCAATGTTTGCAAAGGCTCACAGTCACTGTATAATCATGGCTCACAGGAACCAGTAAAATGATGATATAACATGTTAATCCAGTTGAAAACGCAACTTCATTATTACCGATTAAGAATGAACTATTAAAAAAAAACACATTTCAAACAACTCAGAGGAGCATTGATGTTACTAAAAAACGTCATTGTTATGACTGTCACACGCTACAGCGGTCGACACAGTCACAGCAATAGCCTCCAGCTTTTTTACAGGCTCATCTCTACCAGCTGCCACACATTCTCTATAAATAGTGCTGGTAATAAAAAAGGCGGGTGGGCCTAACTGATTTATACGCTTGTGTCCACCACAACACCATTCAGCAATAATTAAACTTCGGGGAGATTTTCAGAATTAATGCGTTTCCTTCAAAAGGGGGAGGTGCAATCTAAACGTGTGTCGCAGGCTCAACCGTCAGCCACTCAGTGAGTCCACTTAGGAAACTCAAATGGTGTAGGGGTTGTAGCAAGAGGCATGGAGATGCACCAATTGTGCTTTTACTGGCTGCTACCGATTTCTGGCCGGCTTTGAAGTCTGAAGTCCAATTTTGACTGTGTCCTTTTTTTTCTAAAACAAATAAAAGCAAATATGCTGCAGATTCTTTATTATATGCAAAGTTTTGAATGCAACAGAAAATGAAGGAATTAAGATTATTCCCAATTATGTTTCAAGGCATTTGAACCCAACTTTTGAATGATTTTCAATACTCCACTCAGAAAGGTATGCTGGTCCTTGAGCTGTTTACAGACTAAAAGCAGTAGGAGTTCTTACATTTGATGCATTTAATAAACAGCACGAAAAAATACGACTTTTTCAATATTTTACCTGCTTATCGCCTATAATACAATGACCTTTTAGGGAGAACAGGTTTTGCGTCCAGGAGGGATGCGCACCCACGCTCTCACACACAGTGGTGGTCATAAAATCTAAAATCTAAAGACAGGTGAAAACATACCAGGCCACAACAACACACTCTTATGTTCCAGAAAACTGTCAATTATTAGCTCAAATGTGAAGAAAGTCGCAATGAACCCTGAAAATCTTTTATTGCAAAATATTATATAATCATATTAAATCATTAAATTAAAATTAAATAATACATTTATAATCTAAACTATAATAATCAAATTCAAACTTCGTTTTTTGCATTTTTGAGAAACATTTTGCACTTTCAAAGGCAAAACAGCAGCTGGCAAAAGAGGAGCCATGTTTTAAAATAATGATGAGACTCTATTAGCATCAGTACAACCAAAACATTGGGCTTCTTAACTCTAGGGATTAACTCCTGGTTACCGGTATCAGGGTATACCAAGATTTTACAAGTTATGGTTTCAAAACTGCTGATTTTGTTTTCTCATACCAATATAATATGTTAAAGCCCTTTTAATGAGATGCCTGAGAAACTGCTAGAGCAACCAGAATTTTCTCTCATAAAGTAATGGGTGCTGCCTATCCCCCACTTCTTACTGCGGACGGTTGGTCAAATGGTTGAAAGAAGACTCCCACCCTTTGCCCCAGCTGACAACACGGACAAATTCATTTAAAAAAATTTCCAAACATGGTTTACTGGTACCCTGGCATACCAAGGTTTCAAAAGTTAAAGTTTGAAAACTGCAAATGTTTTCTTTTTTACCCTTCCTTCCAGTCCAACTAATGAAATGCCAGAGAATGTATCACAGTTGCTGGAGTTTATGACTTCTGTATAGAGCGTGGAGTAATATACTGCTGCCCCCTGAGCACGTTCCTGCGCACTGCGACTCAGCTGG
This sequence comes from Crenichthys baileyi, assembly GCA_036173005.1. Lineage (NCBI taxonomy): Eukaryota > Metazoa > Chordata > Actinopteri > Cyprinodontiformes > Goodeidae > Crenichthys > Crenichthys baileyi. Next base: position 44,591 of record JAHHUM010000090.1, on the reverse strand, counting down.
CTGAAAGTTGATTATTATGTTTTTATCATATGAAGACCTGTTGTGAAATATTTCCAGTCACGTAAAAACACAGGCGGTGGAGTGGACAGTAAAGCTCTTACTATGGTAACGCTGTTTTAAAACCCAAGTTCACTGTAAGCGTGGCCTGTTGTTTCCACAACATGACTTAATGTGTTTACTATGGGCATAAAACAGGTCTTTTCTATGAGTATGAGGAAAAGTGAAGTAGCTTTCTTTCAGCCAGCTGACCAGCAGTGGGCAGCAACAGCTGGGGGAGGGGCAGTGCTTGACGTTGCTGATCAGCCTATGCCTAGTTCGCAAGCTATTTTGAAATGGAGATTGTGTTAAAAAGTTTTTTTCTAAATCTTTATGTACTGTAAGTAATTGCAAATCATGGCATTTCTGCTGAATGAGAATCTCGCAACGGCTCATGCGGAGTTAAATAAATAGAAGATTTGAAGAACTCTGAGAAATTTTTTCCACCCAAACGCTTCACGTTTCAACAAAGGGGCCTAAAACATTTTAACCCAGCTTTTTAAAAGAATGACAGCAAAAGCTGCCGTAGTTCCAGAGCACATTGCAGCCCACGCAGATCGGACCTGGTGAAGCTGTCAGTGAGAATCAGAGCTGCTACTGTGACGGACGGTTTCAATATTGATTTAATAAATAAACAAAGCTAACCATCGATCCTAATGTTATTTTGCATTTCAATTACTGCTCTGAAACATAACCTTCAAACAACTGGCTGTTCAATACCAATGGCCTCTGCTGATAAACACCCATATAGTTACCCACATTACATCACATTTCTACAGGAACTGCAGTTCTTCTAAGAGTCAAACTCTCTATAAAAATGTCATCCTTTACAAGTAATGCAAACTTTACTTATGCAACACCAAAACACTTCATTTGTCACTTTTTTTTTCTTTTCTGCTTCTGTTCTGTTGTTTGTGAGTTTGAATACCTGCACATATACATGTGTAAGTGACTAAAGAGGAGCCCTTGAGCGTCGTAGCAACAGGAAGAAGTGCTGACGCAACGTGTCAGTGATAGCACTTTGCTGCCACAAGGGCATGAGAGCCCACATAGGCTAGCATTATCCTTTCTAGACTAATGGACCAGGTTATTTTTAAACAGATTCTCACACTGCGGTGGAGGTGTCCAAGGTTACCATGGGTGAGAAATCCAGAGGGGGGCGTTCAGCAGTGGCTGTTTGTTTCCATGCAGGTGGGTGTTGTGAAATAATCAAAGAACAATGGCAGGTAATCGCCACGAGTTGAAAAGGGCAAATTTAAGATCTGAGGAGGCGGCATATTATGACAACACTGAGATAATTATGAATTGAAAGAAACTTAGATTAGATTCATGATGCATTTGTTTAAAAGGGAAAGGAACCATGCAACAGGGAAAGGGGAAAAAGAAAACCTCTTTCCATCAGGTTAACATGGACATGAACGTATCTAAGGATACAGAATAGTAACCAACAACAGACTGCCAACACACCTCAGCAGTTTAATCCTGAGGGTCAACATTCAACCCAGTGTCAGCCTGAGCTTGATGTAATCTTTGCAGCAGGCATGGGAGAAACTGAAGCTTTTTAACGTTGCAGATTTAAAACCGCTGACATTTTTCATCCCTTTGTTCCTACAGTTTAATGAATACCAAAGTAAGTCCACAGTGACCGGAGATTTCACAGTGGTGTATGGAGGATGGAGTAACACAGTGTGGCCCCTCCCCCACTTATTGCTGCAAACTGTTGGCCAGCTGGCTGAAAGAGGGCTACTACACCTTTCCGTTGAGTAAATGTAGGACAATTTTAGCTGTTTGGAAATATTTGGATAAAAAATATCAAGATAAACATCACTCTTAAAAGAGTAACACTGTTAAAAAACTACAATCAGCAAATGTGTTAAATCGCAAACTACCTCAGCAGATAGCCCGACTAATTAACCAGTTGTTATACAGAACTACAAAAAGGTTTAATGTTTCGCACTGGAAAATATTACAAAATTTAGTGGCTGTTTATTTAGTACATTTTTAGCTTTTTGTATAAATACTGCAATATTGTGAAACAGTCGTATTTATGCTCAGGTTTGTCATACGGTGAAAACCTCAGACCAGTTCATACCTAACTCAAATCACCTTTAGGTTGTTCTGGAAGGTTTAGTTTCTTTTTAATCAATAAATAAAGTTATTTTAATGAGATGCCAATAGGAGAGCCGAAGTGACCGGAGTTTACTCTGGCTGTGTGAAGCATAATTTAACGAAGCACTACTCCCCTCCCTCCCAGTTGCTGGTTAGCTGGCAGATATATGGTACTACACTTTTCCATCTCTTACAAGGATACATTTGGCTGTTTGGTTATATTTCCAGTCAAGATGAGTAAAGCGAAGGAGCAACAAACATCACTCATATTGCTGTTTTAAATAGATGAAGCAGCACTGGTCCTCCCCCACCTATTGCTGCACACCACCAGTCAGTTGACTAAAAGAAAAATCCTACACTTTTGTTTGCATAAAGCAAATAAATATTTAGCTGTTTGAAAATAGTTTGAGTCCTGATGTGGAAATTGAATGAGCCTTCAAGGTAATGCTGTTTTACACAGTACAGTACAGTACAGTACAGTACAGGAGGTAAGCTGCGAGTGGCATGTCTGTTAAGCAGCTGATTGCAGGCTCTTCCACCAATGGTCCGACTAATTCACCTCCTAATATCAGATTGTAATATCTATGTTACTCTTTAAAGGGCATGGTTACTTAAAAACTGCTAAATTAATCAAGCATTGTTTAATAGTTTTGCTTAAAAGTCTATGTATGAAAACCACATTTACTCCTTAAATGCTATAAATAGCATTATAAATATACTTGTCAATATGTTTGATTTTTTTTTAAGCAGTAGGAATATTTTTTGCCTTTCCGTTTTAAATGAAAACAATAGACCCCCTTAAAAATTGTATTTAAATTTCTTTGTGGTAATACCATGATTTTGTAAATCGTTGGTAATTTTACACTATGTTATCATACAGTGAGGATCTCTTTAAACCACCCTTTTTAACCAGTAAGAGTAATGATACTAGTTTCCCAAAAAAAGGGAGAGGTCTCCAGCGGGCCCAGGGGCCGGGGAATTTCTCCTAATGATTGGACAACAAAGCCCTGTTGATACAAGGAAGAAGTATTTAGAATTGGAACAGTTTTAAATTTATGCACAAAAGAAACATCTGAAAACCTCCTAAAAGCTGTGGGAGACAAAAGCGACAGGTGGAGCAGCGGAAGTGCAAGCCCTGGCCACAGGGGCCAGGAGCTCCTGGCTCACAGTGGGGTGGCCATCCTCGTGCAGGAGGCTTTTCTGGTAATGTATTCTGAAACCAAATTACCGTAAGCTGATCCCATCTGGATAGTGTCTGAGCGCGGCTGCTTTGGTTACTCACCACTGCCTCTAACCTGTGATAGCATCTCCATGAAGACAGCAAAAATCTGATTAACCCAATAACAATGAAACACTTGGTCAAAGAGCAAGGAGCTTTTAACTTAAGATACACTAATGCAATTCCCTCGCCTTGTTTTCTGAAACCTAATAGGAATCAAGCGGACGTACGGCCAGAGATGGCTGTTTGCAGGCTCTAATGCAGCGAGCTGAGAATGAAGTCAAATAAATTGAAATCTAATTCATCACTGCACGCTAACTTCTTTCCGCCTCTCTAAAAATACATTAAAAAGCTCTTATTTCAAGACGGGAAATTGGATAGCCTTGTTAGTTTATTGCAGTGGCTGTGCCAGGGATAAAAGAAAGCATGGGTGTTGAAAGACATTTAGGAATGAAAGGAGTAAAATCCCAATTCACTGCTCAAATCGGGTTTTTTTTTTTTTTTTTTTTTTTTTTTGGAGCAACCACCAAAGAATTCACACTTGTAGCCATGACTGACCTTTGACCAGTGTGAACAACCCCGCTGGAATGAGTCCCTCACACTCATATACTCAAATAAACCAGGAGATATTTACCTTCAAATTTACAGAAACAATAGCCCTAAAAGCAACCTGACATTCCAGTGGAAATTAAACTGAATTATAAGTATAAACTTGAACTATCTCAACATTTAGTAGAACTTCTACTGGAGGTTTTATACAGTTGCATATGGGTGTGTTAAAGACTTTAGTTCGGTCTGATGCCCAGAAAGTGGTGACGCCCTAAGGTATTTTATAGATTCCAGCACAGCGCTGTACAAGCTGCATGGGGCAAAAACATCCAATAGAGATAATTTACCCCAAGCATCACTTCTACATGCAGCCCTCAGTGAGGGCTTGAAAACACCAGCGAATAAGAGACACTGCTGAAACAAAAATTAGCGTCCAGAGTTGGAGAGGTTTCCCCAGATCAAAATGCTCGACAGTGGACAAGTCGTCAGGTCAGTGGTAATAATTTCTACATTACAAGAGAGGCTGAATTTTCTCATGATGTGGTGTGAAAAATAAGCCTAATAATCCAACCTAGCTTCAAAAAGTTAAATTCTTAGGTTGCTTTTAGAATATGAAACTTTTATTGCAAATGTAATGAATATAATATTTGCATGTTTTAGTAAAATAACCATTGTCGGTGTTCAAGGAATCATTAACAAAACAATACTTATTACATGTCATTTATTATAAATTTCCCTTATTAGTGAAACATTTATAAACCTAAAAGTAAAGAATGCAGTAATTTACTGTTTTAAAATAAGAGCAAAACAACTGTCTTATAAAATGTGATAAATTAACATTTAAAAAATCATTATATTTAATGCTGGCTTTTTGACACAAAATATGAAACACAATTGTGAACAACAAAAGTTTTACTGCTTTATTTTTCTCTAACTTATTGAATATTAGTTGATAACTGCATTTTTGGGGAAAATTTATTTATAATTAATTAAAATAAATTAACCTTGGAAAAAGAGTTGCTTCTTGATTTTTAATTATTTAGGTTAAAACTGAAAAAGTACAGTAGCAAACACTAGAAAGTCATGCATTTAAACGTTTGATATGAGATGTTAAAGAAATTCTGTGATTTATGTTCAGGTGATGAAATATTATTATTCATATTAGGACTATTAAGGAAAAATCTGATACAATTGCATTGGTTTAAAAAGTAAAATAAACACACAAAAACTGTTTTACTTATATGATATAAAAATATCAATTTCAATAAAGTATCAATTAATGTACGACCATATGATCGAATGGTTATGAAGTATACAATTCCAATGATGTAGACAGTTTTACATAAAAAAGGGGAGCAAATTAAAACACTTTAAGCACATTTGTTACAAATCTCATATGTTACACAGCCAATTTAAAAAAGGGTAATTTAGGTTTAACTGCATAAAAACAAAACTGGTGCAATAACTTAAAATTGTGCTGGCTTAAATAATCTTGTACACTGTCTCCAAAAAATAAGTTAATATTTTCCACAGCTAAATGCAGTTTATTTAGTTTTAAATGTAAGTCAGTGGTGAACTGATGAAGTTAGAAAACCAGCGTGTCCCAGCAGCTGCCAGGAGCTGTAAGGAGGGCAGCTCGCCTGCATTTGGGTGCTGCTGACTGGGACATACCTACCGGCTCTCTGAGGTTACTCAGTCTTTCCAATCCTCTTTCTCAAGTCGGAAATGTACATTTTACTGTGTGGTTTATCCTTTCCAATTCCACGCATTCACATTAATCTCATCTCCTCACAATATCACTCTCATTCTGCCTGGGCGGCCGGCTCGGGCAACAAAGCCATCAGCGAACAAGCTTTTAACCCGACTGGACAGGGGACCAGTATGATTCAGTGGTGCAAGGTAAATCAATCAGGCACGCTTCGAATGAGACTTACATATACAAAAACACAAGCTTACAAAATATTTTAGACACGTGCACCTGCTTAGCCACTGTCAAGTCTAACCTGAATTAAAATCCCTCAAGACAGAAAAAGTGCACATTTAAAACAGTTAATACAAAGGAAAAGAAAGCATGACAGTTTTAATAAGAACCGTACATTTTTGAGGTTAAATAGATGTAAAAAGAATGGAATGAAGAGTGAATTTAGGTAAGAAAGATGGAAAAGGGAAAAGGAAAAGGAAATAAAGTTCAATGCAACAGCTGGGTTAACCAGAAAAGTGAAAGCAGGAAAAGAGAAACAAGCTGCACCTACTGGTTATGATAGCTGAGAGGGTCTGGAAGACAAAGTTCGGAAATGTCCATCAGTCCAGTTTTAGCATTCCAGGAATGAGAGGAAGAGGAAAGAGAAAACAACTGAGACCCGCTTCTTCCCCAAATGATACCACAGCACCCTCAGAGACAACACTGCCGCAAAAAGCCACTCCGGTGCCGCGCTCCCCCCCCAACAGCCTGCACAGGTATGTTGGGTTCTGATGAACTGAGAGTTTGTGTGCATGAGCATGTGTGTGGTGTGTGTGTTTATGTATATATATAAGTGTGCAAGAGAGAGAAAGTGTGTGTTTGAGTGTATGTAAGAGAATCTGAGAGTGAGAGAGAAATAGAGAGACAGGTTGAAAGGAGGGGGGAGAGGAGGAGGGACAGATAGACAGAGAGGTAAAAAGGAGAGGTGAGAGACGGAGGAGCGCAGGCAGCAGCGGGATGAGCGCTAAGATGAAGAGAGCATGAGAGTGCGAGCGAGAGGAATGACTCTTTCCATGGTTGGGATAGGGCTCTTTAAGACTCAAGGGCTTGATGAATATGGAACAGCTGCTGTTGGCTGGCTCCGAGGGGCAGGACTTAAAGCGACAGAGGGGCCGGCGGAGCTCCGGGGAGGAGGGACCCGAACACTCGCTCGCTCACTCATACAACAACTCGACTCACAGGCATGTAGAGAAAACACTGAATCACATGGACAACGGAGATGCAATAAAAAGAGCTCAGTTTTAATCTGAAACATCAAAGAAGTCTAATCCTAAAGACTGCAAACTATAATTTAAATATAGATGCAGATAATTATAAAAGAAGAAAGGGCAAATACTTTTTCATCTTTTTACAATTTATCAAAAAAAATAACTTTAATGTATCTATATACTTGAAGATTTCACAGATTATAGTAGATTCTGGCCCAGGAAAACTTCCTCCACCCATGATTAGACTCTTACATAGATTTCTAGGATCAATTCAGATTTCTGCTTCTGTTTCAGTTTTGAATCCATTCTGATTGTTTTTACTCTTTCCAAGAATGAAAAGCACATAAAAGGCAGAAAATGTGATGCAGGTTTGTTACACCTTTATGATTGTTAAGTAACAAAATGCCTAAAAATCACCCTTTAAAGATTAAACAAGAATCTAATTGCCTGGAGGAAACATACTGGAAGAAAAATGAAAAAGAATTATGCACACCATTATTGGTGCACAGGGGATTGCATTGTGAAGCCAGCTAGATTTAAAAATGCAAGAATGTCGAGTATTCAAGTCCAATATTGGAAGCTAAGTTAGCTAAAATGTCAGTTTCACCTCAATAGGCTTATATTCTTACAAAAAAAAAGGAGAAATGCACTGATTAGGCTTTTCCTAGCAGATACTAATTTCTAGTTTTATCTGAAGACTGACCTGCTGATTCAGAAGAACCGTTGTGCCAACTTAATGAATGGCTAAAGAATAACCTTGAAAAATACCAAGAAAATTTGTATGCCTGAAAATAAATTATGAAGTAGAATAGACTAAAGACTAGGGAAGACTAAAGAATAGTTCATAGTGCTGGTAATCTAGATGAGATTGAATCATGAAGCCAGCTGTTTTTAAAAACAGGTGCAGAACTTTTAAAATTCAAGACTTTTAAGAAATGTTGCATGTCCAAACCTGGAAGTTTAAAGTACAAAAAAAAAAAGTAGAAATGTACCGGTGTTTCACTGACCAGTACTAATCTCTGGTTTTCTTTAAAGTCTGACCAATCCTGATTTTTTTTCTAAGGACAATAACCTATAGAACAGAAACAGGTTAATTTATAAACATAGTATACAACAGAAAATAAAGAAATTACAAGTTTATCCACATTTATGCATTAAAGCCTATTTCTGCATTGTTTAGCAGATTAAAGTTAAAAATCTCATCGAAGTGCATGTTGTTTGTTGATGCGTTTATTGACCAGAAATTATGGCAGTTCTTTGCTTGGTGTTTCTAATATATAAAAGGGAAAAAAAATGTTAGTGTCTGACCTGCTGATCAGAGCTGATGAAGAGAAATGCAGAGTGACTGGTGCATCTGTAAATAAAATCAAGTCTGACACCAGCTGAGGTTTCACTAATAGAAAGCTCCAGTGAGAAGTCCATTTTACTTTACCTTCTAAAAGCTCAAGCAGAAAGTCCAGTAAATGTTTTACTAAAGTTTGTTCTTTAGCTGTATCTTTGGGTGTTGCATGTGAGGGGACCATTGTAAAGTCTTCCCCACCTGTGAGAGATGATCTCAGACCATAAGTCATGCTCTTGGAAGCCCGATCGGCCTCCAAAGGAGCAGAAAATCCAGCTCTGTCTACTCTAACCCCAGCTTTAGAAGCGCCTGTGTTTCAGTGTTGATCAAGCTCAGTAAGAATGCAGAGAATGCAGATAGCATTTCACAGTCAGCGAGGGTCTCCGTGTTACTGTATCCCCACATTATAGGAACAGAGCTTACCATGGCATCCTGACACTCGACTGAGTCCGGCCAAAAGAAAACAGCAGTCTGCCCTCTTCTCAGAAACTCACGAGGTGCCCTAACGGCACAGCTCAGCCTCTCCGGCAAAGGGAGAAGAGAGCAAGGAAGATTTGAACTCTACCAGAAGAATTATGCAAAAAAATATATAAAAAACAAAAAACAGTGTGGCATCGCGTTGCTCCTGTTCATTTTGCTGCTCAACAGGGACAGAATAAACCCCCTGGAGAGGAATCCAGTTCCATTCATCGGCTCACGTTTCTATAATCAATGCAAAAACATCACGCAGTCCCTATTGATCATCACAGGCCTAGTGATGTGCAGCAGCAGAGCCTCCACGCTCACGCTGTTACACAGATCATGCAGCAGCTGCTCCTTTTTTGCGACTAAATGAAGGAAAATTCTATTGAGAATCATATGAAGTCAATTAATTTTTTCAAAATGTTCAAAATAAGTAAAGGAAATTAGTTTAGTATCCAAAACCAACAAAAAAGAATGAAATGCAATGCAAGTAAAGTAAAACTAATGTTAGGACACCAGTATTTCAGAAAGACTACTTTGTTTCTATACAAGTTTTGCATCTCTACTTATAGCTGAATTCATGTTAAAAAAATGTTATTTCTACTTTTCTTCCATAGCCTTTAAAAGACAATTTAATTTTTTTAATGCTTTGTGAGCAATGAGATCCCTGCTGCAGTTATCTTTGCTTGTTATTTTTGGATTTTGTTTTGGTCTAATGATGATTTCATCAATGAAGTTTTTGGTCAGATTTTTTTTCTATTAGAGATCAGAATCTGCCATTTCTCCCTTCATCCGCCCTGATCAGTGCATCAAAACTTAGAACTCCCACAATATCGGCCTATAAACGTATTAGCCAATATCGCGTGATTATAAACACCTTTACTAAGTTTAGTAAAAAGCAAAGCCAATTATGTGACTGCTTGGGACCCAAGAGAAATTTTATGCACCAGTTGTGCACATATTTAGCAAACATATTAAGTAAAGACCTCATAGTTTGAAAGTTATATTAAACAGAACCATAATGTATTGTTAATTCAATCATTTCTACTGCTTGTGTCTAAGCTGTGAACAGACACAAGCACACTTTAAGTTTTTGTCAAGTAAAATGACCAAACATGGGCAACATAAACTGGGCGTCAGAGGTTCTGTGGTGGGTGGTGGGCTTGACTAGAGGTGGGCCCCAAATTGTATTCTGCTTAGGGCCTCATACAGCCTTGGGCTGGCTCTGTTTTGATGCCTTATGGGTCAAAATAGGAAATCAACAGAAAGCAGGAATCAGCATCAGCCAGTAAGAGACTGATCTGTGCATCTTAGGTAACAAAATAATAATTGTCAAAACAAAGGTGAATTAGTTTAACTTCAGGTCTAAAAGAACCTCCCAGGAATATTGGTGTAAAATTAATTCTGTGAGCCAAAGGTTATAGTCCATAGTGCAACGATACAACGAAGATGATTAATTAACAAGGATATAGATGAGAAGTTCAGATTAAGATGAGAAACCTGAACCCTTAACATGCTCTTTAAATCAGGAAGACAACCCTCCCATGTCTATTCACGAAACATCTTACTTATGACAGCTGGTACAAAGTTTTATCAAACAGAAACTCTTGAAGAGCTCGCAATTACAAAGTCGCAAGATTTTGAGGAATATTTTGCGCATTTTACAAGTTATTCCTCTTGAAGGAAAAAGCTCTAGACCTATTACTGTAAAAAAAAGATGTTGAAGCTTTTGCTGGATGATAAAAAATAACATAATAATCGGTTATTGATCCCAGAGGAAATGTTTCTTTACGCATGTCTCAGTTGAAGTGAAATTGGTGTAAATTACACGCGTGAAAACATGAAAGAAGAAAACAAAAGGGGGAAATCCTAAAATTACGTGTCGAATGTGTTATGAATGTGTACCTTACTCGGATAAGTCACGGCCCATCCCTGCCGCGGCTGCAGTGGGTACAGGCTGCGGACTGGCTGTGTGGAAGTGGAGTCTCCAGGTGTTGCAGTTGGTTTGGCTCCGTCTCTGCGTCTGAACGCGCCGTTTCACCGCCGCACATCGCAGACTACCATGAACTCCTCCTCCGGTGCGCGCCCTGTGGCTGAACCAAACACCTCTAGACCCGCGGAGCTCGGGTCAAATGTGGTTCAAGATCAGAAAAAGGTTAAGATGTACCCGCCTCTTACTTTTTCTGTTTCTTTGAATATTTCTTTAAGAAACAAGTCAAATTGTCCACATGTAAGGTGTCTTTGCGACGTTTCTCTCTGTTTGCTGCACTCTAATTTAGTTAGTTTTGCCTCTTTCCAGCTTTCCCCGGGGTTGTGTGGTGTGGTGGGTGGGTTTTCACCTGAGAGAATGGGAGGTGAGCGCAAACAGATCACTGCGGCAGGCAAGCAGTCGGTCAGTTTCCACTGTTGATGAATAAATAAGAGACCAATTGCAGCGTCGTGTCTGTGCCGCAGAGATCACAGTTACTGTATCAAGTGACATACCTTTAACAGATCATGCAAACATGATTTGATTTGTTAGTTTTCTAAATATTTATTCAATAAATTTTTTCCGAGGGAAGCATGGTATGCAGCAGAGGCGTTGCTTGACAAAAAGCCACACTGGGGCTCAATATAAATGAAGTCCAGCCCCGAAGTTTCTGTTTTCATTAAATATTTAATTAATATGCATATATTTCTAACCCTATCTTGAATATATGTACTATAGTAGTATGTATGCTGGTAAATGTTTTGTATACCTGTAAAAAAAAAAAAAATCAGCTTTTTTGTGATGTCCTTTCCTGGAATCTTAGACAAACAGTATGGTGGGATCGGTTGCCTTGCAGTGTCAGGGGCAAAGTAGCTTCACAAAAGGGAAGAATGGATATTCTCCCTGTCACACAGATTCTACCAATATGTTGGTAGTTGATGCTATTTAGACTCCTATTTAACTGATTTAGTAGAAAATGCTTGTACATGTCAACATTATAGTTGAAAATGAAATTGAGATAAAATCAAATAATTTAAAATTGTCGTGGAAATTGCACTATGGAAAAAATTATTTTTAGTACAGAGGTACTTGAAAATAATATTTTACACAATATTTGGTTAGGTACTCATTTTCAGGTAAATCAAACACATAGATGGTTTTTGGATGTGTTTTCTTTATCTATGAAAAATTGTTCTCAATCACAGCTTCCAACTGTTCTTGAGTACATGATCTTTGAAATAATAACTAATAAAAATCGGACAATCTAGGGAGAAATGCTTTAATGAATTAATATGAATAATCTCATAATTCCTTTATTTTGTGTTGGAAGAAAACTCCTACCTCTAGCAAGGAACAGGCAGGAGACTTTTCTTCTCTCTTTTATGTTTTGTTGTTTATAGAATGAAAAATCGGAATCACAATCGGCAGGCAAGACCTCAAAGAAAAAAACAAAAATTGGTGATGGCCAAGAAAAGCCTGATCGGTGTATCTCCACTTTTCATAAAATGAAATTCAAATTTAGTCTTGAAATAAACATTTTGCCCAACCTTTGGCTTCCAAGGTTAGACGTGTACATGTAACATTTCCTAAATGTTCTGACATTTTTAGTGCTTTCCATTTAAATACCTGGCTTCACCTTGCAATCCCCTTTGCTGCAGAAACAGTATTGTACATAACTCTTTATTTTCCTTTATTTTTCCTTTCCTTTTCCTTTTTATTACTGCTTTAAAATACATTGACCATCTCTGTAGACTCTTACATGTAAGAATTGTGATTAAAAGCAGATTTCAGGTTAATTAAACACTTTTTCCTTTGTCCTCATTTCTCAGCGTTGACTGACTCTCTCAGCTGTAAACCACACTGCACAAACCAGCTCAATCATCTCCACTAGAGGGAGGGCTATTGCACAAGAAACCAGCCATTGAGCTGTATAACCAATGCCGTTATTTATTTATTTTTTATTCATTTCCCCTCAGCGCCTCAGTGCAATTCATAAACTGAATGAATGACAGTCAGGACAGTGCCAACATGCAGGCGCACAATGGAGGCCTGTCTATATTTTTCCTCTGAATGCAAAAACCTATCCATTACAAACGTGTAATTATTGCCCTTAATAGATTAATTCATGCTGAAAGATAGAAATGGGTTCCAGGCTATTGATGTAATTATTTCACCCAGGAAATTAAGTGACATTAAAAGAATGATATTGTCACCGCCAAAGTATCATTGATTCCTTTCGAATGCAATTAGCTGTATTTGAAAATGGGGACCTGCACACTGAGCGGTGTGAGTAGCGCTGAGGATCACTTCATTTGTGAGAGATATAAAGACCAAATTATCCCATCAAAGGGAAAAATCTATAAATGTAATGGCACAAAGCTTCAGGAATGATAACAGCAATCCTGTTCAGTTCCCCGAGTGTTAACCAGAAGTGTACAAGACAATAGTATCTTATTTAACTGTTATCAGAAGTCATTTTTACAGGTGAACACAAACAATTCTCTCCTAAGAGTCTGATTTAAGAGTAGGTTTAGAAAAGTAAAGCGTCTTGTAGAAAATATCATTACTAACCAAAAGAGGGACAAAAGTGAGTGAGAAGAAGACAAATTCAAACGAAAGACTCTGACATCACATGTTGTGCAAACAGTGACCTAAATAGTGGTTATTGATTTTTAAAAAAACATAAAAAAATCTAAACAAAATTTAAAAAAATATGATCTGCATTTATTAAAAACAGAAAACAAATTTTGCTATCAGATTATTGATCGATTACTTGAAAAAAATTGTTGACAGATGAATCGATTAGCAAAATAATCATTAGTTGCAGCCCTACATGTATGCTAGGAAAAGGTGTAGTAGGCTTCTTTCAGCTAGCTGACCTAACAGCAACAGGTGGGGAAGGGTCAGTGCTGCTTTACTCTATGCTTTATACACCGAAAGAAAAATCTTGTCACTCACACTTTCTCTGGGATCTCATTAAAATAACTTTATATGATAAAATTAAAATGACAAAACATTTTTCAGTTTTGAAGCCATACATTTTTTTAAAGATTTTAATAGTGGTTTAATAAAAAAATAACAGTCCAGGCCTAATATCCATATAGCTTGGGTTGTGTGTTGCCCGTCAACTGGAATTTTTTAAGCTTTCCAGACATGAAGCAAAGTTTAAAAACTTTCAGATCTCATGCCCTATTCACATCATATCAGGCTTGTTATTTTTAAGATAAACCATCCATCTATCCATCCATTCATTTTCTATACCCACTTTTTCCATACTGGGTCGCGGGGGAGCCAGTGCCTATCTTTTAAGATAAACAGCAATTTGAGCTAAAGCAGATTCAGCATCTTACAAATACATCAGAAGGCGTAATCTTTCTGATGGTTTTATTTCTTATTTATAGTGACATCAGAGTTGAGTTTTACAGAGTTTTAGGTTTTATGATTCAGTATTAAAACAATGTGTACCTCTTTTAAAATATGCCTTATAGGTCATGCTTTAAACAGACCTCAGAACCGCTGACAGTGGACCGTGTAAAGATTTCCTCTGTGTCTTCCATCATCTGCCTCTATCTTTTGACAGCTTGATAAGAGCAGTGGACAGCATATACTGCATACATTTTGACCAAGAGTCAGTTTCACGTCTATCAGTTCATTTCTCACAAGCAAATTTGGACAAAATACATTTATATATATATATATATATATATATATATATATAAAATATTATATATATATATACTATATATTATATATATATATATTATATACTGTGCAAAAGTTATTGGCAGGTGTAAATAAAAAATACTGTAAACAAAGAATGCTTTCAAATATGAAAGTGCTAATCATTTATTTTCATCAATCACCAAAATGCAGTGCATAAACAAAAGAGAAATCAAATCAATCTTTGGTGTGACCACCCTTTGCCTTCAGAACTGCATCAATTATTCTAGGTACACTTGCACACAGTTTTTGAAGGAACTCGGCTGGTAGGTTGTTCCAAACATCTTGGAGAACTAACCACAAATCTTCTGTGGATGTTGGCTTTCTCACATCTTTCTGTGTCTTCATGTAATCCCAGACACACTCCATGATGTTGAGATCAGGGCTCTGGGGGGGCCACACCATCACTTACCAGTAATTCTTGTTCTTCTTTACGCTGAAGATAGTTCTCAATGACTTTAGCTGCATGTTTGGGTTTGTTCACTTAGCATTTTGTAAATTGTTAAAAATAAACAACCATCATTTATATATCTGAAAACATTCTTGTTTACAGCATTTTTCCACACCTGTCTAAAACTTTTGCACAGTACTGTAAATCAGATAATAAGAAAGCTTTTGTAGTCAGCAAAACAGGAAGTGAGTAACTTATTTGGATGATGACGTCATGTGGATCTATAGTGTCTAATAGACAATCGTTGCACATCTATCTAAACAGGAAACATGGTTGAGCTCTGATGAAGTAGACATATGAAGAGGTTGGATTCTTCTCACCCACCAGGAGGGTACCCCAGGGTCATGAAATAATTCAAATCTTTGATTAAGGGAAGGAACAACCCAAACGCGAGGGAAGAGGGTACAACACAGGTCATGCCACGGCTAGGACAGATAACTTGAGCAGGGACTAAGGACCACCAAGGGGACTGCAACTGGTGTTTGTAAGCATAATGTTTATCAAGTGAGAAAATGCTGCATTTTACAGAGACTTTCACTTTTTATGTATTCTCTGTTGGTATGAAACACCAGAATACATTCAATTTTAACCACTCTCTGCAAACAATCCCTTTGCATGTTTTGCCACAGTAATTACCTTTAGCTTCAGCTGTGACAATGTCTCCTAAGCAATCTGTACATTATTTTAGTGCCATTAAACCATCATGAGGTAGGCACAAACATTAAGTGGAAAAAGGTGAGACCTGCACATCCAACAAGCTGTTCTGGTGACAGTTGTTGGGAGAAACATGTTGATACATGTCTGCATATGAGAGTGACAATGCTGGTCAGATCCACACAAGAAATTACGGTGTCTCTCTGAATGCTGCCAGAATTTTATTTACATTAATTATAGATAGACTGTGCTCATGACAGAGAGCTTTTAAGTCACTCTGCAGGATTTTGGTTGGTTAGGTGTCTAAGCTCCTGCTCTAAGATAGCATTTCTCCTGACTTTGTACTCCTCACTGAATAGATCACCATAAATCTTTCCTGATATTAACCAAGGTTCGAGCTGGAGATTTCTATCACTGCTTCTATCCTGGTTGGATACAACATTGTGCATTGGTGTCCTGAGCTCGGAGTATCAAATGTAGCTTTATCACTCTTCAGCAATTTGTGTTTGCATTTTCAGCTGCCTTGTGTTTGCTAATTTCTTCCAGTCTTTCAAAATACTTATCATTTTCCGTCATGGAAATTCATGTTTTTAAGTTTTAAAGCAGAGTCACGATTTAAGGCAGAGACAAATTTAACTTTGAATATTTGAACTAAGTAAAAAACTGTGATTACGCTAGCTTTAGTGGATATTTATGCACAGAGTTGAGCATGTACCGTTCTTGTAAACCATTTTTAAATTGTTGTTTTGTTGTCTTTACGTGCTGTGGCTATGTGGGGCATTTTGATGGATTTCTACAAAAGCATGTTTGTGCAGCAGTTGCTGGTCCACACAGCTCCCCACTAACCGAATTACACGGTTGGTAATCCACTGAAAAGACACTCAGCGAAGAGGCAGAAAGACAGGCCGAGGGAGCAAAAAACGAAACCTACCAGACACAACCACAGATATGATGTCCGACCATCTTAAGAATCAGGCATCCATCTCCTGCCATGGCCAAAAAAACATAATTCGGACCCAAACATTTTTCTTCCCGACTCAAACCAAATCAGAGGGTCCAGAGCATCTGCTGTCAGGCTACCTCCATCCCACCCTCACCTAAATTTTATTTAGGAGACATCTTTCTCCCTATTCCCTCACTCTCATGCTCTTTCCATTGATAGTTCTCCCCCTCTTTGAATTCAGTGCACTGTAGCTTTTAAATTTACTTGCCTAACAAATATAGACAGCGAGACCTAAGTGTTTTTTGAAATCCTTCAATGGGCTTTGGAGTGGCCGTGCTGTTCTGGGTGTTCTATCTCTGTCACTGACAGCCTAACCTGTGCATGTGTGTGTGTGGCTTTGCTTGTCTGTTTCAGTGTTTGTTCGTGTGTATATGCACGATCGTATATTTGTTCCCCCATGTTCAGCCCAGGCTCCCAGGCTGGGAGTTGGGAGTGCTGGGTGGGAGCGGCAGTCTGGAAATGAGATAAGGATGTCTGATTCATAGGATCTGACAGGAAATCTATACTCTGCAATGTTTATAATCCAGCCATTACTACACAGCCGAATGAAAGAACAATAATCCAATCATTTACTCCATATTTACCTGAGGCAGATTCTCGGCTTAAAGGCGAAATGTGTCACGTGGCTGCGAAGGCTGTCAAATGGGCCAGTGTGGATGAAGCTGCAAAGAGTAAGGAGGATGTTGAGAAAAGTAAATGTATGTCCACAGGAGAGAGGATGGTTGACCTGTGGGCACTTTTCCGAGTGCTTTAGAGAGAAATGAAGGAACTAATTGATGTAAGCACCATATGGAAGGAAAGAACATTACAAGGCAAATTTAAGACAAATAAATAGCTAAGATATAATAAAAAAAATGCTGGTAAAATAATCTCCCCCTTTAAGAGAAGGCAGCACAAACAGTAATGTTTTCAGTCCTTATTTACAGGAGCCAACAGTTTCTACACACCTCAGATTTTAAGTTGGTTCCAGATTTGAGGACCATGGAAGCTCAATGATGCCTTATTTGGTTTACTTCTGGTTTTAGGAACAGATCAGTGCACACCTGAGGGGTCTAAGTGATTCATGCTTGACTCTGAATTGTATTTGGATAGCAACTCTGGCAGCAGCATTTTGGATGACCTAACCTATATCAAATAAATGCATGCAATAGGAAAGTTATTCTGACAATGTTTTCAATATGGAGGTAGGTTAATTTATATGTCAGAACAATGCTTATGCTTCTTTTTTTTCTTTTTGTGCTCATCGATCGTACCCGATTGTTCATTTTTAGTCTTGTACTTTTGGGGCCAAAATCAATGAATTCTGTCTTTCCCCCAATAGGCTGGAGAAAATGCTGACCAATGCACTTCATGATAGTATGGAAACACTTAAAGAGACTGCGGTCATGTGGTGACAAAGAAATATAAAGTTCTACGTCATCATGGAAGTAGATGAGATATAGTACTTCATAATTAGAGTTAGGGGAATCATACACACATTAAATAAAAGTGGTTATTGAATCAACCCTTGAGGAACCCCACATGTGATGTTTCCTTGCTCAGATGTATAGCTGCCAAATCACAGAAAGTAGTCTCGGTCTGCCAAGTACCAGACAACCCAACCCACTTCCCCAGTTTATCAATCAATATTTTAAGTGGTTAGATATGGGCCTGTAATTACATACCATCGAGGCTTCTTATGGTTTGAAGCTCATGACTAATATAAAAAAACTCACAAATTTGTTATGAACATTCAAAAAAGTTAAGAATTTTGAAGAAGATGTGAAATTCATTTCTTTTATCTCATACATCCATGCAGACAGAAACTAAAAGTAAAGGAATTTTCTGGTGGGGTTTACTTATTATAGAGCCTTTCATGGACAGTACGAGCTGCTGTTCATTGTGCACGACTGTGTGTATGGGGGGGTGTGTGGGGGAGGGGGGAGTTATCTTATTTGAAAAAGTGAAGGGGGCCTGCCCTTATCTGTCAATAAACAGTAATTAGATTTTGTGGCCGATAGCGTCGATTGGTTTCTAATCTAGCTGTCGCCCTAGACGTGTGTAATTAAAATCCTGATTGATAAAGGGGGAGAAGCCCGCCCATGCCACCACTTTAGCAGAACCCTACCCCCGACCCCTTCAAAACACAAACAAGAGGGAGATATGAAAGAGGGCCTGCGGAGAAAACTGCACTTCATATTGATCAGCTTTATCAGCTTTCCTATCAATGCCCTTTTCCCCACAATGCAGGGCCTGGTACAAAGGTTTCCTACGTTAAACGTCAGAGCTAATGTTCATCCAGCAGATTTTATCTGTCATAAAGAAACCGCATTTTAACTAAAAAAGGAGATTTTGTTACTTGTGATCATATTAGAAAAATATTCACTTAAAGTAAATGAGAATAAAGTGGCTTGCCACAGTGTTCATACGCTATGAACCTTTCACATCTTGTAGTGTTATAGCTACAAACTTGCATAGTTGTGATGTGAATTAAAGCAAACGTGTGGAAGAAGATGCTCTGGTCAAATGAGACCAAAATATATATTTTTTTGTTAAAGATGCAAAGCACTTTGTGTTACAAAAAAACAGTACTGCGCATCACCCACAGTACTATCACCACATTGAAAGTGGCAGCATTATGGTGTGGGGATCCTTTTTTCAGCTGAGAATGTGAAGCTGGTCAGAACTGATAGGAAGATGGATGGAACCACACACACGGTAATCCTGGAAGAAAACATGTTGGAATATGCAGAAGAGTTGAAACTGGGCAGGGGGTTCACCTTCCAGCACGACAATGATCCTAAACAGGTAGTGGTGTAGATCAAAGCACATTCACCTTTTAGAATGGCTCAGTTAACTTAATTCAACTAGGAATCTGTGGCAAGACTTGAAAACTAATAGTCAAAGGCACTCTTCATCCAGTCTGAGCTTGCAAAGTCGAACATTTGCAAAGAATTGGTAAACTTTTTAGTTTCTAAATATTCAAAACAGACAGAGACATACCCTAAAACTAGCAGCTATACCTACAGCTTAAGCTGGTTCTACAAAATATTTACTAAGGGGGTGATAATAAATAAGTGCCACAGTTTTGAGATTTTTTTTATCACACGGTTACCTGAGAAACCCCCTACAGACTGAGTGATATCTGCACCCATCTGCCACATCTTTGTGAGTTTTTAACTGTTCTGACAAACACACAAGAGATGCACATAGCAATGACATTTGAAGTAGAATGTCTAGCATCTATTTAGAAGGATGTGCATTTAGAAACCATTGGTCCAGTGCTCAGGTTTTCTTAATGCCAGAAGAATTTAAAGTAAAACTCATTGTGCACATAACAGCCTTTCTCTATTTCTCTTTCTTACTCCATGTGAGCGATGGATTGATGGTTGCAGAGCTGTGCCACACCTTGCATGCTGTGTTTCAATCATTTCACTAATTTCCTCACCAAACAACGACTAAACATTAGTGACCTTAAAAGAAGGAAATAGGTGAGAGGGTTTTGTTGCTGGGGAAACTTTTTTTTCATTTGTTTTATGGAGCTTCTTTGGCAGGGTTACCTTAGAAGGGCTTATGCGCTGAATGCACTCTACAATAAGGCACTAAGATTTATTACTCATTTTATATCAGTCTTTCATAATTGCTTTTATACTCTCAAATCAAATGATCTGTCACATCTAACTTCATCATGATCTTATTTCTAGCTGTTCTTTGTTTGGTTCCGTCTTACTTTCAGATCTCTGTCTGGAGAAGATAAAGCTTTATAAGTCGCATATAAGTATGCTGCTCCCTCTGCTTGGTATGAGTCAGTCAATCTTCAGAAGTTGATCTCACCAAAGGAATTCAGATCAGCTTTCCTTGACCAGAGTAGGACACAAACATGTACACCGTATAAGCGTGGCTCTAAATGATTGTGAAAATTGATCACTTGTGACATCTTTGCTTTTGCTCACGTTTTGCAGCAACACAGTATTTACTGTTATGGGAAATTGAAGCAATTACAACATATTTATTCAAACTTAATAAAATGGGATCATGCTCTCTTGGCCACGCCATTTAAAACACTGTATATTTGTTTAAATTGAGCATAAACATTGTATGATATTTAGAAGACAACAGAACATTGTAAATTATCGCTTTGACTTGTGTTAAAATACTTTTCAATAATTGGAGAGATTATATTTAGGTATGCATACATAGTGCCTTCTAGATTTTTACTCCTGGTATAGATGTGTACAAAATCAATTAAATAAATGGTTGTTCTGGTGACTCTGTGATCCCAACATGCCACTCTTTAGAGCAGTTCTCTTAACAGTTCCTGCTGAAGATGCTTTTACCTGCCTTTCGGTCCTGCTCACTTTGTGTGGTGGCAAAATAAATTTATGTCCATGTTCAGCTTTGCTTGTCTCAAAGTTAATCTTTTAAACTTTTTTTCTTATCGCTCTGTCTGTGGAAATGGGCAAGTTTAGATGAGTACCTTTTGTACTGTAGCAGTCCCCTGCATTAATATGCTAAAAACATACATTATTTATGCCCTCTGTCAATACTTTGTAGAACCACCATCTGCCAATACAGATGTTTTTAGCGTATGGGTCAGAGGAAGCAAACTAGTTCCATTTCTGTCTGATTGGATGGACAGTGTCTTTGTACATAAATTTCTAGGTCTTGCCACTGATGTTCAATTGGATTTAGGTCTGGACTTTGATTGTCCCATTCTACGACATGAATATGCTTTGATCTAAATCACAGGTATCAAACTCCAGTTCTCGAGGGCCGGTGTCCTACAACTTTTAGATGTCTCTGTCCTTGGGGAATGGAGTTTGACACACCTGATAAGTCATTCTATTGTGGCTCTTGGAGTATGTTTAAGGTCATTGTCCTGTAGAGACTGTCTTGTATATAGCTCCATCCATATTCCAATCATCAATGGCCAGCTTCCCTGTCCCTGCTGAAGAAAAGCATCACCACAGCATAATGGTTCCACTACTGTGTTTCACAATGGGGATGGTGTGTTCAGGGTGATATGCAGTATTAGTTTTTCTGCCAAACATAGTGCTTTACAAGAAAGCCAACAGGTTCATGTTTGCGGTGTCCCCTACATGGTTTGTGGTAAATTGCTACCAAGGCTTCTTATGGCTGTCCTAATGAAATGGCTTTCTTCTTGCCACTCTTCCATAAAGGTCAGGTTTGTGGATGCCTTGCTTTATGTTGCTCTATCACCAATGAAAAAATGCTATAAAATATATTGAAGTTTTTGGATGTAAGGTGACATAATGGAAATGTTACGGTGGTAATAATTCTTTTGCAAGCCATGGTATATTTCTTCGGAAATAATTAAGTATGTTAGATGAAAATGTATCCTTGAAAAACTTGGAAGGAAAGCTCCTGGATATAAAAAACCTTGTCGTCTTGTGCAAATAATGTGATTGGAGATCATCTTCTGCTTTTGATTCTTAAGATTGTCTCCTCTCCTGGTAATAAGGCCAGCTCCCCCTGTGGTTCTATAAAACTAGAGTGACCTTGATACCAGGGTGCCATGTGTCACAGCAGGGGAACCCAGGGGGGAGAGGATGGGGTGAACAGATCATCTCCCTGCACGCCTGGTACCGTGCCCGACCCGTCCTGCTCCCACCACAGGCCCAGTACCACAGAGGCCTGTGTGGGGAAAGGAGCAGCTCCAGGCTCTGGAGAGCATGACTCCAATTAAGCTCCAGAAACCCAGCTCATGCTCCACTGCCTCTGCGGTGTGGTTGTCCTACACAGGAAGACATACAGTCAGTCCAAGGAAATGAACTCTGTCACTACATTAATGATATTTCCCTTGAGTTAGAATTCGTTTTCAAATACTTTTGTATACGTATAAAAGTGTGGCATTTATTAGGTATAATAATTATCCTAAACTCAAGAAGGAATAGGAACAATAATCCTGCTTGTTTATTGATTTCAGAAGTTAAAAAAGCGGCAGATTTAAGCACACAGTAACAGATGAGAGCGATAGACGGGCCTCATTTTCCCCTGTGATTAAAAATGTATGTTGCCACCCGCAGCCTTTGGTGTGGAACTCTCCTGGAAAAGGAGCTGGTTAATATTCAGGCCCATGTCTGGCTAATGTCTTAAAGTGATAAATAGGAGGGGGTTGCAGTCGTTTGATTGTTCTTCACAGGCAGTCAGGGAGCAGCAGCACAGGGGGATTTAAGGTGGAGGAATCCTCTCAAAGCTCCCCATTCATTCGCTCTCAGATGCCCCATCATTAATTGGGCCTGTCGACATACCTAGGGCCACTGGCTGGTGCCGTGGTGGATGAGCTTTTTAAGACAGTTCAAAAGAGTCCTTGCCTCATGAAAGGCATTCAAATTACATGAAATTGCATTCATGTCAAGCCTTGAAGGCACAGTCATACAGTACAATGGCATAACGTCTTCTTTCGTTCCCTGCCTGTCTGTGCAACTGTAGTCTTTCTCTTGAGAGTAAACCACTAAATAAAGTGTTGGTTTTACTATGTGAAAACATGTATGGCCTTATTTTCAGGTGACTTTACAGTAAATACAGCATAATACAAACTTACAAAAAAGAAATTCAATAGGTGAAGATTATAAATCTGATATTGGAAATTTATACAGTACCCTACAAATATATTCATACTGCTTAAACGTTTTCCAGATGTTGTCATGTTTTATCCACGAGTCTCAATGCATATTATTGTGATTTTATGTGATTGAGCAGCACAAAGTAGTGCATAATTGTGAAGTGGAAGGAAATGGATATAAGCTTTTTTTTAAATTTAATTAACGAAAATCTGAAAAGTGTCATTAGCCTTTGTATTCAGTTCTACAATACATTGTGAAACTACAGGGGTTGGACAATGAAACTGAAACACCTGTCATTTTAGTGTGGGAGGGATCATGGCTAAATTGGACCAGCCTGGTAGCCAGTCTTCATTGATTGCACATTGCACCAGTAAGAGCAGAGTGTGAAGGTTCAATTAGCAGGGTAAGAGCACAGTTTTGCTCAAAATATTGAAATGCACACAACATTATGGGTGACATACCAGAGCTCAAAAGAGGACAAATTGTTGGTGCACGTCTTGCTGGCGCATCTGTGACCAAGACAGCAAGTCTTTGTGATGTATCAAGACCCACGGTATCCAGGGTAATGTCAGCATACCACCAAGAAGGATGAACCACATCCAACAGGATTAACTGTGGACGCAAGAGGAAGCTGTCTGAAAGGGATGTTCGGGTGCTAACCCGGATTGTATCCAAAAAAACATAAAAACCATGGCTGCCCCAAATCACGGCAGAATTAAATGTGCACCTCAACTCTCCTGTTTCCACCAGAACTGTCCGTCGGGAGCTCCACAGGGTCAATATACACGGCCGGGTTGCTATAGCCAAACCTTTGGTCACTCATGCCAATGCCAAACGTCGGTTTCAATGGTGCAAGGAGCGCAAATCTTGTGCTGTGGACAATGTGAAACATGTATTGTTCTCTGATGAGTCCACCTTTACTGTTTTCCCCACATCCAGGAGAGTTATGGTGTGGAAAAGCCCCAAAGAAGTGTACCACCCAGACTGTTGCATGCCCAGAGTGAAGCATGGGGGTGGATCAGTGATGGTTTGGTTTGCCATATCATGGCATTCCCTTGGCGCAATACTTGTGCTAGATGGGCGCGTCACTGCCAAGGACTACCGAACCATTCTTGAGGACCATGTGCATCCAATGGTTCAAACATTGTATCCTGAAGGCGGTGCCGTGTATCAGGATGACAATGCACCATTACACACAGCAAGACTGGTGAAAGATTGGTTAAATGAACATGAAAGTGAAGTTGAACATCTCCCATGGCCTGCACAGTCACCAGATCTAAATATTATTTAGCCACTTTGGGGTGTTTTGGAGGAGCGAGTCAGGAAACGTTTTCCTCCACCAGTATCACGTAGTGACCTGGCCACTATCCTGCAAGAAGAATGGCTTAAAGTCCCTCTGACCACTGTGCAGGACTTGTATATGTCATTCCCAAGACGAATTGACGCTGTATTGGCTGCAAAAGGAGGCCCTACACCATACTAAGAAATTATTGTGGTCTAAAACCAGGTGTTTCAGTTTCATTGTCCAACCCCTGTACTTTTCACTGCAATTACAGCTGGAATCTCTCTGCCAGTGTTGTACATCTTGAGAAGGACAGTGTTGCCCTTTCTTCCCTGCAAAAAAGCTCATACTCAGAGTTACTATGAACAGCAACTCTGAAGTTTTGCCACCGATTCTCTACTGGATTCATTTCTGGGCAATTATAAAATGTGAACATACTTTTATCTTTACCACGGTTCTGAAAGGTCCTTCATGCCTAAATAAAATGCCTGACTTTATGGCTCTTACATATGCAGTCAAGTTCTATAGAAACTAAGTGAATTATTTTAAAGTAGTGTGTTGAAGTATAGATATATCTAAAGGCTGCAGGACACCAGCCATCATGGACTGGACTTTCAGATCCCTGATTTAAACCATTCTGTTGTAGTTCTGGCTGTATGTCATCATGCTGGAAGTTTAACCTCCACCCCAGTCTCAAGTCTTTTGCAGCCTCTAACAGGGTTTCTTCCAGTATTGTCCACTATTTATCTCCATCCATCTTTCCATCAACTCTGACAATTGCTTCGGGTTCTTGCTGGAAACAATGCAATAACCACCCCCATATTTTGCAGTGTATGTGCAATTTACATTTTCCGTTGTTCACAGAGCAACTGGATGGAGACTCTGCTTACTACTAGCTGACTTTTTAATTCCTTTTGGCTGTATCACATTTTATTTGGAAGTATCAGAATAATTAGGCTGAATACAAATGCATACCATGCTTCTTAGATTTTTTTAAAATTAAAACCATAAATCATTTTCACAGTTCTGCTCTATTTTAGTCTTTCAATTAAAAACATCCCAAAAAATGCATAGAGGTTTGTGGATGTAAAGTCACTAAATGTGGAAAAGTTCAACAAGTATGAATAAGTTTACAAGACGTAAAATTTAGCATAACAGGATCTGATACCTTCCAGAGCTTATTTAAAAAAAAACACATTTCAGTGCTGATGAATATAACGCATTAGGACCTAATGATTAAAGAGCTTTCTGCAGAAAAAACTTTACCTGAAATTTACCTAAAGTCTATATAAAGACTAAAAGGGTAGCTGAACCACAGCGTAGTGTCAGTTATACGTGTGGCACACTTTCCACTTTAACACGTATCTGCCTGAAAGTAGTTATGCAGGACAAGGTGAGTCCAGCCTTCAAAACTTTCTGATTTCTACTGATGGGGAGTTAGAAGGTTACCCAAGATGGAGTCCAGATTTGGTTCACCATGTCAACTGTGTGATACTTAAGTATTTATAACCATTAGGGGCTGTATATATGTCATAAAGTACAGTGGCTTCTTTTTTAGCTTGGCCACTGGCCTACATCACTTCCGTCCTTGTCTGAGAACTGATGATCCCCTACATCATGGGAAATGGGTAAACTCTTCACAAGCGTTAAAAGTTTGTATTTGCTTCCAGCAACGCCTCACACAGAGCTTAAAAACTCAAGGCTTTAAAGCCCATTTTCCATGTATAAGTCTCTCTAACTCCTGCATTGTCATTTATGACTAAAATCGCATGCACTCTCACTTTTTCTTAATTTCCATATTTCACAAACATATTCAATCACATGCATTCAGTATCTTCCTGGTACTTTTCTTCTGCTCCTCCTCCTCCTCTCCCTATCATGTAAGTGGTTTCTGTTATGGCAGCGGGAAGGCTACCCGCAGCGGGAGAGATCCTAATTAACAGGCTATTCATTTGTGTGGAGCGGAGGGCTCCTGCTTTCTGAGCACTTGTTTTATGGTGACGCTAGGGAGCTCTGTCCAGGGATTTGGTGGGGGATAATTGCCTTTGCCGCAGGCTGCAGTAATCTGGTCGGCTAATTCATTATTTTAATAAGTTAGCTTCTCCTTGGGGGTGTGCTAGCTGCGCTACGCCTCAAACCTTGGTGGTGCACCTCGTTATTGTGGCACTCTACTACACTGGCGCCCGCACGGGGTTAATAACTGTTATTAGCCTCTCTCCTCAGCCTGCAATTTCTCGTTTAACTAGGGCGATTCAAATGAAACCTTTGCAGGCGTCTCACAATCAACCTCTATGGAACCAGGGGTAATCCCTACGAAGAGGTCTGTATACTGGGAGAGGGGTAATGGATGCAATCGGCTGAGTGCCTTTGCCTCCACTTCTTTCATTAGGGGTCCTGATGTTGTTTTTGTTGATGCTCTTGTTGTTTTTACTCAATTTAATCAAAATCAGTTGAGAGAAGAATTATTTACTTTGAGCAAGGGAAATGGATCAGATTTTTACAAACAAATAAGATTATTAGCTTTGCGTAGCTAATGACTTCACTTAGGCCATCTCTCTTTGATGGAGGATGCATTCAGGAGAGATATTTAATGACTTTAGAGTATTCAGATATTTTGTATATTGGCTGATTAAAATAAACTTATTTCAACAAGAAGGTGAAAAGAGACTGGTTCATGGATAGAAGGATTCAAAAAATCCAATATCGGAGATTGTAATGACTAAATGTTTAATGGGAACCTGTTGTTCTAATCTAATCAACCATAAGTAGTTAAACTGTTTTGAATGCACGTATTGAATACATTATTTTGCTTTGTGATGAAAAGAGATATCCTAATTCACCTTTGAGGAAAAAAAATCGTTCTAGACAAGGGAATCTTGTTATGTGGCCTGAGGTATCCCTGGTTTGCATTTGCCTTATGATTAAACAAAGAATGCAAAATGCATCAAAAAGAATATATAACACGGGGATCTGAGTAAATTAGAATATCATAAATGTTATTTATGTCAGTACTTTAATTCAAAGTGAAATTCAATTCAACTTACTATTATCATGTGGGGATACTTTGTAACCAGCTTTTTGTATTTTTTTATGTTTATCTGTGTACTGAATATTTTAGCATCAAGTATTATATACTCATACTCGTCGTCTTCTACCTTATCCGGGACCGGGTCGTGGGGCAACAGATTCAGTAGAGACACGCAGACTTCCCTCTCCCCAGACACCTCCTCCAGTTCCTCCGGGGGGAGCCCAAGGCGTTCCCAGGCCAGCCGAGAGACATAGTCCCTCCAGCGTGTTCTGGGCCGTCCCCTGGGCCTCCTCCCGATGGGACGTGCCTGGAACACCTCCCGAGGAAGGCGTCCAGGAGGCATCCGGTACAGATGTCCGAGCCACCTCAACTGGCTCCTCTCGATGTGGAGGAGCAGTGGCTCTACTCCAAGCCCCTCCTGGATGGCCGAGCTTCTCACCCTATCTCCAAGGGAGTGCCCGAAGCTCATTTCAGCTGCTTGTATCCGGGATCTCGTTCTTTCAGTCATGACCCAAAGTTCATGGCCACAGGTGAGGGCACAGGTGAGCTGGCAATGCGGACCAAACTCCTGGTCCGCTTGTACAGAGACCAGATGACCACTAATAAAGGGCCCCCTGACTCCATACTCCTGGAGCACCCCCCACAGGTCAACGTGAGCGACATAGTCGAATGCCTTCTCCAGGTCCACAAAATACATGTGGACTGGTTGGGCAAACACCCATGAACCCTCGAGTACCCTGTAGAGGGTGTAGAGCTGGTGGTATTATATATTAAGTTGTATTAATTGGATTAGTACAGTCATATGAAAAGGCTTGGGCACCCTAATAATTTTAATTATTTTTATTTTGCGTGTTTGGATCAGCAATTTCAGTTTGATATATCAAATAACTGATGAACACAGTAATATTTCAGTAGTGAAATGAGGTTTATTGGACTAACAGAAAATGTGCAATATGCATGAAAACAAAATTTGACAGGTGCATACATTTGGGCACCCTTGTCATTGAACCCAGTCATGATAAAAGGTACTTAAGGTGGCAAATTTCAAGTTGTTCTCCTCTTTGCATCTCCTCTGAAAAGTAGCAACATCAGGGCCTCCAAACAATTCTTAAATGACCCTAAAACAAATATTGCTCAACATTATGATTTAGGAGAAGGACACAAAACGTCATCTCAGAGATTTTAGCTGTCAATTTCCACTGTGAGGAACATAGTACGGAAATGGAAGATCACAGGCTCAGTTCTTGTTAAGGCCAGAAGTGGCAGGCCAAGAAAAATATCAGAGAGGCAGAGAAAAAAGGATGGTGAGAACAATCAAAGACAACCCACAGACCACCTCAAAAGACTTACAACATCATCTTGCTGCAGATGGTGTCACTGTGCATCGTTCAACAATTCCGGGCACTTTGCACAAGGAGAAGCTATACGGGAGAGTGATCCAGCAAAAACCTTTCTGCACACAACTTGAGGTATGCAAAAGCACATTTAGAAAAGCCAGCTTCATTTTGGAATAAGGTGCTGAGGAATGGTGAAACAAAGATTGAGTTGGTTGGTCATAACAAAAGGTGTTATGCATGGCAGCAAAAGAACACAGGATTCCAAAAAAAAACACCTGCTGCCCACCGTAAAGTTTTGTGGAGTTTCCATTATGCTTTGGGGCTGTGTGGCCACTGACAGAACAGTGAATCTTGTTAAAGTTGAGGGTCACATGGGTTCCACTCAATATCAGCAGATTCTTGAGAATGATGTTCAAGAATCAGTCACAAAGTTGAAGTCTCGCCAGGGATGGATATTCAACAAGACAACAACCTAAAACACTGCTCAAAATTTTCTCATACAGAGGAACAAGTACAGTGTTCTGCAAGGGCCATCCCAGTCCCCAGACCTGAATATCATTGAACATCTGTGGAATGATTTAAAGCGGGCTGTCCATGCTCGTTGACCATCAAACCTAACTGAACTGGAGATGTTTTGTATGGAGGAATGGTCCAAAATACCTTTATCCAGGATCCAGACATTCATTAGAAACTATAAAAAGCATCTAGAGGATGTTATTTTGCAAAAAGAGGATCTATTAAATTTATTTGTGTTGGGGTGCCCAAATGTATGCACCTGTCAAATTTTGTTTTAATACATATTGCACATTTTCTGTTGATCCAATAAACCTCATTTCACTACGGTTATTTGATATATCAAACTGAAATAGCTGAGCCAAACACCCAAAGGTTTGAAAATAAAAATAATTAAAATTATCAGGGGTGCCTGAACCTTTGCATATGACAATTTTTTCCACAACCTTATTTGTGTGAGTAAATAGAAGGACAAGAACATTTAAATATGAAACTTAAAATGTGGAATGCCATAAAATGTGGTCAGCCATTTGACTGAAAGAACAACATTTCCACTAATATCCTTTCTCATCAACCCGACAAAAAGCTATTAAATCACCTGAAAAAATGCATAATGTTTGTCCAAGAGTTTGATGGTCTGGAAATAACCCAGTGTGATCATTTAGCACTTTTATCTGCATCTAAATGTTAAACTTCTTGGTTATGGCCCCCTCTGCATACAGGAGTGCTGGTTCGGCTCCATAAAGTACGCACGTGATAATAATAGCCTGGTTCACTATTAACTATTATCCACTTGTGTGTCCTTCCTGGCTGGCCACATGTGGAGCTTGAGCTAAGCGCAGGCCTTTGGGGCAGCCTGCGGCTGGTTTAGGGCCATGGTTTTTCAAAGCCCACACTGCCATCTGCTACATCAGTGTCCCTGTGCTCCTTCCTCAGGCTGACGTGGCTTCAGCTGGGAAAGCGAAGGCTGGTGAGGATCCTACATCCAGGTGTTACAACAGTATCATGCATATGGATACTGAGATTGCTGCAGAGCTGACACACAACTGACAAATGCACATCCAGATAAAAATTGGTGTGTATAGGGGAGGAAAATGGATTTCTGTGTTCCTATAATGGATACATCTCATTTGAGACTCTTTTTGTGTAAGACAGTATTGATCAATGATATCAGCTGATGTTTATTTAAAAACTGCTGGAGTGGCATAGCTTGGGCCAGCTTTCCTACCCACCTTAAAGCCGCTCAACCTACCATGACTGGCTTCTAATGAGCGGTCCCTCCTCTCATCGCCCAATCTCGAGTCCCTCCCTCCCATACTCATCAATTCTCATTAGCAAAAATCATCATGTGGAATACCAACTTTTGGCCAATATTCATCACTGTCAGCCCTCATCCATAGAAGTGCAATGACAGAGGAGTGCCCGAGCAGCACTGACTTGGCTGTTTTATTCCCTAATCTCACCCCCTGAGCTCGCAGAGCAACTTTCTGCAGTGCACGTTCCCTGACAGCAATTACTTTATGCAAAAAGAGTGGATGAGTTCAGTGAATGGCCTGAGTGTGAATAAGCCTCTGCTGAACTCTGACTGCAGGGATTCCAGGAGGAACAGCTTTATTTCCCTGGACTGTACTTGTACATTTTTCCATTTTATCCTCATTCTGTTTGGTAATTCTTTAACAAGAAAAAAAGTAGTATTTAAATGTCAGGCATTTTGAGTTTATAGCAAACATTTTTAGATGAATTAACTGCTGGAAATCATTGTTCTAGAATTTCTGAATTATTTGGTTGTGTATCTGGTGATGGAAAGTCTCAATTCAACATTTGTACGTTTCTGCAGAACTGCAAGGTACACACTACGCAACTTTCACGGTCTTTGTTTTTATGACGGCTGAAAGACTGAAGACCTTATTCCCGACTTAGCAAATGCGCCTGCTGAGAGATCATAGTTTAAATGATTTACCAAACCAGCCATAAAGAACCAAACATATTAAAGCCTCTCCAGGGAGACAATTTAAAGGGTAAACAAAAGTACCAACTTTGGGTGTTGGTAAAGCACCAATTTTTTGTTTGTCTACTGCAAATATGAGGAAGAAGGGGAGAAAGAAGAAGTAAACAACCATGGACAATAATTGGTTCACTGTTGCTTTTGTCTGTACATCTGTGTCCCACCACTTCTTTTTCACTGGTTGTTAGAAAACGCGTGCTTGCTGTTGGGTGGCTAACTTTGGTGTAGATTTTGCCTAACTGGGCATTATGGGATTTAAATCTGGCAACACATTTTGTAGTTTCCTCAATCTAATAGACATTAAAGCTAAATCATTTCACTGTTTGTGTAGCAGCTCTACCTCAATGTTGTAGCTTTAGGCCCTTTCAGATCATGGAACCCCCCATTACGGATCACTTTGTCCTTTGAAGTCATACAAATCGATCACGATAGAACAGACTCCTGGCTCCCTTTCTAAACCATTTTGGACATGGTTAGTGTGACTCCTCATTTTTCTACCCAAACAAATAAAATAATCTCAGCAGAGCAACTGTTGTTCCAGCTTAAAACTCATCCTGGAACGCTGTTGGTACTGGTTTAGTTCGTGAGAAGTCCTGAACTGAATTGAATACCATAAAAAAAATCCTAAAGAAACTCACTTAGTGATGCTAAGTTCATTGGTAAACTGCACACAAAAATTAGTCTGACGTAGCAAAGAATATGATGAAAACAAAAATTTATCACAACTAATTCAAACAATTTGATCAGCCCAGCTTCTAACTCTGGCTTTATTCTGGTTTTTTGGTTGTTTTTCTGACTGTTTTTTCTACCACATTTTTAGACAAGAAAAAGCCCCGTTGTTAAACAAGGCTGGAGTTGTTCATTGTTCATTTACACTCATTGTATAATACAACAATGCCAGGTTATTAATTTCAGGGTTTTACATATACTGTAGATTAATATTTACACTGAACATTATGGATTGTTTTAAATGTTGTTGTTTTTTACTCCAAATCAGCAAAAATAAGATAATTGCATGTTCGTTTAATTTAATCTCAGTAAGTACAGTAAAGGCCTCAGGTGGAAGAATATGTCAACAAGACAATTACAATTACAAGTCAACAAATCAAGCCCTAAAAGGAAGAGTGGCAAAAAAGCAGATGCTGAAAGAAACTCATAAAGTCCAAACACATGCTCTGGCCAGATTAAACCAAAATTAAACTTTCTGGCATACATGCAAAATGTGGAATAGAACACAGTGCACATCACTCTGAGGACACATCCTCACAGTGAAAGATGATGGTGGCAGCATCATGCTGTGGACATGCTTTTCTTCAGCAGGAACAGGGAAGGTGGTCAGAATTGTTAGAAGATGAATGGAGCTCAATACAAACCAATCCTGGTGGAAAACCTGTTAGAAGCTGCAAAAGATTTCAGACTGGTTTAGATAGGGCAATATGGTTTAGATGAAATTGTGTTACTGTGTTTAAATGGGCCACTCAAAGTTCAGACCTAAACCCAACTGAGAATCCATAGCAAACAGGAAAATTAACAGTTGCAGACAGTCTCCACCCAACCTGACTGAACTGGGCTGAATACAAATGCAAACCATTCTTTTCAGATATTTATTTGCAAAAATATTGAAAACCATGTATCATCAGGTTAACAATAATGAACTACTTGGTCCTGGTCCATCACATAAAAACCCACTAAAATTTGTTATTGGTTGTATGTAATGTAAACATTGGAAAAGGTTCAACGTGTATGGAAACCTCTGCATGGCACTGTGAATGCCTTAACAGGTAAACAGCTTGCTTGTTTCATCCCAACGATTTCCAGGTGGAAATGTGCTGTACTCTCTGCAGGTTTTTCGTAGACCTCTCCTACCTACTGTGTCAATGTAAATTTTGGCTACTATATGAACAACTCCTTTCAGCAGCAATGTGTTCCCCTCCTGTAAAAATAGCTTGTGTGTGTCATTCTCATACAGGTGCCAGGATCAATTGATTCATTCCCATTTTAGCTTCTCTACCCTTTTGCCCATCCACGCCTAAAATAGGAACGCTTGCAAAACCCAGCCACCATGTCAGCTAATCACAGCTCCTCCGCGCCCCATCACTGGCCCGCACCGACTGCTTGCCCAGCACAGTTGGAGATTCTACCCTGAGGTCAGTGAGTTGGCCCGCTTGTCTCAGTCCAAGCTCCCCTCCTACTACGTGGATCAGAGGAAAGCCTTTCTTTGCTGAGAAAATCAGATCACACTGCCAGAAGGGTTGTGGAGGTGGGGTGCTACATTGGAAGACCTTCATACCAAACTGCAAGATAACATTTGCATCAACCAAGCAGTACTATATAAATCTGATAATTGTTTTATGCTTTGAAATAACATATATTTCTAATTTTACCACAATTATTGTCACTGAGTGTGGCCTACTTTTATACTCTGCAAAAAGCCAACATGCTTTGCAGTCTAAACAAGTCCTAATTTTTGACTCAGACTGGATGGATGGATTGATGGATGGATGGATGGATGGATGGATGGATGGATGGATGGATGGATGGATGGATGGATGGATGGATGGATGGATGGATGGATGGATGGATGGATGGATGGATGGATTGGTTTCAGATTTTCTTGGAAACCTTGGAGGGCAGCAAATGATGGTATGTTGTCCGAGGCAGTGTCTCTGTGGTTGAGGCATTGGTCGCTTGCTTAGCCAGCGACAACATAAATAAACAATATTCCTCCTCCAGGGCAGCATTTAAAGAATATTTCCCTGAATTTAAAGTGTTACTAGAAGAGAACTTGAACTTATGTCATTGTGTGAGCATTAACAATAAGCATAAATGCCCTTTTAGCAGGGACGCCTTAGAGAGAAAAAACAGCTGAAAATAGACCAAAAATGTGGGTTCAGGGATAATTATTTAGGTAATTGCATAAATGTTTCCCCTTTTGATCTGTGGCTAAAAACAAAACAGTCCCCTCGTGGTGTAGCGGGGTAAGCCTGCATTTTTGATACGGTTGAACTAAGTTGAAATCCCAGGAAGGGATTCCAGGGTAAAGACCTTTCCAAGTCTGTGTGTAAATTGTACTCACTTGTTGTCACAACCCTTGCATAAGGGAGTAGCTGAAAGGACTCATCATTGACAAGACATGTCTGCGATTCATTCAGGCTGCGAGAGAGAGCAGAGGGTAACAGGAAGGCTAAACATAATACAGCAACGTTGCTCTGATTTATCTTTTTGAGTTTTTAGTCTCGGCCTGACATTGACCTTGTTGGATTTGGAAATGTTGGAAGCCTTTTGGAAATTTCAGATTGAAGGTAAGGATCTATATTCTCTAGAATGTATAAACAGAAACAACTCTTTTAATAATGTTAGCTGAGTTGATGTTGCTAATTGCTAATGTACATGCTAAAATATATTAAAATATCAACTTAATCATAATTTTGTCTTTGTTTTAAACTAACAGCAATACCCTGTTTTACAGCGACTACTATTACACAAAACGGTGTGATTAGTTGGCTTCTAATAATACAAATAATTAATGATTATACATGACAGGAAGGCTAAAAGTATTTTTTTCAATGCTGTTTCTATATTTTCTGATTTTTTAAGCCAGATAGCAATTGGCTATATGTGGAATGGAAAGGTCGAATGTTAATGAAAACCAGAATTTGCGAATTGGCCACAAAACTTTGATTTGTGCAGATCAAAGAAAAGTCACTTTAGAAATTAGGTAAAAACTGTATGTATTTTTATTATACTAATTTGCATATGAATCTAAGCTGCAAATATAATAGAAAAGCATAAAGATATTCAAATTATTTATGACATAACCTTAGACTTAAAAATCAAGTGGTTTTGTTTAAAGAAAAAAAGGTTTAAAGTATATATACAGGGGTTGGACAATGAAACTGAAACACCTGTCATTTTAGTGTGGGAGGTTTCATGGCTAAATTGGACCAGCCTGGTAGCCAGTCTTCATTAATTGCACATTGCACCAGTAAGATCAGAGTGTGAAGGTTCAATTAGCAGGGTAAGAGCACAGTTTTGCTCAAAATATTGAAATGCACACAACATTATGGGTGACATACCAGAGTTCAAAAGAGGACAAATTGTTGGTGCATGTCTTGCTGGCGCATCTGTGACCAAGACAGCAAGTCTTTATGATGTATCAAGACCCACGGTATCCAGGGTAATGTCAGCATACCACCAAGAAGGAGGAACCACATTCAACAGGATTAACTGTGGACGCAAGAGGAAGCTGTCTGAAAGGGATGTTCGGGTGCTAACCCGGATTGTATCCAAAAAACATAAAACCATGGCTGCCCAAATCACGGCAGAATTAAATCATCTCAACTCTCCTGTTTCCAACAGAACTGTCCGTCGGGAGCTCCACAGGGTCAATATACACGGCCGGTTTGCTATAGCCAAACCTTTGGTCACTTGTGCCAATGCCAAACGTCGGTTTCAATGGTGCAAGGAGCGCAGATCTTGGGCTGTGGACAATGTGAAACATGTGTTGTTCTCTGATGAGTCCACCTTTACTGTTTTCCCCACATCCGGGAGAGTTACGGTGTGGAAAAGCCCCAAAGAAGCGTACCACTCAGACTGTTGCATGCCCAGAGTGAAGCATGGGGGTGGATCAGTGATGGTTTGGGCTGCCATATTATGGCATTCCCTTGGCCCAATACTTGTGCTAGATGGGCGCATCACTGCCAAGGACTACCGAACCATTCTTGAGGACCATGTGCATCCAATGGTTCAAACATTGTATCCTGAAGGCGGTGCCGTATATCAGGATGACAATGCACCAATACACACAGCAAGACTGGTGAAAGATTGGTTTGATGAACATGAAAGTGAAGTTGAACATCTCCCATGGCCTGCACAGTCACCAGATCTAAATATTATTGAGCCACTGTGCAGGACTTGTATATGTCATTCCCAAGAGAAATTGACGCTGTATTGGCCGCAAAAGGAGGCCCTACACCATAATAATAAATTATTGTGGTCTAAAACCAGGTGTTTCAGTTTCATTGTCCAACCCCTGTATATATTTTTTTGATAAAACAAAAATCAGCTATATGAAGGTCCTTGGTATTTAGTAAAATATGTGGACTGTATTAAAAATGTATTTAATAGAAATAAAATGAACAAGTTCATCAGTGTTAACCAAATTTAAACTTAGAGACTAGACTGCAAAACTAATGCCTGTATGTTTACTAAATTAACACTTTTACATTCATAAATAAAATAAAGATGTGCAATTAAGTGAGAGAAATGCACCACACCAGTGGAATAAATCATCAACAAACCTGACCTAAGTCCTTCATCTCCAGAAATAAAGAGAACCTGGACTTTTTTCTGGGCTTGATAAATGGATAGCGGAGTATCCCTGAGGGAGCGGTGATTAAACAGGAAGTATGGAGAGTCACTGAGGAGAAGACCAGGAGCTGGCTGACCCCTGTTTCTCAGCTGCTGACTGATCTGCTGCTACAGAGACCTGAGGAGAGGAGGGAAAGAATGAAAGGAAGCCATAGATTATCAATAAAGTCAATATGGCATTGGGTTACATATGCCCTCTGACCGAAGCAGTGTTACTCGCTCTGATATTCTTATTGTGATATTGACATTCATGAATTTAGGAGAATTAGCAGAAGGTGAAACAATTTTATACATTGCACAGGGATGTGAGTTGGTAGGAATTATTATTATGTGTAATTTCTGTTTAATTTCTCTCATTTCAAACACTTGTTTCATAAATTCAGCAATAAGCATATTAAACATATGTGTCATTTAATTCTCACATTAGTATGCAAATTATTTAAAGTATCTTTCATGCAGTTTATCAGAGCATTACCTCTTTATTCTTAATTAAAATTCCAGTCATCAACAGCAAAAACCTTGTTTCAACATATACCATATCATATACAGCCAAGCCTCTGAGCTGAAATCTGCCTCAGACCCGCTGCTTTAATTCTGCTCCAGCATTTAATGTTTAATTTTTAGCCCAGGCTGCCCACTGGGATTTTAACCCTTTCTGCTGTCTCATTTTAATCGGATGCTTTTTTGTTAAATGTTTAACTTAAATTGGGAGCCTCATAAATATTCCAAATCACTCGTCGTGTGTTTGATGAGGAAATGAGCTTCGTACCCGCCGCGATTCCCCAGGCGAGTGTGGAGGGAAAGGGGGGAGGGGTTGAAAAAAAAAAGAGTCTACGACTTAACTCTTGGAACTAGTTCTGCTCAGCACTCTGATAGCTTACATTAGCAAGCGGCAAATTGTTTTAACAATGTGAGGGCCGCCTTTGTGTCGAGATAATGATGATATCTCTTTTCTGTGGCGCTACATGCTACTGAGGTAATCAGAAAGGTCTCTGCTGTCATCAATGCCTTAAAGCGCCTTTCATGGCCTGAAGGGACAACAGCTTGAGCTGCATACGAATCTCATCACTCTATAATAGACCTACACTTTAGCATGATGGTCCCAGGTCATGTTGTAATTCAGTTTGATATCTTTTGTAGTGAATAAGAAGGAGATATATTTTTGATCATTTCTTAGGAGTGACGTTAACAGCTCTGTGTTTGTGCATATATCGTAAAGGCCTCAGTAAAGGTTGAGTAACTCTGATCTTTAAGGCAGTCAGACATCTCTGGCTGGTTTCAGAGTCAATTTTTCTGACTGTCTTTCCTTCCCTTGGCTCTCTGGTCATTAATCTCCCGCACAGGTGCTGAGGACTCCTGACCCTCTGCTCCACTTCTTCCATTAGCAGCATGACAGCTCCACAGTGAGGTTCATATACCCGACAGTATTTCCATCCCTTTTCTCCCATGCTACTTAAACTGTTTTGGGAACTAAAAACCCAATGTGTCCCCTTTCCTCGTCTAAAGTTCAGAAATACTTGCTTAAGTCCAGCTTTTTCAGCTACAGTGCCTTGCAAAATTATTGTTACAAATGTTTTCACATTGTGTCACCAAACCCGACAGTGGCTGACAGGTGCAAAGTGGCAGCAAACTGCTAAAGGCACAGCAAACGGCCGAATGCGCAGCAAATGGCTAAATGTCCTGTAAACACATAAATGATGCAAACTCCAAAACACAAAAAGCAAATGCAACAGAAAAATTTGTGCATTCATAGTAAATAAAGAGAATCAAAAACCTACAACCTACAAAACAAAAAAATGCAAAGGACAAAATGCAGCAACTAAAAAAAACAACAGCAAGTTAGGAAAAGTTGCAAACTTTCTCCACAAAACAGGAAGTGCCACTAGGCTGCACTATATGTGGTTTTCTTCCACACATAGTGTTTTGCATGTAGGCCAAGGGAATTAATACTATCATCTGACCAGAGTACCTTCTTTCGTTTTTGCCACTTAGCCTGTGGTAAGCTTTGAACAGGACTTCTTTCAACAGTGGCTTGCTGTTCTTCCATAAAGCATTAGTGGATTGAACCATGAATAATGTCCTGTTGACAGATTGTACCACC
This sequence comes from Crenichthys baileyi, assembly GCA_036173005.1. Lineage (NCBI taxonomy): Eukaryota > Metazoa > Chordata > Actinopteri > Cyprinodontiformes > Goodeidae > Crenichthys > Crenichthys baileyi. The sequence continues at coordinate 5,929 of JAHHUM010000090.1, read as the reverse complement.
CTGTTATACCTGCTTGTGTTTTGAGTTATTGAGTTTGTGTTTTGTTATTTTACCTGGTCTAGTCCTTTGTTTTCTTGGATGAACTGCCTCCACACCCCGATCCTGTTCTTGGTCCTGTACCTGAGGGGTGCAAGGACGCACCCTCTCCGCCTGCTGTGTCTCGCCGAAGGTCTCCACGCCCTCGCTGAAGGTCCCAGTGGTCTCCACACCGCACCTCTGAGCTCCACCGTGGGTTCTCCTGGTCCCGCTGCCGGCCATCAGATCATCGGCTCCTACATCTCCAGACTGCTGATAGACTGCCCCTACGTCGCCTGCCCACTGATCGTCGGATCGGCCGGGGACAGCAACCTGTCCGGCCGCCTGAACTCTGGGTCTGCCGGGGCCGGCCTATGGGCTTGCCGCCTGAACTCTTGCCCTCCTTCCAAGGCCCCCTCCGCCTGCCCTGGTCGGGTTGTTTTGTTTTTGGTTCTTGCCCTCCTTCCGAGGCCCCATCCGCCCACCCTGGTCGGATGTTTGTTTTGTTTTTTGTTTTGTGGGTGTCTGGAATCCGCCCTTAAAGGGAGGGGCTATGTCATAGCTGCTTGTGTTTTGAGTTCTTGAGTTTGTGTTTTGTTATTTTACCTGGTCTAGTCCTTTGTTTTCTGTCTCCCTGCACCCAAGCCCACACCTGTTCTATGTTTTCCCCTGATTGTCTGGTCACCCGTGTCATTGGTTCCCCCTGCTGTCCAGTTTTGTATTTAAGCCCGTTTGTTTCCTTTGTTACCCGCTGGTTCCTTATGTGTTGTTTGTGTCTGTGTGCTGGCCTGGTATCCTGTCCGTGCCATGAGCAATAAAGTGTCGTTTTACCTGCAAACTTCGAGCTTCATGAGTTCTTCCCCGCATATTGGTCCAACAGAAACACACACAATGACACACCCGAGCTGCAGAGATCTGCAGCTCCTCCAGAGGCACTGTGGGATTTCTGGCTGCTTCTGTGATTCAGCTCTGTCAGCTTAAGTGGACAGCCATGTGTTAGAAGTGTGCTGTCCACAGTTGGTACAGTGGCTGTCCACTGTACCAACTGTGGCATACTACATTAATTGATGGATAGAACAAAGCTCTGTGAGATGTTCTGAGCTTTGGACCCTGTCTCATAACCTAACCCTGCTTTAAACTTCTCTACAGCTTTGTATCTGATTTGTCTGGTGTGTTCCTATGTTTTCATTGTGCTGTTTGTTGAAGACTGTACTCACTTCTTAGGTGGCCTGTGAAAGGAAGCTGGATGCACAGGATTTTGTTTAGGGTTGTCAGAGTAGGGTGGGATAAATACAAATGTATTGCACAATTTCTAAAACATTTTGTAAACCACGTACTGTTTGTTGGTATTGTCCAGGGACATAAAAGTGGGTCTTTGCTTATCTGTAAGAATTACAAATAGCTGTCTGTGATAATTTAGATGTTTTGTTTTGCTTCAGAATGATTCTGAATAGCTGGTTGTGCTTTGACAAGAACTCAAATGTTGTTTTTTTTTGGTAATAAGAAAAAATTTTAATAATTTTACACAAAATCCTGTTGATAGAGGGAAAAAAATCTAAATCTAAACCCTCATATTTCCTGCCTTGGTTTAAAAGAAATTTAAATATGTAATTTCAAGTTATTTTATTACTGATATAATTAGGCATACAACTAAACCATATCTAAACCGTAGCTGGGATTTATGTTCAGTGACTGTTATAAATTAAATCCTAAAACAAGTTTCTTCCATCATTGGCATTAGAAAATAGAAATTATTTTAATAATCCTGGGAAAAAAATAGTCATTTTAAACAGTGCATGCAAGCATCTTGCGTCAGCTGTATGTATGTTTAACGCTCATTTTTAATCATACCTCCCAGGAAACGCTGAGAAACTCTGGCCTTTGGGTAAGTAGATAAACTAAATAACTAAAGCTGTAAAATAAATCTCACAATCTACAAGCTTTCAAAACATCTACTGCTGAAAAAGTGCAGAAGTTGCGGGAAGAATGGAACATTTATATTAAACTTTAGTTTCTATGTGTCCTGGATGGCAAGAGAAAATCTGAACATTTGAAATGGACACAGTATCTGGTGTTGGATGTAATACTGTCAATAAAATGAGCGTTCTGTGATGCTTTGATGTTTTATGATTAAATAGCTAAATACATGATAAGTTTGGGTTGCAATATAGCAGAAGTACTGTGAGATGAGTTACCCTACTCCACAAAGGTCCAACGCAACACATTTCTCAACTGAGGAGAATTTAAGAATCAAATGCAATAAAATAGAATAAACTCTTTCCTTTTTTACATGACAACAAATCATTGCATCTTTTCATCATCATTCAATCTCTGGATATGTTCTGCCTAGAGTTGTAAACCTGTGCCATTTTCTAAAGTTGAAACTTTTCAACTGTTGCAATTTGAGTTTCAGAGCAGATGAAACAGTTGGACCAACTATCCATCATTAATTTAACTATGGAAATTTACACATTACACACAGAAACAACCCAGCATTAAGGCGCCAGGGTGATGGTTTAACAAACACAGCATCTCTGTGCTTTTTTCTCACAGGCCTGCCATACGCACATGGGCCCAAGGCAAAGGGGAAGACAAATGTCAGTCAGGAGGATGGGGAAAGGTTACAGGGAAGCCAAGAGCCCAGTGCTGTTAATTTGCTCCCTGGGGTTCCAGGAGTGGTTCAGCAAACTCTGGAGATCTTTCCAAACTACCAAATCCTGAAGCTGCATGTTGTCGTCTATAAAGAAGAAGCTGAAAAACAGTTGAGTTTATGGCATGTATATGAAGAATCTGGATAGAAACAAAATCATCTAGAATATTTTCTTTAGTAATTTTGAAAACATATGTAGTAAGCACAAACACCCTAGACCTGGCCAATAATTTACTTTAACTGATGAATAAATCAATAAATCATGATTAGTCATAACTTTAAATACTGATTAATGTGTTTGAAGCCTTGAATGTAAAACTGCATCAGCCTGGACATAGTTTTATCCACAAGCATAGTTTTTTTTATATTCTCAGCCTCATGTGGGTCTAAAGAATGTTAGCTGTCCAAAACAACATGGCTGAAATGTTTCCCAACTCCTCTTCTGATTCACTTATCAGGCCCTAATGGGCCTTCTGCCAACTTCCCGAACTTTTTTGCGATAAATATTTGGTTCACATCATATGCTTGACCACGTTTGTCAAATTTTTTGTGTGTAGTTCTTGAAAGGTTTTGTTTTTGTAATCCTCCATACCTCTAAGATAGTCAGTCTTACTCAGTTACTTTCAGGTCACTAAGCTTTTTCTAAGGCTGTGGGTTTCCAGTAAACTACAGTGAAAGCTATTACCCACTAAGGAAACATGGAACAGTGGGTAACTTGTGGATGGGCTTTCAAAGTTACTCCAACAGAGCATTGACAACTCATCCAGCAAGTCACAAAATAACCCAGAGCGACATCTGGAGCACTGCAGGCCTTACATGCATCAGTTAAGGCCAGTATGAATGATTCAACTGCATAAGCATTGTAACAACTGGAAAACCACTGCTGGCCAAAAAGAACATAAAAGCTATCTTAGATTAAAAAAAAAAAACATCATTGACGATCCCCAAGATTTTAGGAACATATTTTGTGAACTGGCAAAAAAAAAGTGTAACTTTTGGGACACATGGTAGTAGTGGTGTGATGGTCAAGACTTGGACAACCTACTGTTGTCAATGGAACCATGAATTCTGGTCCTACAAAGAAATCCTGCAGGAGAATATCCAGCCATCAGTTTGTGAGCTTTATCTCAAGTGCACTTGGAAAATGCAGCAGAACATTGGTCAAACGTCCAGCAGCAAGTCCACTTCTGTAGCCTAGTTAAATCCAGAGGGCTGTCCTTGGAGGGTTCAAAAACCCTCCAAGTTGATAAGTTTGATGTACAATATGAACTGCTACAGTCATAAAGTTTCATCATTGTTTTAGTGATTATGGCCTTTAAGATCAGCCAAGGGCCGGAGGGAGTCTGGTTTGGGGACCAGTGGATTTGGCCCTCTTTTTTTTGGCGGGAGGGACGGGGCCCTTTGCTGGCCCCCTTTTAAAAAAAGGACCTCAGCATGGGCTGGGGGGGGTTTTTTCGCGGGGGGGAGGGGAAGCTTTTCCGGGATGAAGATCAGCTCCCCCAAAAAGCCCCAAGGCCATGGTTTCTCAAACCGGGAAAAGTTTGGCTTTTCCTTTTCAGGTTGGAGGGAAGTTTCCCTTGCCTCAAGGGGAGGTTTTTAAGTATCTGGGGGCCCCGGGTTCCCCCATTTTAAAGGGAAAAAATGGGGGGAAAGGGGAGATCGCCAAAAACGGATGGGTTGGGGCTGCCGCAGAATGGGGGCCCCCTTGTCCCCAGTTTTTTGGGGTGGGTGAAGACCGAGCTGGGGCCAAAAAAACGAAGCTCCGATTTCCCCGGTCGTCTTAAACTTTCCTCCCCTCAACCTATGGAAATTTAAACTTTGGGGCATGACCCAAAAAGAACAAACCCCCGGGGTACAAGCAGCTGAAATGGCTTCGGGGTCCCCCCCTTAGAGTTTAGGTTTTAGGGCTCGGCCACCCAGGAGGGGTTTGGGAAGTAAAACCCAAAATGCCCTCCCACACCCGGAAGGAGCCAGTTGAGGCGGCTCGGCCATCTGTACCGGATGCCTCCTGGACCCCTTCCTTGGGAGGTTTTCCCAAAGGGCCCACGGTCCCCCCAGGGGGGGGAGGCCCAAAGGGGGAACGGCCCAGAACTTTGCGGGAAGGAATTTGGGCTCGCGGGCTGGCCTGGGGAAACCCCCCTTGGGCTCCCCCGGGGAGGAGGGGGGAAAGGAGGTTTCCCTGGGGAGAGGGACGTCGGGGGTGTCTCTGCTGAGCCCTCCCTGAGTTTTGTGCCTCCGAAAACCCCGGCCCCGGGAAATAAAGGCGGAAGATAACGATTAGGGGAGGTTACGGGGGCCCCCTTTTTAAAGGGTTTTTAAAGGTTCTACATGTGAGTATAATAAAAAAAACACTTTTAAAAAAGGATATTTTCATGCAGTAATAATATTTAAAAAAGTAATACTTACTGAACATCAGAAAAAGATCAGGTCCTCATTAGAGCCCCCCTCCCCCTTTAAACCCTGTAGAAAAATCGGGAACGCTCATCCTTCACCACTAAATTTGGGATGTTAAATTTTTTTCACTGCAAAAAAGGGGTGTCCAAATTTTTATGTTAAAGTACCTTCACTATTTTGCTTTAAATTCCTTAACTTTATTCTGTAATCAAATTTAGCTAATATTTTCTCATCATAAAATACAGCACTGACCCGCTTTATTAAAATCAAGGGAAATAATCAGTCTCTTTGCACTTTGAAGGGATATAACTGCTTAGTTGCGTCCTTTTGCGGGTGTATGTGGTGTGAACCCATCCAGACGGCGTGTCTGACTTTCAACATGTCTCTCCTCCTCATCTCGCTGAGGTCACCTCGTTGGTATCGCAAGCGCAGCAGTCACATTGTGCTTCAATGCAGACAGATTGCTTATAATAACCGTTGGAGACCTTTCATTTTTCCCTGTCAGCGTTTTGTGGGATAATTTTGGCACCCTTTTAGGGATTCTGCTCCCATCCTAATAAGAGGATAAAAATAAACAAGCTATAGTTGTTGTTACACTATATTGGGATAGCCTAATCCTATTTAACAAGTCCGAGTAAACCGAACCCCTGCCATGATGTTGGACGTGGCAATTTTCACCATTTCTAAAACAAGAAATGACTCAGAGCCAGGCTTTTAGAGTGCCAGGGTTTGCTAAAGGGATAAACGTCAATTTTGAAATTTCATTACCAGAGACCTGTGCAAAAAAATGCCTAGTCAATTCATGTTCCATACATTTATTTTTTGTTATTTTCATTCAATGTTAAAGCAACAGATTCCATTATTGGGGTT